>JALIZH010010921.1:600000-1029873 GCA_030522465.1 Rhipicephalus appendiculatus | reverse complement strand
ATGCCGACTCTTCGACGCTGTTTTATACTTCTTTGCTTTTAAACTGCGACCGTGGAATGACCCCTCTGCGTCTCCTGCCACGCGGTGGCGTCTGTCGCTAAGGGTGCCCGGTGTTGTTTTTTCCTTCTAGATCATGAGCGGTAAAGAAGGGAGCGCACTTTTTCGTGCGCATCTCAAGGGCAGTTTTCAATGTGAAAAAAACTGTAAAAGCGTTGTTTGATAGAAAACACGCTCAAGCTGTTCCGAGATCTGTATACCGCGTGCGCCAAATGGTGCATATGAATAGCTCACCGTTATATCGCTGGCACGAGCATGGCATGTGGCTGTGAATTATTGTAAATGGTGGCTGTTGATGTACATCCGACGTTAATGAACCGGTAATAAAGAAAAAAAACGCATGTGGCTGTGGTGGCTAGCGCACCAGGCTGCGGAGCGAGGGGTCACTGGTTCGAATCCCCGGTCAGGTGGTTTAGAATTTTTTTCGTCCGATTATTTTTCTTTATGCCTTTCTTGTATATACAGGTGTTCTTGCCACACAGCCATACCTCTGCTTCTCAACAACAGACCATATTCATACTATCAATCAGGTGATAGAGAAATGCGCGGAATTCAACCAACCCCTATACATAGCCTTCATAGATTACGAGAAGGCATTTGATTCGGTGGAGACATCAGCAGTCATGCAGGCACTACGGAATCAGGGCATCGACGAAGCCTATATAAACATAATGGAAGAAATCTACGGCGGATCCACAGCCACTATAGTCCTCCAATAAAGAAAGCGACAGAATCCCAATAAAGAAGGGCGTACGGCAGGGAGACACGATCTCTCCAATGCTATTCACCGCGTGTTTACAGGAGGTTTTCAGGGCCCTAGATTGGGAAGAATTAGGGATAAGAGTTAATTGAGAGTATCTCAGTAAACTGCGATTCGCTGATGACATTGCATTGATGAGTAACGCGGGAGACGAATTACAGCTTATGATTACTGAACTGGATACGGAAAGTAGAAGAGTAGGTCTGAAAATTAATATGCATAAAACTAAAGTAATGTGGAACAATCTTGGCAGAGAACAGCGCTTTGCGATAGGTGGCGAGACACTAGAAGTTGTAAAAGAATACGTCTACTTAGGACAGGTAGTAACCGCGGAGCCGAACGATGAGAGTGAAATAAGTAGAAGAATAAGGATGGGATGGGGCTCATTCGGCAAGCATTATCAAATCATGAATGGTAGTCTACCACTATCCCTCAAGAGGAAGGTATATAACAGCTGCATCTTACCGGTACTTACCTACGGAGCAGAAACCTGGAGACTTACAAAGAGCGTTCAACTTAAACTGAGGACGACGCAGCGAGCGATGGAAAGGAAAATGATAGGTGTAACCTTAAGAGACAGGAAGAGAGCAGAGTGGGTCAGGGAACAAACGGGGGTTAAGGATATCATAGTTGAAATCAAGAAGAAGAAATGGATATGGGCCGGGCACGTAGCACGTCGGCAGGATAACCGCTGGTCATTAAGGGTAACTGACTGGATTCCAAGAGATGGCAAACGCGTGAGGGGGAGACAGAAAATTAGGTGGGTAGATGAGATTAAGAAGTTTGCAGGTATAACGTGGCAGCAGAAAGCACAGGACCGGGTTGATTGGCGAAACATGGGAGAGGCCTTTGCCCTGCAGTGGGCGTAAACAGGCTGCTGCTGCTGCTGATGATGATGATGATGTATATACACATACATATACATATCCGGGACATGACGGCGTCGACGGACGGCGACAGTGACGGCGAAAATCAGTCGAGAGTGTCCATATAATTGCTATCGCAATAAAAACCGACTGCTCGCGCTGCACAACCGTTCAACGCCGACGCAGGCAGCGTCTGCTAGCGAGTTTCTTGATTGAAAAAACCGACTGCTCGCGCTGCACAACCGTTCGCTGGCCACCCCGTATATATAGGCACTGGATCTTGACCTGCAAGGTTGTGCCGGTGGGAGATCTCTCCTGTGCGTTGTCGAGCGATAAAAATTCGCAGCGTGCGCGTTATCTAAAAGCGGACTGCGGGTCTCTTTGTCCAATCGGAGTCTTCTGTCCCCCATTGCCCACTAGCAGCGATTGGCATGTTCCAGTAGGAAACACCGGCCCATCACTGCGTGATTGCGCCTCCCCAGATTTCTCTCCTGCGCAACGCCGCGATGAGCGGCCAGCGTCAACGCCGCCGCCAGTGCAAGCGTTAGCGCCCGCTGCTTCGCAATCTACACATGGTTTCCTTTAGCGGGAGATGGTGTAATTTTTTTTAACTTTCTATGCAAGCAAGTGTCTGAGTTTGCACGCAAAAGTACCGCACAGAGAAAATCAGCAGTGTGGCTTCTCAAAGTTCTTGTACGCTTTGAAAAGTTCTCTTAGGTTCACTTAACGGTGATATACATTTCCGCGTCGACTTCATCACAGAACTTACATATATGAAACAAGGTGGTACACACTCACCTGTATAAGGATTTAGTGCTCCATCGAAGTTATCATTGCTCTCAATATCATTGCCTGTGCTGCCTACATGTTGCAAGTGAAAGGCAATATAAATACATTTGATGCCGCTCTCCTAGAAAGCATGGTAGGAAGTCAATTTCCCGATTTCAGGTAAGGTAGAATGTTATGTCGTTGATAAAGCCATAATGGTTCGATCAGATTCTTCAACTTTACTGCACCGAGGGCTGCGTTCCCTTCGTATAGAGCTCAAATGATCTGTGGCTTGGCAGGAAACAAAGTAAAAGTGAGATGAGCCCTCACTAAAGTACCACTTTGTTCTGCCATTCTTTATTATGTATCTTTTGTAAGGTTATTGACACAAAGAAATGGACCTGTTTCAATTGTTGCTTCTCCTGCGTTAGTTGATTTCCACTGACGCAGATGCGTGGGTATGATGATGCGTTCTGTTTTTATAAAGGCGTGTGTTGTGAAGAGCATCGAAGTACAGAAGCAGACAGTACTTTTATTGTTAAATTATAGCAGGAACAATTATTTTTTACGCTCATGACCAATGTCTGCTTGTTGACGTCAACTTTAGAGGGAATCCAGATTCTGCCAGATCATGCGTGTAGGTGCGAGCAAGCAGCGTCCTTTAGGAGAAAAATAGTTACGACAGTCTTTCATTGCCCACTGCTTTAATGTTCTTTGGTTATCCCAATGGCTCGCTTTTCACACAATCATTTGACGATGGTACCTCCGCTGCACTTTCACTGAGATAGACAGCGAAGGCAAAAGAAACTGAAGTTTGGCGGCTCCGGCAAGAGTCAATTGCTCCGGTCTAAATGGCAAACGATCAAAGCATCCGTCGCTCTAGGGTTCGCTCTTTCACGGGCTCTTTCTTTGAGCTCGAGGCTAATACAATTCTCGGAGCCTTTGTCGCACGCCAGCACCCGCTCCTTTGTCCTGAAAGAAACAAGGCACGTAATACCATTCTGTTTTTAACTCTCCTGACACAGTAGAGAAGTAGAAACGGATCACAAACGCTTGTTGAATATCACTGTGCCAATGGCACGACGAGCTGTGTGTCAAGCCTGCAATGGTCCATCAGCTCCGATGGGCCATCGAGACACCGCGATTTTAGTCGTTAATGTAAATATGTGATGTTACGAATGGATAAGCGCGATGATAATGTTCACTGTCGCATATGAAGCGCTGTACTACATCCTGTAGACTGGCACTTTACATGTTGAAAGAAGGCACGTAGGATGTGGAAGTCCTTTGTGTCAGCCGAGTATACCCGGTATACGACGTCATTGTGCAATCTATTTCAATTAGCTGTTTGCATGGTTTCTCCACGGCGCTTGCGGGTGCATTATATATGTCTCCTTCAGCTGACTCGGCGACTGAGGTGAGCACTTGTTAGCTAAAAACATGTTTAGAATTTTGTTAAGCACGAGAAACAAATACGCATTGGGAGCTGAAAGGCAGAATATAGATTGTCACTTAACTAACTAGTAAGCAATCGTCCTCCGCAGAGAAGAGGCAGTGCAATCTAGGGAAAGAGCAAAAGGAAAGAGAGCAAGCTGCAACAAACTCGAAACGACCAACCTGAATGTAGTGTTGTCATAAAGCGAGGCCGTTGCTATAGTGGAAGCGTTGCCTTAGTGGAGTCGTTTTATTCTGGTGCAAATCCTTCCGGCTGGCATATTCTGATTGTTGGTCGCTACAAAGCGTTCGTTCCCTAGATAGCAAGGCTAAAGCGAAAAACTTTGAAAAAAAATAGCATTAATGGTAGATATAGGCAAGTTAAGTACCAGTAATGTCTTGCTTTGAGGCGGCTACTGCATAGAAACCCAGAGAACCACAAGGTGCAGCTCTAATCATGTGCAATACATCCCAGGAAAAGTGACGGAAACAAAGAAATTTATCGAAAAAAAAATTCGGAAACAAAGGACAATTGTCCAAGCTCACGCGAGCAGGCTGAACTGTTTCCATGAAAAGGAGGTGTAATTATTTCCTGTCAGGTAAAAAAAAATGACAGACTTCGACCATCAATGATCGAGAAAGTAACAGACCGCGAGGATCCTTCTCTCGAAAGTACTGCAGCGCAGCGCTTTATTCTGCAGCGAATTTGTAAATGCACAGCCATGTCCGGTGTGTGTCTTTTTTCTGATGCAGCACTGCACCAACCCGTTGTCGAGAAGTATACCGGAAAGCAAGCTGGTGCATCCGCCAGTGCTGAATAAAAAAGCTCTGCCATTGCGAAATGCATTTTGGTTTCATGTATATAGTGCGCAGCAAGGACTGGTGGAAGGTAAGGGGTTTTCTTTGCGTCGCGAAGAAGCAGCTTGATAAGCAGCTGAACAGCTATAGAAAAGGATAGTAAGAACGGCGTCTGAAAATTTATGAGTCCCAGAAACTCGCCCAGCTTCCAGAAGCAAGTTAGAAAGGGCTTCCCGATTACTCACACACGTTATTTAAATTGCGTAATGATTATGGGTGAATTGCAATGACTGAGAAAACCCGGAGCTTCCACCCTAAATTACGTATTTGCTGTATGTGACAAGTGGCCTTTTTCAATGTGGCTGAAATATATTAGCGTTGCTTGCACGAAGTCGCGCAAGGCTGGGTCAAAACAGAGCTTGTGCACATAGATGGCCCTGGCTTGGCTAGGCTTTCACCCTCTGACCACTTTCTTCTTCCCATCCCTCGCTATACTACGCATAATATACATGGCGATGCTTGTGCTCTTTTCCTTCCATCTCTATGTCTTTTCTTTCTCTCTCTTTCTATATTTTCTTTCTCTCATAGTCTATATACTCTCTCTCCCCTCCTTAGTCCGCTCCTCTTCACCCTTAAATCTGAACTTCTCACCACCACTTTCTTTTCCCATCCCCTTCTGATAGTATACAACGCTATGCCATGCTCTGCTAGAGTGCTTGCATAGCCTAATGGTTACGATCATGGGTACACCATTGAGAGGGGGGCTAGTTAATGGTAATGGTACTTTTCTATCTGTGACAGACGGCAAACCTCGACCTATAACAGCTCTGCTAAAAAAAATGCCCCCCACCTCCCCGAAGGGAATCGTGAGGAAATGCGAATGCATTTCGCGCGTGCTTCACTCCAATTATATAAGGTGGTTGTGGTTCGAAGAAGGAAAAAGGCGCCTAATTTCTGCAGCCCGGTCGGGAGCACTGCGCAGAGCCTTTTTTTTTTCTTTTTCTTGTTTTTTTAATTTTTTTTATTTATTTTTTTTAATTTTTTTTCATATATAGCTCCGCCGAGCTCCGCCGCAGTCCGCTTTTAGTTAACGCGCACGCTGCGAATTTTTATTGTTCAACAACGCACAGGAGAAACCTCCCACCGGCACCACCTTGGAGGTCAAGATTCATTGCCATATATACGGGGTGGCCAGTGAACGGTTGTGCAGCGCGAGCAGTCGGTTTTTTTCAACCAAGAAACTCTCTAGCAGACGCTGCCTGTGTCGGCGTCGCGAAGCGAGAGAGGGAGAGGGGGGGAGCGTAGGAGAGGAGAGAGAGAGGGGGGGGCGCGCATGCGCAGTGGGAGTGTGAACGCTGCGGGCAGAGATGCCTAGAGAAGAGAGGGGGGAGCGTAGGAGAGGAGAAGAGAGGTGGGACGCGCATGCGCAGTGGGAGTGTGGACGGCGCGGGCAGGGATGCCTAGAGGAGAGAGGGGAGAGCGTAGCAGGGGAGAGAGGAGGGGAGGCGCATGCGCAGTGAGGGTGTGGTTGCCGTGGGGAGGGATGCCTAGAGGAGGGAGAGAGGAGGTTTTTTATTTTTATTTTTTTTGAAAGCGTTTGCGCATGCGCAGTAAGGGTGGTCACGCCGCACACCACCACCACCGGATTAAGCTTCGCCATAAGATGCTTCACATCTAACACCTGCCGGCGCGCACACCTCCTCAACCTATCCTCCTGCTCCTCCTCCGCGGACAACGCCAACGCCAACGCCGGATGCCTGACATAGCCCTCGACTATGAAATGCATTCGCATTTAAAACACGGATGGGCTTGTGGACAAACTCTAATAGGTCTTCTGGATGTGAATCGGGTTTAAAAAGGAATCCCGTGTCCCCCGTCCCGCGTCCGGCCACTTTCATGAAGTAGGGAAGCACCCATTATGCGAACCAGAACACTGTAGTAATATGAAGGCCGTCAACCCTACCAAAGTCATCAGAGTCATGGCCGAGAGCACAGAGAGGCTGCTTAGCAATGGCTAGGCAGGTGGTGTCTGTCGCCCAGGTTGTCCCCATTCCTTGAGTCATGGCCGAGAGCACAGAGAGGCTGCTTAGCAAAGGCTAGGCAGGTGGTGTCTGTCGCCCAGGTTGTCCCCATTCCTTGAGTCACGGCCAAGAGCACAGAGAGGCTGCTTAGCAATGGCTAGGCAGGTGGTGTCTGTCGCCCAGGTTGTCCCCATTCCTTGAGTCATGGCCGAGAGCACAGAGAGGCTGCTTAGCAATGGCTAGGCAGGTGGTGTCTGTCGCCCAGGTTGACCCCATTCCTTAATCTTGCTTGCATGTGTTTGGATGGGTCTTAGTCCGTCCCTCCTTCCCGCGTCCCACACCACCACAGCGCACGCGTTCCCCCCCCCTCTCTCCTACGCTCACCCTCTTTCTCTCCTCTACGAATCCTCTGCTCTACGGAGTGGCCCCCCGCGTCCCACACCCCCCACAGCGCATGCGCGTCCCCTCCCCTATGCTCTCCTACGCTCATCCCCTTCCTCTACTCTAGGAATCATCTACTCTACGGAGCGGCGCCCGCGTCCCACAGCGCATGCGCGTCCTCTCCCCCCTCTCTACTCTACTCTACGGAGCGGTTACGGCGTCCCACATCATCACAGCGCATGCGCGTCCTCTCCCCCCTCTCTCCTCTAGGAATCCTCTACTCTACGGAGCGGCTCCCGCGTCCCACACCCCCCACAGCGCATGCACGTCCCCATCTCTCTCCTCTCCTACGGTCCTCCCCGTCCTTTCCTCTAGGAATCCGCCACGGAGCGGCGCGCACGACAGGTGGTGTGACAGCTGCATACTCCGCTGGGGGGCGCCACGGTAGTTCCGCGGTATGAAAATGACGGAGCGCGCGCGCCTCATTCTCTCTCCTGTGCAGTGCCGCGATGAGCGCCCGGACCACTGCCGTGAAATGAGAGCGGCGATGTTCCTCCCGCTCAAGCTAATTATCTCCCCGCTGCTTCGCATCCTCACATGCTTCCCTTTAGCGAGAGATGGAGAACTTTTTACAGCGAAAGCTGTAATGAGATCAAAACAAGGGCCGTTTTAGTATTTGCAATTGCGAACATTACAAGTTTCACTACTCTCACTTCTATTCGTTTCACTGCGTAGTTCTGCAACATGTACTGGCCAGTAAGAGTCAGTCTTAGCATATAACCGATGACGCACTGCAATATTCGTCACAGTTTTTGGTACTAAATGCGTCAGCGTCAAAACTTGTGAGATCACGAGACGCAAAGAAGAGCTGAATATTCCCTTTGCTGTAGCAGGCAGGCTTCCATTCAAATTTCAGGCCTGTTCTAATACGTGCTAACATATTGGTCGGTGTCGTGTGGCCGAATAAATAAACACACTGTTCGAAAACTCAAACTTTTCTAACACCTAGTGGTCCCTAAACTTTCGATGCCGACTGTATATCCAGTCAGAGATACATTTCGATTTAACGCACGCCCACTACGCAACAAATGTGGCTATTAACAAATATACCAGCACACTTCCTTTGCGTAAATAGGTCTGTGTCCTGATAACTTCACTTTCCTAATTAGTGTAATGAATTTTGAATAGCCAATCTCGACTCATTAATTCGAAACATAAGCTGTGTGCGTGCGCCGAGACATGTAATACAGGTGAATTCAGCAGGTGGGTTTTGCAAAACGTCGACTGTTCTCATTCAACGACAATCGTGAAACCATGAGTTCACTAAGCGAAAAAATTACCAGGGTCTCATGTAAAGTTTATTTGTCATTTAATGGATGCAACTAGCCAATCAACGCAAGAATACACAGCCTGCAGACACAAGGAAGCAATATGTCCTTGGGTGACGCGAGACATTCTGAATGCTATAAAGAAAAAAAGATGCATACTTTACTAGATGGAAACGAAACAAAACAAATGAATACTCTAAAAAGCAGTTCAAACACTTCAGAAACAAATCAGTGGGGATGCTAAGGAAAGCCAAGAAGCAGTATTACAGTGCTAGAATAGTGCAACAGAGCGGCGATGTCAAGCAGGTATGGAAGCTCGTGCGTGAAGTTACGGGAATAGGTGTGAAAAAGCAGATTGCTCCTGATAACCCGGCAACAAATACCTCTGATAACATCAATTAATTTTTTACGATTACTGATAACAGCTTTCCAGCTCTGTCTCGAGCAGCTCCTCGTCATTCTTACCAAAAGAAAATATTCGGTGAAGACATTCAGCTTGGAAGCGTAACCACTGAGGAAATTAGGTCAGAAATTCTAAAACTCCCTCGCAATAAAGCCGTTGGTCATGGTGGAATTACTACGAAAGTACTGAAGGAAAATGCAGACCTTCTTTCGGAGCTTCTTTTCCCACATCATGAATAACTGCGTGCAAAGTGGCACTTACCCAAACATCCTAAAGATTGCGAGAGCGGAACCTTTTTACAAATCCGGGAATCGAGAAAATCCATGCAGTTACTGTCCGATCTCGGCGCTCAGCATTGTGAACACGCTTTTTGAAAAAATAATTAGGCCCATCTCTGCCGATTTCTCATCTAAGAAAAAATAATCTGCACTGCACAACATGGTTTCATCACAGATAGGTCAACGACCACAGCTGTTTTTACTCTAGCACAGTTCATTAACTCAGCACTTCATGATAACGCAACTGCCGTCAGCGTTTTCTAAGATATAAAAAAAGCATTCGATACGATTTGGCATTACATACTACTAAATAAATTATAATCTTATTATGGCTCCATTGACAAGACACTTCAGTTTTTTTTAACACGAAAGTGTTTTATGCCGGGGTCCACCAAGTACATCCGTTACGGATATGACGTTGATATAATTAACGCTACCAAATGAGAAGGGAAAATTAGTATGAAAATATTCCCCCGCCGGAAATCGAACCTGTGACTCCTTCTCCCGCGACGGTAAGCGCCCGACGCTCTACCGACTGAGCTAAAGAAGCACACGGAGAACATGTCACCAACGTGCCTTATAGACAATTTTCCGCAGCGGAACACGGGCGCTGCCATGTCTGATCACGTGACCTTAACTGGCCTTCCCCAGCCAGTTCCCCAGCCAACGCATTGGGCCAGCGAAGCGGCCGTGGCCGTAAGCGCCAGCAGCTGCGGTTAGAAGCCAACATGGCAGCACCCATGCAGACGCGACCGCCCGCTTCGATCCAAACTCGCGCTCGCTACTCACCCACTGTCTTCACAGCAATAAATAAATGGTGAAATCAGCTATCGCTTCGTGTCATCTCACGCTGGGGACAAAGCATCAAGTATGTTCTGTCTTTATTATCGCGATTAGCTGTGTTTATTTAGCCATGCCTGCTAAGCCTTGTCTCCGAGAATGTGAGAATGAATCTTGAAAACACTGCCAAATGCCGACGAATACCTTGCTCTCAAAGCTTCAGGACGTAAATATAAAGCAAATAAATGCGTAGGTTATGAACCTACGGGCCACACAGCGCAGGGCGAGGACGGGATAAATTCGAGGCGGAAGGGAACTGCATCCACAGGTGTCGCCATGTTGACTTTTTCGGCGCTGCCGTCTGCTCGTTTTTACTCGCGTGCGCGCAGACGCTATGGGGACGCCGAGCAGACGACGCGACGCGGATGTAGACATATTGAGCAGCGCTGCCAAGGGCCACGGCATGAAGAGGGCCGCTGTAGGAGACGGCCACAGCGCAGTAGTGGCGCCATCTAGTTTTGATTAAACAAACCAGCTGCGGAAAATCGTCTATATATCTCCCACGCAATCTCTCTCGCTCGGTGCGCGGCGGCGGGCGGTGCCGCCATCTGTGAGCGATGAAGACAAGTGATACGGCATGATTCATCGACGACGCAGTTATATCATGGCGTCCGAGATCGCGTGCCGGCGCGCAATCTCGGAGGTCATGGTGAAAGCGTCTCGATAGCAGCAACAAACGCTGCCCGCGCTAGCATGGAGGAGTCGCCCTAGACGCAGTTATGTGTCACCCTAGCCTTTTGCTTCGTGTTAGCGTGTGACGGCTCGTTGTCGGAGTAGTGCGCTTCCACATGCACCAACGGTGTTTCGCAGCCGACTACTTCAAGTGCGATAGCACCGACCAATTAAACTGCTGCAGTAAGCGGTGCAGAAAGGCAATGATGTCGACGGACGAATGTGGTGCCTTGGTGGAGCGAGACGGAGGCCAGCGGGACGCCGAACGCCTGCGCGCGTTCGCGGCTGAAGCTCTGCCTCCCGTGTTGATCAATCGCAGTGTGGTAGTGTATGCAGGAGCACGGGCGTAGGTTACCGCATCCCTCAGGAGTGCACGCCGTGCCGTTTCTCTCCTTCAGTGACGACGCTTTGAAGAAGTGCACAGTACCAGTGTTTATTACATGCTTGTTGATGTCATGTTTGCGCGCGATTCGTGATACGCTGTGTCCAGGTATAGGTATAAAGTTGAACTATTACGGCGGTTAAATCATGATCATGGGAGTTAGTCGTCGCGATGGGGATGTGCCACTAGGCGTCGACGTGGGTGCATCCACGTCAAACATTGCTATATGTGTAAAACAGCAATATACGTTGTACGAACTCTCATTATCACTACACAATAAGCACTAAGTTCTTTGAAAACACTTTTCACTTTCGTGTTATACCGATTCCTATGACGGAGGGATCAGCCATGTCTTTTCTAGTTATCTGGCAGATAAAAAACAGTGTGTTGTGTATGAGCGCATATCTCAGACTTTAGAAAAATAAGATGCCGAATACCTCACAGAACCGTGCTAGGTCCTATGTTGTTTTCATTATATATAAATGAACTACCGTCTGTTCTTTCATGCAAAACCATAATGTACGCTGATAACAACGCATTGCTTTTTCGAGGTAACTCTCTGTGTACGCTAAAAGAACAAATCACGGCACAGTTAGCACAGATTTCCACATGGTTCTCCCGCAAAAACTTTTACTCAAGTTGTTCACAAAGCCACTAGAGGTTGTTCAATCCTGGACCTTGTGTTCGTTACGGTTGACCTATTGAATGATGACTTTGAGTGTGAAGTTGTAGAAGGTCTTTCAGATCACAATGCAGTCTTTGCTGAATTTTTCTGTTACCTGCGAACTTAAGAAACCAGAATACATGTTGTTACTGATTTCACACGTGCCTACGATGACCGTGTACTTTCCCTGCTAGCAGATTCCTATCACAATTTTTTTTTGTTTTCCAGCAACAGATGTGGTGTGAACGCGTTAGTGGAACACTTTTGTGCGATTGTGTCTGAATGTATACCGAAATTTGTGCCAAACAAATGTGTCAAGCGCAATCCTAAACACCCATGGTACAACAGAGAGATAATACAGCTTATTCGCCGCATAAAGCGACTACGTCGCCGATGTCGCTCCAAGCCAAACTCTGATTTCCTTTTGTGTACGTTAAAAACAACACTCAAAAATAAAATGCACGAAGCCAGAGACTTCCACTACAATAACAGATTGTCAACGTTCATTAGGGAAAATCCGACCAAGTTTTGGAAGACAATTAATCCACCTTCCACCAGCCCTTGCTCATTCATTATTGAAAACGACACCTGCTCGGACACTCAGACGATCTCAGAAGCCTTCAATAGTTACTTCAAGTCCGTGTTTACCACTGATAACGGCACTGTCCCTTCTTTTGTCCCCCCCCCCCTCTGTATCGGTAGCTATTCCAGATATTGAGTTGAGTTGCTCTGGAATTCACAATCTCTTACTAAACATAGACATTACTAAAAGTGCCGGTCCAGATGATATCCCCAACGCTTTTTTGAAAAGGTACTCTGAATGGTGTGCACGGTACCTCATAACTATATTTCAGAAATCGCTCGACTCCGAACACGTTCCGGCGAATTTAGAAGGTCGCCAATGTTGTTCCTATCTTCAAATCGGGTAAGAAAGAAATCATTTCTAACTACAGACCAATTTCATTATTACCTACGTGCTGCAAGCTACTAGAGCACATCATCCACAAGCACATTATTCAATACCTAACTGACAACGATATCCTTTCACAGCATCAGCACGGTTTTCACAGTGGTCTTTCCACGGTTACACAGCTGATCGAATTCACGCATGACATCGCCTAATCACTTAACAACCATTAACAGATAGACGCCATCTTTATTGATTACTCCAAAGCTTTTGACAAGGTATGCCATAAAAAACTTCTCTTCAAGCTTCGCAATTTTCTCACAGGCCCATATGCTGACAAATTACTTGGCTGGATTACGGATTATTTGCACCTGAGGAGTCAGTTTGTTCGCTACAACCACCAACAGTCATCATCAGCTCATATTTCCTCAGGTGTTCCACAAGGGTCTGTTTTGGGACCCTATTTTATACATAATTTACATTAATGATGTCGTTCAAGTTGTCACTAACACTCCTGGTTAAGCTACGTCTACTCGTATACGCTGATGACTGTGTTTTGTATTCGAATGTGCGAAGCGTCACTGATCAGGTTTTGTTAAATAATGTGTTTTCTTCTTTTTGCGACTGGAGCAGAACTTGGCAAATGGAGCTTAATTTTCAGAAAACGGTGACAATGACTTTTACTAATAAAAAGGAACCTATTGCAATTTAGGTATGGCAATCCCGATCATACACTTAGGAAACGTCCAGGAATTCAAGTACCTTGGTCTTGTATTCTCTCCAAACTTGAAGTGGCACAAACACATTGACCTTATTTCTGCAAAATCGCGTCAGAAATTAGGCTACTTAAGAAGAACGTTAAAGGGTGCCACAAAAGAATGCAAGCTTATAACCTATAAGTCACTGGTCAGGCATCTTCTTGAATATGCGTCAGTTGCATGGTCACCACATCTTGCAAACGACAAAGATAAAATTGAGTCCGTCCAGCGAAAAGCTATCAGATTCATTTTTAATCGCTACGACCTTAACTTCTCCCCTTCAGAGCACTACCACGTTTTATCGCTGAATCCTTTAGAACACCGACGTATGTGCGATCGGCTTATCATGTTACATAATATCGTACACAAATCTGTTCTTATAGCTACACCCATTTCTTTCACCAGTCATACTACCCATGTGACGCGCCGATACAATCCGTCGAACATTGTGCCATTCAGATGTTTTATTGATTGTTATAAATACTCTTTTTTCCCGTGCACAGTTGACACGTGGAATAACCTTGACAGTTCTTTGAGACGACTACCACATGCACAGTTTGTAAAACAAGTGTCCAATTATGTATTTTGATGTTTCTATAAATTGTTGTTGTTTCTTTGTGCGTTTCTTGTAACCACTTCTGCAATGTCTCAAACATGAGACCGCAGTATCTGTAAGTAAAAAAAAATGAAAAAAAGCTTGCAATAAATATATCCAAAACTAAATACGTCATATATCATTCCAGGAGGAAAAATCTAGATTATAGTAATCTGAGCCTGAAAATTCACAACATGTTTAAATACTTGGAGGTTCTAATGGATGAAAACCTGAATTGGAGTGAAGAGGTTTATTTACATATCCAAAAAGCTCGCTTTCCCATGCTTCACGCTGATTAAAGCCAAATGCTACATTCCATATAACGAGCTTCGATCATTATACTTCTCACTATTACACTCTCAACTAAGTTATTGTAGCGAGATATGGGGCTTTGCTTATATTGATACTTTACTTTATTATATTTAATATAGTTTTTTGATCATAAGCTTTCAGCTCCCCCTTCTAACACCTTCGTACGTTAATCCCCGTTAATAATAACTGCAGCCGCTACCCAAGAAAATTCCTTGAAGAGCAAGATCTGGAATTGCAAGCGCGAAGTTCGAGTGCCTTCCGGCGGACAGTTACGTCGAGAGAAGTAGAATTAAGCTACAGGTGAACCTCTTTTAATTTCGTAAATGAGTTCCTGCGGAATCCCTCAAGGTGGCGGAAGGTTAAGAAAGGAGAAAATCGACAACCATCCGTTTGTAGCACGAAGCTACAAACTTCGTGCTACAAACGGGTGGTTGTCTATTTTCCATCTCTTTTATTTTTGTGACAACGAGTGTATCCGCCGACTGCTTATACTGGATCAACTGGCATCAAATATTTTGACAAGCCACAGAATCCAGCTGTTGCGAAACTTTCCAAAGAAAATTTCTAGCGTGACTTTTCTTAGTCATATCACCGCATACTTAATTTACCAGAGTCCCATAATATTCCGAACGCAGGGCGTGCGCATACGTCGTGAGGAAGCGTAAAAAATAGGCTGCTTGATCCACGCGTTAGACAGAAATTAGTCCTTACGAATAAATCTTAATAAAATTGTGGTCACATCACTAGAACAGACATGTAATTCCTGCGGCACACTTGGGCAGCGCCTCAAACAGTGGTGTGGAGCAGGTGGCTCGTGCCTGTAGTACATGTATTAACGCGATACCGTTAAAGAGCTCGTTTCGCAGAATTTCTGGCGTCGGCGTCGACCTGGTTGGTTGTGAGCAAAAAATCGTCATCTTGTCCGTAATGGAAAAAATCGAGAAATATGCAAATAAAATAAATAATAAAAATTGCCGGGTCCGAGTGAGGAAAGAACCTAGGACGTCAGCGTGGCAAGCAGGTGTTCTACAACATACCCATGACTTTGTTTGGAAATATAGTGAAAATAACTTTCTCTGCTTGGAAATGCAGTGAAACGAACTTTCATGCTTCGCAAGCGCAAGCGTCCTTTATATAGGCGTCGTAATATAACATGTAATAACCCAGTAATATTTCGTGGTTCAAGCGTACATTGCCATCGGGCGTCAGAACATGTCACTATAATAACGACTTCGTAGTTTAAAGCCGGCCACCCATTACAAAAAGGCACACACCTTACTACGGGTGTTTCCTTAACACCACGTAGTGGGTGCATAGCAAGTATGCACGAAGTGGTTGGGACAGGATATCGCTATCGCGTTCAACTCTTAAAGACGAAGCTTAACGGTCGCCCAGTTTTTTTTACGCTCGAGTTTTAATAAATAAAAATTGGCCGTGTATCTTCGTGCTTCTCTGCAAATGTCATCGAAAGACGACAGTTTTTTGCCGGCCGTACTACAATGCTTTACCTTGCCTCAGACAGCGCCTCCTCTATGTTGAATCGGCCGCATCTGGCTGGCAATAATAAAATAGAGGAGGCGTTGCGTGAGATATGAACTCCATCTGGCAGTGGCATCGAGAAACATGCGATTGTGCAGAACCCAGGGCCACTGCCAGCGGCAGCACCATATCGTCGGCCGAGGGCTTTTTGTGTGGATAGCGTCGCAGTTCGTGCAAAGCGTCGCATTTTCAGCGCACCCTAAGAAACACTAGGGTCTTTATAATTACGTATCTAAGTACTTTCTAGTAAAGGAACGCACCACCAGATACTTACGTATTGATGTTGCGCCTCAGATATGCGTGATATTTGCTTTTTCATCGACAATGTTCACAAGTATGAACGCAGACACTCGTTCATGATGGCTGGGCGTTCAGCAAGTGGTTAAACTTTGGCCGGGTAGCAGAATCGGGTGACAGACAGACAGATAGACGGACACCGACAGACAGACAGACAGACCAAAATTTCGGCGTTGAAGTATCCCAAGAAAGACTATCGTCTTTAAAAGGGCTTGCTTGGTTTCCGCAGTGTGGCATAAATTCCGGTGTCTGAGTCGGTATCAGCAGCGACGTCGTGCGTTGAGAGCAAAAAATCAGCGTTGTCCGCGAGCGAAAGCTCAAGACAAATACAACTAAAGACTAACAAAAAGGTCTTTCCGACAGAGAATCCAACACTGGCCTACTGCGCGGGAAGCATGTGTTCTACCTTGTAGCCGCATCAGTGTTTGAAAGGGCTTCGTAAAAAGAAAAGGCCCTATAGACATGTTATCCAGTGGAAGGAGTCTCCTTAAGGCCTGTAATATTCCGTGGCGGAATGGTAGAATCGCACGAGGCGTCTAAACGTGTTAATTGTGCAACGAGTGGGCGTTTTAAAGCTTCCCATTCGTTTAGCAGTGTACAGCTGCGGAGGTGCGTGAGGCGGCTTCGCGACTTCCAAAAGGAATAATTATGTCGTAGAGGGCACTTCGCAACTGCACTTGCAGTAGGCATTGCAGGATACTTTGAAGAGGCAAATGTAACGCACACGAATGTTCTTTTCCTAGCAGCATGGTTCCTTTCCTGGCGATGCGCACGGGCCGCCACTACGATATCGCATTCTACACTTGAAGGAGAAGCTCAAGCGTTCTGCAGGTTTCTACGTCCACTCTTACATTTCAGTGCATGTTCCGCTCTACAGGATACCACACCTCGCCATTAAACGGAGTTATTGCGAATACTTGAGGTGTTGTAATGTTCCAAAAATTGAATTTGTGATTCGAAAAGTTTCGTATTTCCTTCGACTGAAGCGACAGTTATAGTAGTCAAAATATTCCAACATTCTAACACTTCCTAAACATATTAACAACAGTTTTGTTAACGCATAAGTGAGCTTAGAATGTACTTGTGGGCTAGTGGGTTGGTCACATTAACGATAAACGGCAGCGCACACCGCGTTAAGACACATACACGAAACATAAAATGGACGACAAAAGCGCTGAACTTCAACTGATCCTTTATTGACGACCACATTTGCTTAAAAACATGTTTTTGCGTATGCGTATAGCATATTGGCAAGATCAAAAATCCAAATACAATCTCAAGAGCAACAAACCCAGAAGCCACAATCAAATCACAATGCAAGAACGGAAGGATTCAAGATAGGAAAAACCAAAACCCAACACACAAAAAAAACCAAACCACATTGCGTGTTAAAACCTAAAAACTTCCTGAAAGGGAAAATTGACAACCACCTGTTTGTAGCACGAAGCTACAAGGAAATCCGTACGGATTTCTCAGAAAGAAAAGCTTCGTAGTTGCCGAAAAATTCGTCCTGGTCCGGGGTTCGAACCCGGGACCAACGCCTTCCCGGGGCGGTCGCTCTATCAATTGAGCTAACCAGGAAGCTAGCAATTGGCAGCGCGAGGGCGAATTCATCGACAACTCGAAGCACATGGACACAAGTAATGCAAATGAGTTCTGCAAGATCAAAAATCCAAATACAATCTCAAGAGCAACAAACCCAGAAGCCGCAATCAAATCACAATGCAAGAACGGAAGGATTCAAGATAGATTTCAGAACATGCACGCTTACATTTCAAGCAGTGCTTCCGCCACTGACGCCAGAAGGGCCGTCGGGTACCCTGACTCACGAAGGCGGTGGGCCTGGATAAGAAAACTCGCCTCACATCGGTGGATGCACGATTTGACTTGGGAATGATGAAAACATGACCGCGCGATTTCTCTTTTTACTAGCTTCGAATGGGCCGAGTGATATGGAAGAACTCGTTTGCTGCCTCTCGGTTCATAGCTCCAACACACATGATCGGCAGAACAGCACAGACCAAGATCTACAAACCTTATAAAATTATTCTTAGGGACCTCATGGGTAAAGCGGCGTTAAGACTGCAGTCGCATCTTTCATAAATGTCGTGTCGCGTAACGCATGTTCACACTGATCTTTTCCGTACGATACGTTTTTTTACGACGCGCCAATCACCACTCTGAATGTGCGTTGCGTCCTCGCTACAATTTCAGCAAGGTTCGCGTGTTTGGCCATGGCTGGCCTGGTTGGGCTAAAGGGAAGACGCTACGTGCACTGACATTAACGCACATCGCCTCTGCGCTTTAGTCCGGCAAACCAACCGCACAGACACGCTACTGCATGGCTTTCAAGACGCGCATGAAGACGCGGAAGCGGGGGAGGCCAGAAGCCCCGCGAACGGAAAGTGAAAACCGAAACTGCTTTGCCCATTGGTCGTACGTAACGGTCGCATCTGTAGTTGTCGTAAAAGTCGCGGGTCCGACAAAATTTACGTCCCTTACGGTACGTACTTTACGCTAAATCCAACAACGGTCTGAACATGCTCATTACGTTGCTTGCGCTTCCGCTTACGATCCTTATCGAGGATGTGTACGTTGCACACGTAGTCTGAACACGGCTTAACAACCAAGCGTATAAGGTAATCTGTGAATACATCAATAGTGCTGTGCATGGCATTGTCAAAACATTCTTCGTCATAACGTAACATCCGTAAAAATCCGTTGACGTAAAAATCGTCAACGTACCTAAAATTTTCGAAATTTTCGAAAGGAGGGAAGACTGCATGAGCTGCCCATCGGTCGCTCTATCGTCAAAGGAGAGGAAGTTTTTAGGTTTTAACACGTGATGTGGTTTGGTATTTTTTTTTTTGGTGTTGGGTTTTGGTTTTTCCTATCTTGAATCCTTCCGCTCTTGCTTTGCGATTTGATTGCGGCTTCTGGGTTTGTTGCTCTTGAGATTGACTTTGGATTTTTGCTCTTGCCAATATGCTATACGCATGCGCAAAAAGATGCTATTTAAGCAAATGTGGTCGTCAATAAAGATCAGTTGAAGTTCAGCGCTTGTGTCGTCCTTTTGTGTTTCGTGTATGTGTCTTAAGCCGGTGTGCGCTGCCGTTTACCGTTAGCATAAGTGAGAGAGGGAGATAGAAAAGCAAAGGAAAGCAGGGAGGATAACCACGTTGCACCCGGTTGGCTACCCTACACAGGGGAAAGGGCGAAGGGGAGGAAAAGACGAGAAAAGGGGAAGAAGAAAAGAATGGACAAGTAATACGCTTTGACGCACAGCATCGTGCACCATGCATGCCATGAAGGTCATGAAACTGCGAACTGTCGCAGAGTATGGGTCACGCACAACCTACAAAAAAAGCTTTACAACAGAGGTGAATTATTTTGCAGAAATTACGAGCTAAGGTTCGTTTGTTCTTTTTTGTATTGATTTCTTCGCAATGTCCCGGAACTTCTGCAACGCTTTCACAACGGCTCCACCGAGGGCTGCCGTGGCTTCCATCTTACTCTGTCTGAAAAGAGTTATTATTCATCTTCGAAGCTCGCACATTGAGCAGCCCCGGCCATCCGAGCCAAACGCACGAAAATCTTAAACTTGAGGGTCATTTAAATCTCCCTAATAGGCCTATTCCACAACGGGGCTCCTTCGTGATTTTTAGCAACAATTGTAGTGAAATACACAGTGTTCGCGATTATATTTCCATTTGCAAGCAGATACTTAACGTGCAAATATCTTTCAATAGAGTCATCTTTACTTCACTCTATTTTTATTTTATCATGCCGCAAGCTATGGTGCACGAATTGCGGTTCTCCCTCGCTATATACGCCCCAAAGTGAAGAGAACTGACGCTACGGTGCTTGCGCTACGTCGCCAAATATATGGAAGTTTCTGCGGAGGATTCTTGCTTCGCCTTCCAACATTCGCCTCTTCAGTTACTCCCACCTATGTATTCACCTCCACTCCATCCCCACCGACACCACCAAGGGTCTACTTTCCACAAAGTAATGATCTCAGATGGCACCTGGGTGACCTCTCATTTAATTGTTGACAACTAAGAACATCACAGGCCGCGATTTGGGACCCCGTGGCGAAGAACTTCGATTTCGAGTGTCGTATCCTCGGGAACATGGCTAAGATTACCGTGGACAGATAAAGTGCCATCAACAAGCCCTGGTGGTAAAACTTTGGCGTACATGGAACAGCACTTGGCAGAGCTGAAAGTTTGTAGTGCAGGGAAATTCTAAAATCATACAAGAGCGTAGGAAACGTATTTCTACTGATAAAGGACTGTTTCTAACGTCAATTTTGAGACTACGAATTTCGAAGAAAATTTGACAGATTCTTTGAAACGCGTTTTTGAGCACTTACTTTTTACAGTTTTCTGCACTCATGCTTCCCGTTCCCCAGCTCACTCCTATTCTCGAGCTCCAGCCTTGCAAAATTAATGCAAGCGGACCAAATTTTTGTACATGCAAAAAGCTGCTACTTAAACGTCCACCGCATCAAACGCTTGACAGTCGCAAGGCACTATACCAATCACGAGTTGAACTGGGGCCTCCTTAGAATCAAGTAGTTTGGATCCAAATTGGGCCTGTCGATCAGTTTGGTTGACAGACGTTCTCAGGCAAGGATCGGGTCCTCTTTCAGCGCTTGCTCTTTCAGAGGAGCAGTGCCCATGCAACCACGCCAGCGAGTGGTATCATACATTTATGAGCTGAATCGCACAGACTTTGCATGCACGCACGAAGTACTAAAAGTTCTTTCATGGTGCAGTTACGACACCTCGCATTATATTTCACCGCGCTCGCGACGTAGAACTCACAGCCGCGTTGCCGCCAGGGAGCCAGCGCCCCCTGTTAACATTTGCCGGTTACCAATGTTACTATTTGATTATTTTGCGGAAACATAGTTTCTGCCGATTTGTTACTGCATAAAATTATGCAGTAACAAATATGCAATAACACGTACGGCGGGCGGCACGCTGGTGTGTGCCGCCCGCCGTACGTGGTCCAGAAGCGCTAGTTGCACCTCCGGGTGCGAGCTAGCGAGGAGTGCCTCCCATTGCTCCAAAGAGTGTTCTATTTTATACTCACGCTGTAAGCGACTCAGTTTATTTGGCCTTTTAATGCATCCCCACGAGAAATGGTTGAAGTGGCGAGTCGCGACACCAAGGACAATCGCGCCCATACAATGTTGGAAATATTTTGTGCAATCGCAATAAATTTGCATAGACCCCCGTTTGAATTCTACGGCGGTCTATGGCGTCTTCCCCTTTAAGAGATTTGTGGGGGCGGCATCATATTTCTGTCATGCGCAACGCTGATAAGCAAGAAGCTCTCGCTGAGCCATCCGAGTAGGGTCGTTGTCTTCCTCCACGCGAAAGGCATCGTGCGTAGTGTGGGGTGGTTGTAACAGGGAGGGAGGCTGGGGCCCCGCTCGGTTCGTGAGCGCGCGAGCTAGGGCGTCCGCCCACTCGTTATCCTCTAGGCCTGGACGTCGCGGCCACCAGACAAACCTAAAAGTGTTTTAAATGCGAATGCATTTCATAGTCGGGCTATGTCAGGCATCCGGCGTTGGCGTTGTGCGGCGTTGGCGTTGTCCGCGGAGGAGAAGGAGGAGGATAGGTTGAGGAGGTGTGCGCGCCGGCAGGTGTTAGATGTGAAGCATCTTATGGCGAAGTTTAATCCGGTGGTGGTGGTGTACGGCGTGACCGCCCTTGCTGCGCATGCGCAAACCCTTTCAAAAAAATAAAAATAAAAAAAACCTCCTCTCTCCCTCTCTCTCCCCTAGGCATCCCTCCCCGCGGCAACCACGCCCTCACTGCGCATGCGCCTCCCCTCCTCTCTCCCCCTGCTACGCTCCCCCCCTCCTCTAGGCATCCCTGCCCGCGCCGTCCACACTCCCACTGCGCATGCGCGTCCCACCTCTCTTCTCCTCTCCTACGCTCCCCCCCTCTATTCTCTAGGCATCTCTGCCCGCAGCGTCCACACTCCCACTGCCCATGCGCGCCAACCTCTCTCTCTCTCCTACGCTCCCCCCCCTCTCCCGATCTCTCGCCTCACGACGCCGACACAGGCAGCGTCTGTTAGCGAAGTTTCTTGGTTGAAAAAACCGACTGCTCGCGCTGCACAACCGTTCACTGGCCACCCCATATATATGACAATGAATCTTGACCTCCAAGGTGGTGCCGGTGGGAGATTTCTCCTGTGCGTTGTTGAACAATAAAAATTCGCAGCGTGCGCGTTAACTAAAAGCGGTCTGCGGCGGAGCAATATATGAAAAAAAATTAAAAATAAATAAATTAATTAAAAAAAAACAAGAAAAAGCAAAAAAAAGGGCGCTGCGCCGTGCTCCCGACCGGGCTGCAGAAATTAGGCACCTTTTCCTTCTTCGAACCACAACCACCATATATAAATGGAGTGAAGCGCGCGCGAAATGCATTCGCATTTCCTCACGATTCCCTTCGGGGAGGTGGGGGCTTTTTCAATTCGCTCCCTAAGCGGTTGCAAACTTTTTATGGGTGGCGGCCTTTCATTCCTTGGTCATGTTCCTAGGGATAGCGGCGACCGAGGTATGCCCGCTGACTGGTGCTGGTATTTCTACCAGCCCCTCGTCCATGTTTTGGGCGTGTGGTGCAATACCCGCCATTATCAAGATCACCTTTCTCGACTTCGTCTGGCTGAGACGGTTCCTCTGGGAGATTAATGTAGCTCCCTTCAGCTCG
This sequence comes from Rhipicephalus appendiculatus, assembly GCA_030522465.1. Taxonomy (NCBI): domain Eukaryota; kingdom Metazoa; phylum Arthropoda; class Arachnida; order Ixodida; family Ixodidae; genus Rhipicephalus; species Rhipicephalus appendiculatus. The sequence goes on along the minus strand of JALIZH010010921.1, from coordinate 1,007,082 downwards.
GCGTACGTGTTATCCACGCCGATCTGGAGCAGCCTGTCTGTCGGAGTACCTGATGGTAAGCCTAATGCCGCCTTGTAAGCCCCTCTGATAATAGAGTCTACTTCTCTTTCCTCACTCTTGTTGAGCGTCTGAAATGACAAGCAGTATTTCAATTTCCTCCTTCCGAGCGCCTGCACTAAACGCACAGTATCGCTTTCCGTCATGCCCGTTTTGTGGAAGGTGATCCTTTGAATCATCCTAGCCACTTGTTTGGTTGCCGATTTAAGGAGACCGATAGTGTGGTTTTTGCCTTAGCAATGCTCTGAACCAGGAAGCCCAGGATCCGAGCAAGGATAACCTCTTTTCTTTTCTGATTTTCGATCTCAATATCTATTTTTCCGTCACTTTTGTAGCGTTTGCTATGTATTCTGATCACCTCCGACTTTTCGGGAGCGCAGCTGAGACGGCTGGTTCTGGCAAAGTTTTCTGCGGCCAGTGCCGCCTCTTGCATACTCTACTCCTTGCTGCCCAGAGACGTCCCGTGTGGCCCGTAGAGTGAGGTTAACGCGGATAGGATATAACCCAGCTGTGGGACACAGTCTGAGGCCCGCGCAAGAAGACGCATGGCGATGTTAAACAGCAGAGGAGATTTGATGGCTCGTTAAGGCGTGCTCTTGTTTGGCATTCGAAAAGGTTGAGGCCTAACGCTGGAAATACCTATTGTCGCCTTTCTCTAAGTGAAAGAATCCTTTATATATTGTTATATATGTTTTCTCCGCAACCAATTATATTTACCTCTGAGAGTATAACTTCATGAGAGATATTGTCGAAGGTTCCCTTTAGGTCAAGAGCCAAGCAGCAAATGCTCCCCACTCTTGGGAAGGCCATTGGGGATTTCTTCTTGTAACAGGAGAAAAGCGTCCTGTGTCGAGAGGCCACTGCGGAAGCCCAGCATGGTGGCCGGGAACAGCCCCCTGTCCTCTATGAAATTTTGAAATCTGGTGTGAATGACCCAATCGAAAAGCTTCCCCATGCAGAGAGGGGTCATACAAAACTTCGAACCATAGCAAATAATTCAATCTGAAACTAAACCCTATATTTATGTCTCGAAAATACCCTTTGAATTTAATGTATGCCCCTTTAATATTATCCATTTGAGCTACATGTGTCTCTTTGCGTCGGCTTACGTCGGCTTTGCTGCCTTGCCGCATGTGCTTGGCGTGTCCTACAGGACCCTTCATTGGCATGCGTTCCCTTGATTTCTAGCGGACAAGTGGTGAGCACTGGGCTTTACCCAATGTCAATTTCACATAGGTTTTCACTCACACATGGACGGTTTGTCCGTGTGTGGGCGGACAAACCCTTTGTTCACTGTGGACAAACGGTTTATTTTTCTTTTCCAGCTTTGGTGGGAAAAAAATAAACCGTAGGAAAGAAGTCCTTGTAGGATTTAACGCCCCATAGCGAATAGGGCTTTTAGAGATGCCATAGTTCAAATGGTATTGCTATATTGCAGTAGTTCATAAGCTCTTATTACTCCACAGGGTTATACTGGTAAAAAAAAAACCTCCACGACATCTTTAGAAAACAATGTATACATGGTGGCATGTATCGAATCATAAAGGAAAACACTCATAAGTACGCGCAGTGTGCACCTGAATATTAGCACAAAGACAATCTGCGTCTCGAATGTCAGGTAAAAATGACGTATCTCAGTTTCTTATGTCGCCACTAAAAACCAATGTGTGCTATGTTGGAAATGTTCGTGCTTCTCGGGAGCACAAGCTGGCTCTACGGAGGTCATGGCAGGACGACGCTGCAAAGCGTGCGATGGTAGCGTTAAAAAAAAAGCCGGCAGATCCCACGCACTGTGGGAATCGATGTAATGCGAAGCAGCCAGGAAGGAGCAAATCATGCTTTACATAATTTGCATGTCATGTTTTACATGTTAGGACCTGTCATTCATGTTCGTGATATAGTCACGTCACTCAATACCAAGTTTGGTGTATATCAAGCTAACGAAACGGCCGCGAGCGCTCCATGAGCGTGGCAGGCAGTCATGTCGCACATGACAAGTAATGATTTCCATATTACCACTGGTCATTTATGTTCTTGATACAGTCATGTCACTCAATACCAAATTTGGTGTATCTCAAGCTAACGAAACGGCCGCGAGTGCGCCATGAGCGTGGTATGCAAGTCATGTCGCACATGACAAGTCATGATTTCCATATTACCAGTTCTCATTTGTGTTTGTCATACAGTCATGTCACTCATTACCAAATTCGGTGTATATCAAGCTAAGGAAACGGCCGCGAGCGAGCCATGAGCGTGGAATGCAAGTCATGTCGCTCATGACATGTCATGATTTCCATACTGCCACTTGTCATTTATGTTCGTCATACAGTCACGTCACTCCATACCAAATTTGGTGTATATCAAGCTAACGAAACGGCCGCGAGCACGCCATGAGCGCGGAATGCAAGTCATGTCGCTCATGACAAGTCATAATTTCCACATTGCCACTTGTCATTTATGTTCGTCATACAGTCAGGTCCCTCAATCCCAAATTTGGTGTATATCAAGCTAACGAAACGGCCGCGAGCGCGCCATGAGCGTGGCATGTAAATCAAATCATGTTGTTCATGACATGTACGTCATTATTTGCATATTACCACCTGTCATTTATGTTCGTCATACAGTCACGTCACTCAATCCCAAATTTGGTGTATATCAAGCTAACGAAACGGCCGCGAACGCGCCATGAGCGTGGCATGTAAATCATACTTTTCATGACAAGTTAATCATGATTTTCATGATATGACCAGCCATTTATGTTCGTAATACAGTCATGTTATGCCATACGAAATTTGGTATAAATTCCATTAACGATACGGCCAGGAGAGCACAAAGTCGTAGGCGGCTAGATAGATAGCTAGATCGATAGATAGCTAGATAGATAGATACGCTCAAAGTCGCCGAAGTTCGCTAAGAAATGCTTCGCATTTAAAACCTGCTGCAGTAATTGATATGGCGTCACAAGCGGATATGTGTCACTTGCGCCAATTTTGAAAGGAACCCCTTGTGCGAACGCGTACGCTCGACCGCTCAGTGACCATTTCAACAGTTCGGCGGTGTAACATGCTTGTCACGCTATGTTTTGTAGCGTTAGCTACACTGGCCTAGCCAAACCCGTTTCGCGCGGCACATCAAGAGCCGTGCTGCGCATGCGCGAGGACCAGTGATGTCACACAGCTGGCACGCGGGAGGCGCACGGGAGCCGGCATCTCCCGCGCACTCCGCCGCCGCCGCGAGCACCTCACCGCCGCCGGCCTGCGCATTCCAGAGGAGTGACGTCGTAGCCGTGTTAGACGCACTGTCGCCGGCGCGCGCGCAGCTATTCGCCTTCGCTGTGCAGTCGCCGACTGACACTGCGCTGGAGCCGCTGCGCTTCTGACTGGCGTTTGCCAGAGTGGTATAGCCATGGAGAAGGAGAGCGCAAATGCTGCTCAACGTCGCAGAAGAGCGGAGAAGCGTGACTCATCGGATCCCGAAGTAGTTGTCTGGCAATTAGCGGTTGAGGGTAGGAAGAATGAACAGAATACTGTGTTGGGGCCATAGAGACGGCAGCGTGTTACTTCACTGATCACCAAGCCGTCTTTGTGGCAATAGAGAAGCAACCTGACGTTGAGGAAAAATATACATGTGCCACATAATACGTATACCGTGTGTGTGTGTCATTGGAGCAGCAGTAAGCATGATAATCAAGCTACTCCTAGACAATCTAGACAATCAGGAAAGCTAAGAATAATCAGCTGAACCTTTGCTAACGCTACGTATATCCTGGCATAGCCGAGCTAAGCCACTGCAACATTTTTTGTACAATGAGCAGAGCAAATCACACATGCGTGTTCATGAGCCCTTGTCTCTTTCGGGCAAACGCGGTGGGGGGGGGGGGGGGGGCGATCCTTACCGAGATCGTCTGTCAACCAAATTGATTGACATGCGAACTTAATTTGGATCCAGATTCCTTAATTCTGAGAAGGCCCCAGTTCAACTCGTGACTGCTATAGTACCGGTATGACTGTAACGCGCTTGATGCGGTGGCATCCACGTAGCAGCTTTTTGCATGCACAAAAATTTGGTCAGCTTCTACTAATTATGAAAGGCTGGAGCTCGGGAATGGGACTCGGCTGGGGACGGGGGCTATGAATGCCGGTAACCGTAAACTATGCGAGCTGATAAAAGCGTTCCGAAAAAAATCGGTCAAATTTTCTTCAAAAATTCCTGCTCTCCAACATCGCGTCAAAATTAGTCCTTCTTCACTAGAAATCCACTTCGCAGACTCTGGTGTAATTTTAAAATTTCCTTGCACTTTATACTTTCTGTGCTGCCAAAGGTCGTTCCATGTACGGCCACGTTTTACCACCAGGAACTATCTCTTCACTTGAAGGAAATACAAAATTTTTCGAATCGCGTTTTCGACGTCTCGAACATTGACGCACCTCAAGTATTCGCCATAACATGTTTAATGCCAAGATGTGGTATTGGCCTCTAGGGCCTCCACTGGAAACACCGGCGCCACTGTCGGCGTGACTTCATTGGCAGGATCACTTGGTCTCAGCGTCCATGTCGGGTGCAAGTGGATCGATGCCGCGTGCTTTGTAAACGAGTTTCACGCTCCATCTGCGCTGTGGTCTGTTTCAATTCGGATGCTTTCTCGCATTTTGAACAGAACTAAACCCATTGTTATAGAAGTGGCTGGCTCCGAAAGAGATGCACATGATGCTTTTACTGCTCGGTGCCGCACTGCCGGACGTACGCAACCGAGTCCGGTGTAAGCCTGCCCCGGTGCCCGAGGGAGAAACTGCATCAAAGTGGGTTGTGGAGCTTAGAAGCGGCAAGCACCCATCGAGGACGAGTCATGTGTACGACAAGCACTTTTAGATGTGAAGCATCTTATGGCGAAGCTTAATCCGGTGGTGGTGTGCAGCGTGGCCTCCCCTTACTACGCATGCGCAGACCCTTTAAAAAAAATAAAAATAAAAAAACCTCCTCTCCCCCCTCTCTCTCCTCTAGGCATCCCTCCCCGCGGCAACCACACCCTCACTGCGCATGCGCCTCCCCTCCTCTCTCCCCTCCTATGCTCCCCCCCCCTCTCTCCTCTGGGCATCCCGTCCCCCCCTCTCTCATCTAGGCATCCCTGCCCACAGCTTCCACACCCCACTCCGCATGCGCGTCCCCCCCCCCTCTCTCTCTCCTCTCCTACGCTCCCCCCCTCTCTCGCCTCGTGACGCCGACGCAGGCAGCGTCTGCTAGCTAGTTTCTTGGTTGAAAAAACCGACTGCTCGCGCTGCACAACCGTTGACTGTGCATCCCGTATATATGGCAATGGATCTTGACCTCCAAGGTGGTGCCGGTGGGAGAATTCTCGTGTGCGTTGTTGAACAATAAAAATTCGCAGCGCGCGCGTTAACTAAAAGCGCACTGCGGGTCTCTGTGTCCAGTCGGAGTCTTCTGTCTCTCATTGCCCATTAGCAGCGAATGGCATGTTCCAGTAGGAAACACCGCTCCATCACTGCGTGCTTTGCGCCTCCTCAGTTTTCTCTCCTGCGCAACGCTGCGATAGCGCCAGCGTCAACGCCACCGCCAGTGTAAGCGTTAGCACCCGCTGCTTCACATCTACACATGGTTCCCTTTAGCGGGAGATGGTGTAATTTTTTCGACCACGACCTTCCCTACTATGTCGCGGCTATGATGAGTAGCAGAAAGCGCCCACTGAGACGATCGCCCGCGCGCACTACCTGCCGGCTAATGGTGGTTATCTCCCGCAAGATGGAAAAGGCGCTCCCCTTTTACCTCGTGACCACCTGAGAACGTTCCCGTGCGACCTCTTTATCGTCGGCCCCGTGCTCAGCTTCTAGAATATGGGCTGCAGATACTTGATTCATTGTTTTGATACGTTGGATTTAAAAACTCACAGGCTTCCTTATGCGGTCCCCTAAGATGATGCGAAGGCGAAAGCCACCTTCTTCACCTTCTTGTCAGTCAGTGTATCGATTTTTCCCGCCCCGCTATAAAAGCTTTCTGCACGTAACACGGTTTCGCACTGCCTCTGTGATCGGCCCACCGTTTATGGAGGCTGTGAAAAGCGACCACGTCGTGTGAACACATCATCATGTGACATCATGTTATGTGGCGTCATGGCGACGACATAATGACATCAGATATTTGCGCAATCTGTGATGTTAGGATGACGTCATATGGTGACGCCATTACGTGATGGTGATTTTTTTTTGCATTACTCCGTGCTGACACCGCCGACGCCGAACGCCGGCGATCAATCTTCTCGTTTGAGGAGGCATTGGAGGCCTTCGCCTTCATAAGATATCCGCGGCGTTTGCTGCTGGATGCACATAGTGAGCGTCTCGAATACTGCGGCGTATGTGTGCTGCATATATGTTGGCAATAACATTCTTTCAGTCAATCCTGCATTTTCATGACGCGAACACTATGTGCTAAAAAAGCCCAAATATATTTGTGCCACTCTCAAACTCAAGTTGGGCGTCTCCAACCCTATGCATTTTTTTAGTCTTTTACATTTATGTGGAAAAGATACCGCATTGTTCGCGTTAGACATGGCATACTGCCATAATTTCTGGGGAACTCGCCAAATAATGGTGGGCATTAAAATTTTCCATTTTACTCTTTACTCATTGTTGTTACCTTGCTTTGCAGCTGCAGGTCGCTGCAATAACCACTCTTTCTTTCACCGCTATTTCAAGTTCATGTGGGTCCTTTTTCACACCGTCGTTTGCAGAACACGTCCGGCCAACGTAATTTCTTTCGTTTACTTGGCGTTGCATGCTACAACATGACCTCGTAGACCACTTCTTCCTCCAGCAACCTCGACGTGGTGAAGCTTTGGTCTATGGATTTCGTGATGGCAGAGAGTGGCAAGCGCAATGGAATGCAGAGGGAACGATAATTAAGGAGCATATTAAAAAAACAATCTTCGCATTTTCTCACGATTTCCGTGAGCACCAAACGAAATGAACGCACTGAAATAACTGAAACCAGTGGAAATTGCTCCCTTGAAAGACTGATCGATATAACATGTAGGCAACGTTTCAAATGACTTTTAAACATACAAAAAGCGGCCGGAAGGGGAAGATGGAAGCTTGCGATGAAAAAATCCGTAAACATGGCTTGTGTGCTCGAGCCGACGTTTCGACAACTGAACTTGTCTTCTTCAATATTGACCGAAAAAAAAATTGAAAAGTTCACGGCACGGCGCGAAAACAAGCTCGCAGAGAAAGCAAAACCATAAGTACGAACATGCATGCTGACGCTCATACACGCAAAAGCTCAGTCGGTCACCGCGAACCCGTGCGATCACTGACTCAAGGCTTGTTTCTGTTATGCTCCATTTTGTTACACAGGCAGTCTACTCTAACAAGATATTTCACATACTTTGCACTCAGCGACTTGACTACATTTCACGCAAGAAGCCGGCTTCAAGCGTCTCTATCGGGTTGACCACGCGAAGCGGGTGCTCCTTTTTCTTAAAACAGAAAATGACTGTAAACTATGTCGAGCTTTCTGTTCCTCGAAAATTATTATTTTAAAAGTAAAGAACACATTTCGCTTCGAGAGTACGCACAGAAATATTCTGGAACTCTTCCGCGAGGCGTTTTGTAGAGGGCCAACAGCAAATCCTATGGGGAGTGCGCGGCGATATCCTGCCTAGCATGCAATCGAGGAGCGTCCGATAGAGGGCGACTCCGTAACTCCTCGCGGCCAAATAGCGGAACGTGGTGTGAAACGTAATGACTGGTTCACGGTAGCGGCACGGTGGCTCGCCGTTTGCCGTTTGCCGTGCTCAGGCCGCCGTGCGCGGGCTGTTTCGTTCGCGCACGTCTGCCGTTCTTTGCCGTTCGGAGAATAGTTCCGAGACCCATTTTCGTGCCGTTTTCCGTTTGCCGGAGAACGACGCGGCCAATCAGCGGCGGAGCAGCGGTTGCCATGACTACGGCGCCACGCGTCGTCTGCTTCCGCGTTTCGCTTGTCGTTCGCTTCTTCGCTTCGCGGGAAAAGCAGACGACGCGAAAAGCAGAAATAGAGGACGCTAAGCGGTTTGCATTACGCTCCGCGTTCCTTGCCTTTATTTGAGGTATATGGAGTTTCCAATGGAAGAATTTCTTGAAACCGTAAGACGCCACAGTTTCTTGCATGACAAGAAAACACCCGAATACAAAGACGCAGAGCTGAAAATGAACCGGTGGACCATCATCGGGGTGGAATTCGGCATCACAGGTAAGGAAGCAAACGTCGTTCTCGCTACGAAAGCGCATGCACGCAGGCTGAGACAATGCAGGGCACCAAGCGATGATGAAACTCAGGAATGCGAGGGATCGCTGGAGAAAGATCGTCGTCGAAAAAGAACGAGCCACACGAAGTGGCGCAGGGGGCAGCGCGGGGAAGAAAACTAGCCGGCGCCGCAGCAGCCGGGAACACACCAAAATGAGCGCATTCACAGTCAGCACAACGTCTTCGGTGTCGTTGAGAGGCATGTTTAGCTTCCAGCGAACAATGCACACTTTAGCACGGCAGAACAATGGTCCGCGTCGATCATGGCGTCGATTCACAGCCCATCTGATGCGCACATCGTGAATTCTCGTCGTCTCACGTTCGTGCGAGATTGCGCCGCGTCACGTGATCGTATCGCCGGCGAAGTTTGCCGTGCAGTTTGAACAGCTCTCGCGCGGACGGCGGCGGCCGACGGTCTACGGCACCGCGCCGTTCCGGCACGCTTGCCGGCACCGTGAACCAGGCATAAGAGTGGGCATCAAAAAACTTGCAGGACGCTGGAGCTTCACCTTCAAGCGTAAAATGCGTTAGCGTAGTCGCGCCCCGTGTGCATCGCCTTCAACCATAGTGCGAGGAAAGGAACACTCGTGTGCGTTACATTAGCCGCTTCAAACTATCCTGAAATGCCTACTTTGCGAAGTGCCCTTTACGCCACAATTCTTCAATTTGCAAGTCGCGAAGGCGCCACACGCACCTCCGTAGCAGAACACTTCAAAATGAATGAGGGCAGCTTCAAACCGCCCACTCGTTCGACAATTATATGTTTATACATCTGGTGCGATTCTACCATTCCGCCACGGAATATTGCATGCGTAATGGACACTCCTCACACTACATAACATTCCTATAGAGCTTATGTTTTACCAAGCCGTTTCAAACACTAGTGTGGCTCCCTTCGCAGGAACACTTGCTTGGCACGAGTTCGATTCTCTGTCGGACCGACCTTTTCGTTGCTGTTTATTTATTTGCATTTGTCTCGAGTTTTCGCTCACTGACAACGCTGATTTTCCGCTCTCAATGAACGACGTCACCGCTGACACCGATACCTACGCCGACACCAGAATTCCTGCAAAACGTGCTCTTTATAACGCTATCGCGTTAAATAATCCAAAATACTAAAACCATTAAATATGCCTCTTTCTTCATTATATGATATTCAGGAGATGTTGGCGCTTTTGCATGTCGCCGGCTACTCGTTTTCGCAGATGTGAAAATCACAGCAAAAAAAAATTCATAAAGAAAAGAGCAGCGAGGCAGAGTTCATATAAGTCCATTCACAATTTCCACATGATAACACGAAGAACAACACGATATAGAGTCCCGACGCATAACACTATTGTTCTCATAAGATGTATTTGGACATGCACTATGTACACCGTAAAATAACTCTACACGTCGTCCAGTCACATAGCAGCACTCAAATTGGGAAAGTCTTGTCATAGGGACATAAAGTCTTATGTCATATCAAGTGACTCAAAGCACTACACAGTCAGATGCAACAATATCTATAAAATCTCTCTACGGTTTTCTCAATAATTTTGAAGGATACCACTCTCTTCTAAGACTTACCTGGCGGCTAGTAGTGCGCGTATTTGAAGGCATGTGTTGGCCATGGACCTAGGACTTTTCGAAGACTGAAGGGCGTACGGCTCAGGGCCAATAAATCGCTTATTAGCTGTTGTCGTTTGTCCAGATATCGCAGGCATTCTAACAAAATACGTTACACATCTTCACGCACGTGTCCACATGCGCATTTCGAGCTCTCCGCTCGTAAAACTTTGTGTAAAAACTGCTTTGTGTACGCTGTACCCAGCCGGAGGCACTTCGTCATTTTCCTAAATACCCCAATGATATTCTGGGTAGAAGCCGTAATTATACGACGAATTGGAAGCCGGGCGTTAACGGACATACGAAGGCTTTAACACAAATTCGACGACCACGTAGCAGTATTACGCCACTGGGGCCTGCTCACCCACCGTGTCCTTTGGCGAGCTACTCCGTCCACCTTTCTCTTCGCCTTGTACCCATCTTTCATATTAATGTATTTGTTTCTTCCGAATCTCACCGAATCCGCGAAACTTGAACTGACACCACCGCAGTTGTTTTTATTGAGGTTTTATTCAGGTGTCTCTCAGAGGTACGAAATGTCTTCACACTTTCAGGTGTACTGCAATGCAGATCGTAAACTAATTGAATATATCTGAAGTTCATTTCGGTAAAACAGTGCACTCCTCTTCTTAAACATCGCCAACTAATTCGCTGGTTCACAGAAGTGTAACTGCAAAGCGCATGACATCGTGATGCTACCATTTTGTTGGAAGTGGGTAGCTTTCTTGCATAAAAAGATTACGCTCATATTCTAATCTCACGATGGCTGTTCTCGGTAATGAAATCAGCATTTACTGAAATACAACAGCACACTGTGGGTAATAAGATGCAAAATATATGCTTGACGTTTTCTGATTTCTTATAACAGTGTCTTAAAGTGTTTTGGCTTCCTGTACATGCGCGTCATGTGTCCGTAGTTTTAGGTACATGCGCGTCAGGAGTCCTTAAAGTTTTCAATGAAAGGTGCGTTTGTTTTGCTTGCTTCCATCTGTATCGCGTCACGACTCTGCTGTAAAGAAATCAGGAATACGTTCTTGCCCGTTCATCACTTGACGTAGATCTGTAGCTCGAGTAACTCTGGCACAGGTGCTCTTTCCCGGAGACACAAGATATCCTGTTGGAGGCTGTGTGCAGTCCATTGTTAGGCACAAAACAAGAATTCCCTCTGCCTTTTTGACGTTGAGTGCAAAACAACCTTTCATCTAAATATGGTCGCCCAGAAAAGTGAATGGAGTTGAGTTAAAGCTAGAAAAAGAAAATTGCTGTTTTTAGACTTGAAAGGACTTTGCTTCTTCGTTAAGTTCGCTATCAAACGTCGTCAAAACCACGTAGGAGGAGCCATTAGCATAGAAACGCGAAGCTGCATACTGCTTCAACCATAAATAAAAACGATTAGTGCGCTGATATTGACAAAAAAGGCAGATCCCACGCATTGTGTGAATCTATTACATATACTAAGCAGTCAGCGAGTAAGAGCCAGGGTGCATTTTATTTTTTATTTTTTTCAGGATGCTGTATACTCTCCCTGAGGGTTAATACAGGAGTGAAAAATTACAAACATTATACACAGAATGCAATGCGATAGCAATAAACGGAAGAGTACACAAAAATAAAAAAAGCACAACAGAATAGTGACATCATCACGTGAAAGTGTCGGGAATATTGCAACTACTAATGCATACAATACACAAGCATAGCAATACATTGCCTAAAGAACACAATTTCCAGAGCCCTCCACTATTGTGTCCCTCATAATCATATCGTGGTTTTGGGACGTAACCAGCCAACGAATAATAAGATTACGCGCACACCATCGATAACGTTGGAAGGTGCAATCACTGGTGTATAAAACAAGACTCGTTCTGCCGATGATCAGATTATCGAAGGCCGACGACATTTCTTGCTGCGATCAGAGTACTGCGCCCTTTGCTTATACTGTGAGTTACTTTGTTTTCGGGGCAAAAGTTAGCTGAAATTAGTTCCCGCCGCGTGATGTGGAAATGCGTTTAGCCGGGACTCATCTCGAAGGCCATGGTACTGATTATTCCAAATGATATTTAGAGCAGGCATTAAACGCTTGAAAGTGAATATCAACAGCCCGTACCCCTAAACAATGTTGTCAGTAAACATTTATGACACTTTCATGCATGGGTGCACTGGTTTGAAGACACCTCTGTCGACCGCCCTTTACGTGACACCGCGTTCTATACTCCCATTATATTTAGGTCATCCCCCCTGATTTACCCAGTAGAAGCAAGATCAATCTTTTCACGTACACATGCCAACACTGTAGGAACGTAGCATGTACTTAAGCCTGCCGACAAAAACATGCCAAGTCTTCCTAATTGCGAACATTACAAGGTTCGACCTGTGACTTCTATTGGTTTCACTTCTATTTCGGACTCTTGTACCAGGCCAGTACGCACCGGTCTTAGCACAGAACTGATGGGGAACTGCAAAATACGTCTCCGGGGTCGATACCCAAATGTCTATTCAACGTCAAGTTTACAGATCACGAGACACAAGAAAAAGCAAAATTTTCCCGCTGATCCGTTGGCCCAGTCTTCATTTTAGACTACTGGCCTGTTCTGAAACAGGCTAATATAAACTCTCCAGTACGACCTAATAAAGCCATACATTGCTTGGAAATTCAAACTTTTCTCAGAGCTCGTGGTCTTCGAATTTTTTAAGGTGACTTGGTGTTCAGAAATCTATTTCAAGTTAATGCACACACCGCAGAATATTTGGCTACTAAGAGCACGCTTCGTTTTTGAGTAAATCGGCATCCACCTCCGTCCTTATGAGCTGAGTTTGCTAAACATGATAAACATGATAATGAATTTCAAATATAGAATCGCGAGTCATATATGCGAGAATTATGTTGTCTGCGTGCGGCGAAACACATTGTGCAGGTCAATTAAGTAGGTATGTTTTCCACATCCCGTCGACTGTTCTCCTTGAACGATAGGTGCAAGACCATGAGTCCATGGTGCAAAGAAAAAAAACTGGCAGGACCTCACACACATTCACATGAGATGACTCGAAAGCGAGGACCACCTGCGTAGCTATATTACAGTACAATTTCCTAATCACTCATGGCAGCGAAGGCTACCCTAGTGCTAAGGATAAAGGAGCACATCTAGGCAAGATTTATGGCAGTAAAAACTCGGACAGAAACGCCATGTAGCTTCAGGGCACGCAGATGCACGCTACGGCAGACCCCTTAAATGTAACGTCTGAGTTTGTTGTTAGCGCATCAATTCGTTCTTAGCTCATTTATTCAGCAATGCTCTTTGAGATCTACACAGTGTGCCAAAAAGTGCGAGTAAATACTTGTTTTGGGACTTAAAACGTACCACCTCTTATTAAACCTGACAAACGTGGAAACCTTGTTTCACTCGCAAGACAGAACATGGAGCGGATTCACATTCGCTCCTAGTCTTCCCCTAAGTGTGAATCAGCCTATACTTCTACAAAGCCGAATAGTTCAAACAAAACAAACAAGTATGTGGAATTAGCTAATGCCAGTGTACGCGCTACATCTGACTCAAAACGGCGTACAACACCACTCTTTCAACGTCAACGGCATTAGCGCCGACCGTTATACTGAGACAACTTTGCGATGATAATTTCTCAGCTGCCACTTCTAACGCCTTCGGATGTTAAGGCCTGTAGAACAATGAGTTTTCAGCCGTGTCGCGAGAGAATTCCTCGAAGAGCAACGTCGGGAATTCCACGCGCAAAGTTCAAGTATCTTCTCAAAGAAGCACATGCATCTTCTCAGAGAAGCAGACCGGAATGTGCCGGTGAACACCTCTTATTTTTGCGACAAAGGGTTTTTATCCCGAGTGCTCCTACTCAATCAAATATTTTGACAAGCCGCAGAATACTCACGGTGCGACACATCCCCCGAGAAAACTTCGAGCGTCACTTTTTTCTTCATATGACGGCAGACGAACTTGACACAGTGTCGTTATTTTTTTGCACGCAGCGGATGCCCAGATGTCGACGGAAACGGAAAGGTATCGACTGCTCGACGCACACGTGACACAGAAAATAGTTCTTTCACTTAAATGTCAATCAGTTTATGGTCGCATTACTCGATCCGACGACCAATTACTCAGAGACACTTCAATAGCGGCAACGCAGTAGTGTGCTGCAAATGGTGCGTGTCTGCGATATGATTTTCCTTACACTCCCGTTTAATTAAACCAAACTAATTTTGCACTTCTTTTTTCCGTACTTGTCTCTTGTCTTTATTGTTCATTTGGTTGGTAACAACCAACCAAATGAACAATAAAGACAAGAGACAAGTACGGAAAAAAGAAGTGCAAAATTAGTTTCGTTTAATTAAACGGGACTGTAAGGAAATTGTTCATTCTAATAATATTTTTTTCTTTTTACTTTGGCAGCGAAGATGCTAGAGTAACCGAGCTGGCTAAAGCAAATCGCGTCGTGTGGATCGAGGCGCTCGAATAAGGAGATTTTCTATGAGCTTGTTCCATTGTTTTTCGACAAAGCTGAGGGACGACGCTGGATGCAGGTCAGCCTGCATAAGAGTGTTGCGCCCTAAAAAACTTGCATTGTTTGTTTGACGCATGCAGCCGAAAGCATTCGCTTTAATAAATAAAAACGGCAAGATAAAGATAGAGACAACATAATTGATGAGGACACGGGATGAGCACATGGAGTGGCCCGTATACTATTGTTCCTTAGTAGTGATGTGTGTGCAAGGTGCCACGACAACTCCAGCAGTCCGCGCTCATTGCCGTCAAACGCGCCCATTGCCGTCAATGGGCGCGTTTGTCTCGGATGAGCTGACAGTTGTCATGACAGTTGTCATCATAGTCATGAAAAGTCACGCGCTCTTCCCATTCTCTTAAGAGTAAAGCTGGTTAAGCTGTCGGCAACTTGTGTTTCGTCGTGCAAAAATATTCAGGTGGGTATGCTCCATAATCAGCAGATGCGAGTGGGAAGCGAAAAACGAACACGAGAAAAAAAAAGAGATAGAATGAGATGGAAAATAAGTGGGAAGAAAAGAGAGAGAGGTAAAGAAAGCGATAGAAAAAGAAAGAGAAACAGAAAATAGACAGCCATAAAGTCAATAAATAAAAAAAAATTGATAGCAATTGCAAAATAGATAGCGATAAAAAAATAGGTAGAAATTGAACCCGCACAGACATCCACGAGTAAGGATAGGGCTTACTCGTGGATAGACATCCACGAGTAATTCCACGCGCAAAGTTCAAGTATCTTCTTAAAGAAGCACATGACGAGAGAAGCAGATTGCAATGCGCCGGTGAACATCTCTTATTTTTTGCGACAAAAAGTCTTTCTCCCGAGTGCTCCTACTCAAAAAATTGAAGGACACTTTGTACATTCCAAAATGTGTTCGGCGAAAGCGTGTGGCCATTCCACTGATTATGCCATGTCTTTTTTCTTTTACACTCTCAGTGGCATAAGACGCAAACCTAATGGGTGCGTGTTTTCTTCTTTAATTTTTTTAAAACCGCGAATCGCAGCGAGACGCGAGACTCATCTTCCTCCGTTCGCATGGGTTAGTATTTTCTCGCGCTTTGCGCATCGTGCAAACGCCATCCGCGTTCCAGCTCTTAAGTTGACGGACCCTTTGTAAATTGGAACGTGTATTCCGTGAACGCCTGGGTCCATTGAGACGGCGTTGGTCAGAATGATTGCAAACTCTGGGCACAGCGACGCTACGCAAGCAAAGCGCGAGCGCTATAGAGTCCGACGCGACCGGCGTCCGTCTGCGCATCCCGGCGGCCACCTGGCTCCGTGCGAGAGCTCGGATGGATGGACGGATGGACATGGACGTATGAACGGACGGACGGACAGACGGATGGATGGACGGACGGACGCCGGAAGAAGGTCGGACGGACACCGGACGGACGTGAACATGAGACATTAAAGGCTTTCACCTTAAAGATTACACCATCCACCGCTAAAGGGAACCATGTGTAGATGCGAAGCAGCGGGCGCTAACGCTTACACTGGCGGCGGCGTTGACGCTGACGCTCATCGCAGCGTTGCGCAGGAGAGAAAACTGGGGAAGCGCAAAGCACGCAGTGATGGAGCGGTGTTTCCTACTGGAAATAAAAGTAGCTAACGTGGTGGCTTGGGCGAGTTGGTAAGACATAATTCACTTAAAAAAAGCGCTAAAGACGGAGGACAAGTAAAAGAAGGACAAAGACGGCGGCGCTGACTTTCAACTAGATTTATTCTAGTTCTCCTGACTTTCAGCATTGTGCTGTGGTCAAGCGTCATCGGGATCAGACAATACGCGAAATCTATGAGGCTGCGGAAATGGCTAGGCTAGGCAGCGTGTGCGTTAGCAGGCCTTCGATTGCGTTATCACAGAAAGAAATTGATTTTCTTCAGAACGCGGGTACACGTGATGTTCATGGCGCGCCAACACGATGATTATGTATTCATAGGTTTTTACTGCTTTTATCCTTTTTCGCTCCTATTTTTTGTCAGATATTGCACAAGTATATATTGCGCGGTTCTGGCAAATAAATCTAGTTGAAAGCCAGCGCCGCCGTCTGTGTCCTTCTTTTACTTGTCCTCCGTCTTTAGCGCTGTTTTTAAGTGAATCCTACTGGAACATGCAAATCGCTGATAATGGGCAATGAGAGACAGAAGACTCCGACTGGACACAGAGACCCGCAGTCCGCTTTTAGTAAACGCGCACGCTGCAAATTTTTCATCGTTCGACAACGCACAGGAGAAATCTCTCACCGGCACCACCTTGCTGGTCAAGATCCATTGCCCATATATACGGGGTGGCCAGTGAACGGTTGTGCAGCGCGAGCAGTCGGTTTTTTCAACCAAGAAACTCGCTAGCAGACGCTGCCTGCGTCGGCGTTGCGTGGCGAGAGAGGGGGAGCGTAGGAGAAGAGAGAGGGGGGGTGGGGACGCGCATGCGCATTGGGTGTGTGGTTGCCGCGGGGGGGGGGGGGGATGCCTAGAGGAGAGAGATGGGGGAGGGGACGCGCATGCGCAGTGAGGGTGTAGACGCCACGGGGAGGGATGCCTAGAGGAGAGAGAGGGGGACGCGTAGGAGAGGAAAGGGGGGGGGCAGGGGACGCGCATGCGCAATGGGTGTGTAAACGCCGCGGGCGGGAGATACCTAGAGGAGAGAGAGGGGAAGCGCAGGAGAGGAGGTGCGTGGGGGAGGGTTTGCGCATGTGCAGTGAGGGTGGTCAGGACGCACACCACCAGCACTACCGCCGGACGGACGGACGGACGCCGGACGGACACCGGACGGACGGACACCGGACGGACGTGAGTATGAGACATTAAAGGCTTTCGCCTTAATATTTTGACAAGCCGCAGAATACTTACGGTGTGACACATCCCCCGGGAAAACTTCGAGCGTCACTTTTTTTCTTCATATGGCGGCAGACGAACTTGACACAGTCGTCATTTTTTGCACGCAGCGGATGCCCAGATGTCGACGGGGACGGAAAGGTATCGACTGCTCGACGCACACGTGGCACATAAAATAGTGCTTTCGCTTTAACGTCAATGAGTTTATTGTCGCATTACTCGATCCGACGACCAATTACTGAGGGACACTTAAATAGCGGCAACGTATTAGTGTGCCGCAAATGATGCGTGTCTGCGATGTGATTTTCCTTACACTCCCGTTTAATTAAATCAAACTAATTTTGCACTTCTTTTTTCCGTACTTGTCTCTTGTCTTTATTGTTCATTCTAATAATATTTTTTTCTTTTTACTTTGGCAGCGAAGATGCTAGAGTAACCGAGCTGGCTAAAGCAAATCGCGTCGTGTGGATCGAGGCGCTCGAATTTGCTCCATTGTTTTTGACAAAGCTGAGGGACGACGCTGAATGCAGGGTCAGCCGCATAAAAGTGTTGCGCCCTAAAAAAACGTACATTGTTTGTTTGACGTATGCAGCCAACAGCATTCGTTTTAATAAATAAAAACGGCAAGATAAAGATAGAGACAACATAATTGATGAGGACACGGGATGAGCACCTGGAGTGGCCCGCATACTATTGTTCCTTAGTAGTGATGTGTGTGCAAGGTGCCACGGCAACTCCATCTCCCTACGTACGTATAAAACAAACAAAAAAAATGTTGCAGCCTGCTGAGTCTCATTGCCGTCAATGGGCGCGCTTGTCTCGGCTGAGCTGACAGTTGTCACCGCTGTCTTCTCAGCGAACCTGTCTACGCTGTCGGTAAATTTTGCACCGCCGTAAAAAAAAATATATATATATATCATAGTCATGAAACGTCACGCGCCCTCTTCATTTTCTTGATAGTGAAGCTGGTTAAGCTATCAGGCAACTTGTGTTTCGTCGTGCAAAACTATTCAGGTGGGTATGCTCCATGAACAGCAGGTGCGAGTGTGAAGCGAAAAACGAACACGAGAAAAAGAGAGAGGGAAAGAAAGAAAGCGATAGAAAAAGAAAGTGAAACAGAAAAATAGGCAGCAATTAAGTGAATAAATAGGAAATGATAGAAAGACAGAGCAAGGCATAGAAAGATAGAGAAAGAAACGGACACGAAAAAAATAGCTAGCAAAGGAACCCGCACAGATACCACGAGAAAGTGCAGGGCTTGTTTGTACCTGTTATCTCTCTTTTGGGTGTCTGCTTGCGCAGGTGCTTCCTCATTTCGGCGTTTTTTTTTTGCTGATGATGATTTAAAGGACGATGATGCACTTCTTCTGTCATCTATGTTCCTTCTTGTGTCCCTGTCTTTTGTGTGCATCAGTTCCCATCAAGATGAATTACCTACATGCCCAAGTCGAAACCCTTTTGACGATGATGAACTTTACACCAGTATTGGCTTGGCACCTGTGCATTTCATATGGCAGGACTCCAAGGTGCTATTGTGTGCTTCTTGTACAGTATGTTACTTCTGTTAACCATTTATATTCAACGGCCAATTCAATTGTGCAAGTAAAAATATTTCCGGTACCTGCGATTACAATAGCTAGGATAGAGAGAATTGCCCGAAAACCACGAAAATTAAGCCTCATTTATTAAAGAAAACAGGTGTCCACATATATGCGCTTCCCTTATTGAAAGTATTGTTAGGGTAAAACTGGGGAGGGGCGAAGCATGTATGGAAGGGTGTTTGAGCTGCACTAACGTGACATGACATGACAGGAACTTTGAGTCCTGAGGAAATGATAATTAGGGTAGCCAGAGGGCCCCCCCTCCCCAGATCAAGTCGATGGCTCCGCCCACGATGGGACCGGAAGTCGAAGTTCCGTCGCGATGTCGTGGGCCCTCTGTACGGAAAGGAATTTAGAGTGAAGACTGTTGCTCGTCAGGAATTCATCCCATTGTTCCTTCGGGATGGGTAGCGAGGCATTAAGGGCTGGGCACAGCCAGAGCATATGATTGAAAGAACATGAGCAGTGGCCACATTTGTGGCATGAAACCTGCGCAGGAGGGAAGCATGCAGTATGCGCCCGTGTTTCACACAAAAAACAATCTGCTAATGGGGAATGAGAGACAGAAGAAGAAGGGCCTCACTGACCGAGGTAATGCGGCACGTTGTTATGAGAGAGATTTCTTTGATGATGCAAAAGTGCTGCCCAGCTTCAAACCAGGCATGTACAATTTCAGCTCCACTAACGTCGTCGCAAAACTGCGTTGGAATATAGCTTACCCTCCGGTGCTTCTTTTCCTTCATCATCATCATCATTATCATTATCATAGTGTTGTTGTTCCGCTTCTCATTGCACATTAGCAGCGATTTGAAACCTACTTTGATCACTTCACACTTATTTTGAGATAGAATTTAAGAAATTTCTGTTAATAAAATGAATCCTGATACGTCGGCGGCTATTCGACTGTTGCCTTGTTCTTTTTTAGAGGACCGGTGAATAGAGGTGCGATTTACGCAATTTTTGTTGCGAATACACGTTTATCATGGATCGCGACGACGACATTACATGCCGACAAGCCGAGACCATAAGGTGCTTCGCTCCTAAAACAGAGAGCGTGATAGAAAGGAAATACAGAGATACATAGAAAGAAAGAAAGACATAGAGAGAAAGGAGCACACAGAGACAGCAAGAGATAGAGAGAAAAATATAAAGGTTTAGAACGAAGTAGAAAGAGAGAGAAAAGCTTAGAGAAAGAAAGAGACACGAAAAAGAGACAGAAGAAACAGAAAGTGGGACAGAAAGATAAAGAAGGATAGTATAAGTGTATAAATGAGGAGGAAATAAGAGCAAAGGAACAAATAGGAAGAAACTGATACAAAACAGAGATAGAAGAAAGGAGAGAAAGAAAAAGAAAGACAAGTAAGAACGGAAAGAAATTCAGAAAAAAAAGACTTCCACATCTTCAGCTAAAGGGAACCATGTGTGGATGCGAAGCAGCGGAGAGATAATTAGCTTGAGCGGGAGGAACGTGGCCGCTCTCGTTTCGCGGCAGGGACCCGGGCGCTCATCGCAGCGCTGCACAGGAGAGAGAATGAGGCACGCTCGGTCATTTCTATAACGCGGAACTACCGTGGTGCCGCCAGCGGAGTATACAGCTGTCGCACCACCTGTCGCGCGCCGCTCCATGGAGGATTCCTAGAGGAGAGAAACGTAGGAGAGGAGAGAGAGAGGGGACACGCATACGCTGTGGGGGGTGTGAGACGCGGGAGCCGCTTCGTAGAGGAGAGGATTCCTAGAGTAGAGAAAGGGGGTGAGCGTAGGAGAGGAGAGATAGGGGGGAGGGGACGCGCATCCGCTGTCGGAGTGTGGGACGCTCCGTAGGAGTAGAGGATTCCTAGAGGAGAGAAATAGGGTGAGCTTAGGAGAGGGGGGAAGGGACACGCATCCGCTGTCGGGGGTGTAGGACGCGGGCGCCGCTCCGCAGAGTAGAGGATTCCTAGAGGAGAGAAAAGGGGGTGAGCTTAGGAGAGGGGGGAGGGGAAGGAGACACGCATGCGCTGTGGTGGTGTGGGACGCGGGAAGGAGGGAGGGTCTTGATTCCCACTGTTTGTCGATTCCCGGGTTCGATTCCCACTGTGTCATGGGTGTTTTTTATCTTTTTTTTAGTTTTTTTCTTATTTCGTGCGAAATTGGTTACGGACACCGGCGGCAGCGGCTGCGGACAACTACGGCGCAGGAACGACCCTTGTTGTGATCTCATAACAGCTTTGGCTGTAAAACACGGGCGGCCGGACAGCCGCGCTCTCTTCCGTGGGTTTTAGATGTGGAAACCACTGTTCGTAAACAGGAGGCGGACGCCGCCTCGTGCGAGAGCGCGGTTACCTCGGGATTGATCGTTTTAACGCGATAGCGTTAAATAGCTCGTTTCGCAGAAATTCCGGCGGTGGTTTCGGCGTCGGCGTCGTTGGTTGTGAGCGAAAAATCATCAACTTGTCCGTGACCGAAAGATCGAGGAAGATGCAAATAAATTAAATAATAAAAATTTCCGGGTCCGAGTGAGGATCGAACCTGCGTGGCCAGCAGGTGTTCAACCACACTACGACACCTCTTCTTGGAAATACAGTGAAAATAACTTGCTCTGCTTGGAAATGCAGTAAAAATAACTTTCATGCTTCGCAAACGCAAGTGTCCTTTATATAGGCGTGGCAGTATAGCATGTGATATCGCAGTTATATTGTGTGGTACAAACGTACATTGCCATCGGGCGTCAGAACATGTGACTATCATAACAGCACACACCTTACTGCGCGTATTCCCTTAACACCACGTAGTGGGTGCATAGCAAGTATGCACTAAGTGGTTGAAGTACGCACTCGGGATAGGATATCGCTATCGCGTTCAACTCTTAAAGGCGAAGCTTAAGGGTTCCCCAATTTTTTTTTGATCGCATTTTCGTGTGATCGTCTTTGTGAGCGAGTTTTATTCGCGTTTCTCGCCCTTGTTCATTGTTGGGTACGTGTGACCTTTCTTGTGGCGAAATGCAGCGACACGATTTGGTGTCGCCGTCCGATTCGAAGGCCAGAAATTAAGCTACTGTGAAATTTCACTAGTTCCCGTGCAGCCTACAGCAATAAATGCCTGGCTTGAAGAATCTATCGCCAAACCTCGTCAGAAAATTAAGAAAGTGGGAGTCATGCAGCAATTCTCTGGAATAAAGGTTATCGCGTAAGCCTATTTCAAAGATACACATCTGTTTATATGTTAACCGTTTCTTGTGTTTAATGAAGTTCCAATAAATGCGTTAAGCTGCTGGTCGAATCATTTCATACTGTTTTCCCCGGTACTAACACTTACAACATGTCAACAACTTCACGTATATGTATAATTACTTTCCAATTCATTGACTTAAGAAGGAACATTCACGCATGTTGCCCGAAGTCTTTTATAGGGAGGGGGCAGTTGCAAACTGATTTTAATGCCAAGCGTGGGACAAGGGGAGCGAGCTGTTGGGAGGGAACATGCCTACCGGAACTCTGGCAGGAAAGGGGTGAGATAGAGGAAAACTTGCGTTTCGGTGGAAACGGGACCTGGGCCCATCGGGTGCCCTCTTCAAATACGAGCGTGCGTCACTCGCTCCTTCATCTAGCAGAATAAACATAAAAATAGGAAGAATTCGAAATAAGTTTTTAGTTTATTTCAGATGAGTTGTTGCATTACATCTGAAACTGGATACGCGTCGTATGTGCTGTAGCTTTGCCTTCACCAGATGCATTCTTCATGTAAACTAAATAAGGGTAGCAATACGATGTTTCAAGTAGAACCTCTCGATAAGAAGACATCACACTCTCACGCAACTAGCGATATGCTCATGCAGGCCACCGCGACGTACTGAGGCCCACTCTACAAAAGATTTCCGCACTTGTGGGAACCTGTTTACGTCTGTGCCATAACCGGTATTTGTAATGATAGCATAAATAAGTCCACCTGCAATGCGTAATTAGAAAACGAAATGTTTCAATTCTAGTTAGAGTAAGTGTCGCGTGTACTAGCGTGGCTTAGGAAGCTATGGGGCTTCTCCGAGCCCATGTCCCCAAGCAGCAACCCCACAACACTATGTCTGTGGCGCCGAGATGCCGTTTACTCGCCACGCAACAGGTCGCACCCCTTTTTTATGTAGTCGTCATTAGAGTAATATCCCTTGACCCTCGCGTCCATAATAGGCAGCTCCTATTTAAAGACATAACCATTTATGTTCAGCGACCTTTATGATTTCACTACAAACAGAAACGTGACCGTAACTTTTCAGGAACGAAATTAAATTCGAGAGCCACAGCTACCCCAATCAACTGAGAGCACGGACTTTGTATTATACGCCAGTTACACTGGCAAATTTAGAGTCCAATGTGCGAGTGAATTTGCCCCCCAGAATGTCCACTTTGGCGCGCTTCTGCTATCCAAGAAAGGTAAGTGTACCTTGTAAATGCCGGTAATGGCGATGGGTATATAAGTAGCACAACAGATACGTGTTATTTCACACAATGTTTCCTATTTAATAATGTTTTATATCTATAAGCAGTAGTAAAAAGAAAGTCAGTGGCATAGCAAGAAATTGTAATTTCACACGAAGAACCACAAGCAGCTTGATACTTGTAGCGCGCCGCTGAAGCACAAACACAGACGCTCGACAAGAACGCGCAGGTATACACAGGACAAGAATGATCTAACAACTATCACAGTTGTGACATCGTTGTCTTTGAGCAACGTGCTGAAAATATCGGCAATGCAGAACCCGACGCTCTTAGACATTTCTGTTAACACGAAAGTGTTTTATGCCGACGTCTACCAAAGCTTTCATGACGTATTTCCGTCACGGAAGTACGTAGGCAAAATGAACGTGACCAGACGGCAAAGAAAAAAAACGCGAACAAAAAGCATCCGTTGCCGGAAGTCGGACCCATGACCTCTCGGTCCCTGATGATGGCGGCCGGGCGCTTAACACACTACGCCACTGCCAAAGTCATGAAAGATGCCACACGAACGCGGCTTTTATATCTCTCACAGTGCTGTTGTTCGCAGGGTGGTGTTGTCGTCTGGAAACGGAAGAGTGAAGTTATGTGTGGCTTCCGCGATTAGCTCAGGCAACGTACCGTTCCCCTTACCGACCCATTCAGCACGTTTCCAGTAGAAGCGTAATTTTGTCAACGTTTTGACACACCGCGAGGAGGCGGCTTTCACCCAAGCCTCGCTCATGGCATTCATCCATACTAACTTATAGGTCTCCGACGCTCGTATGGAGTATAGTATGGAGGAAAGAATGGACGCTCGCGTGCCTGTAACATAGCGTTCGGCGCTCGCTTTGTGAGAAATCACGGCCGGGCTATAGGGAACCCACGACGTGAGTCGCGTTTCTCTTGACGTTTCACGACGCTTTGAAGCACTGCATACCGACTTCGAGTATTTATTATGTACTTGCTTGTGCCATCTTTGTGTGGGATTCACCATATGTGGCGTCTAGGTATATGTTCACAACTTCAGCTACCGCAATGGTTAAATTATGATCATTGGTGTTAGTCGTCGGGACGAAGATGCGCCGTTAGGCGTCAGCGTAGGTGGGTCAACACCAGTGGTGCTATATCTGCCAAACACCAATAACCACTGTACTAGCTCTCATATATCAATGCCATATAAACAACCAACTACTTTTGTGAAGACACGTTTCACTTTCGTGTTACACCGATTCCTTTGACGGAGGGATCAACCATGTTTTTTAGGGGCGAAGTTCCTTAAGGTCGAGGCTTGTCTGCCGTTGCGCCGTAGCCAGCCGCACATGCAAGGTACCCACAAAACGCCATGACGATGACGATGACGCTGATGACGATGAAGAATAAGCGGGTTAGTATATGTAAGGTACCCGATGACGATGATGACCACGCAACATTCTCTTTCTGCCATGGATGAAAAGGGACGTAAGGCGCGGGGAGCCGCGGCAAAACGACAAGAACGCCAAGCGGACTCGGAGTTGAGGGCGCGGGAAACGGCTGCTCAACGGCAACGCCAACAACAAGCTGCTACACTGGAGGCGAGAGCTCGGCAAGCGGTGGAAAACGGTCAGCGTTGACATCACGGACAACGACTGGCTTGGCGAATGACGTCTCGATACGCGCTAAGACACATTTCGTATGGCTGGAAACAACCAACAACCACCAGAGAAACGTGCATGGACCTCGTCTTTCCAACTTAAGGGGAGCTAACTTGTTTGGTCCCGTCAATGTTTATGGAACAGCTAAAAGCATAGGCGTGCGCACGAGGGGGGCAGAGGGGGCGGCCGCCCCCCTAATCATCTGAAGGGGGGGCGCGAATTCCACCCCATACCATTACTCACTCGTGCCTGTCACGCCATTTTTAAGGCGCTGGGTTATGGCTATGCATGATTATTTACAATAGTGGCGACCGATGACCTTGATGTTGAATTCAAATAATATCACTTCCGACGTTTACCCCCGGTAAGCGGGGCCTATAGACCCTATGCAAAATTGCTGCCATCAGTCGGAGGTTTGACCAAGTCCGATTCGGCGCCATGTCCGAATTTTATTGCTGTCGCTGCTATTACTTCTTGCTTGTATCTGCTTTGATAGCAGGAAGTCGGGGCGTAAAAACGCCAGACGAGCGTGTAAGCGCCTGTAAACGTTACTGGCATGTACTAGTTATTGCGTCGACAGTTATTACGTGCAAAAAACTGCCTCACAACAAGAAGGTAGAAGTTTGCCACCGAGTCACATGTAAGCCTGTCGTTTTTGAGAATCAAGCTTTGCGCTAGGTTATAAATTTCGTCTGTCTTTTTTCGGTGTCGCGGATAAAGCTATGGATATCATGTTGTTAGCTATGGATATCATGCGTGTAGTGTAGGAGGGTTAGGAGGATACTTTAGCACGCGGCACGGCTAAGTACAGCGATGGCGACAAGTAAGTGCTGTTGACTCATTTCTAAGAGTATTACAGCGAAAGCTGTTATGAGATCACAACAAGGGTCGTTTCTGCGCCGTAGTTGTCCGCCGCCGCCGCCGGTGTCCGTAACCAATATCGCACGAAATAAGAAAAAAACTAAATAAATAAAAACACCTGTGACAGAATGGGAATCGAACCCGGGTCCTCTGCGTGGCAGCCCAGCACTCTACCACTGAGCTACGCCACTGCTTGAAACTGAGGTGCAAACTGACCCTAGGCAGGCTTCATATCGGGTAAGGAATCGCGTTGACGTGTGTTGTAAAGCGTTTTAGAGCAGTAAAGTAAGAACCAGGCGTCACACAATGCGAATTGCGTAACGAGTGGGTCGTTCAATGCTCCAACCCATTACAAAAGCCTGTGGCATAATTCTTCATCGTCGTCAGCGACAGCATATAATTGTGCACATAATTCGTTACAAGAATGTAGCGGGTACCGTGCTTTTCTGAAGAATGACGAAGAATGGCATAGTAGGCGCTTCCCCACTACACAAAAATTATGATTTATAGCGTAGTGGGTGGGTACCATGCAAGTGGGCTTGTAGTAGTTGCCCCAAGAGTGTTTAAAAAAGGCTAAAGGCCGCTCTCCCAGCTTTCGCTGTGGCTGTGCTGCGCCTTCTGCGCAGGCCTGGCGGTTTTTTTCATAAGAGACAGCCTACATCGACCTGATGTCTTGGGCACCTAACTTTAAATAAAACTTCGTCCTCTTTCTTATTTTTTGAAATAAAATATATTTCGCTGGGTTGGACACCGTCGCATGCTATGCGTAGAATTACTGAACAAATGAAATATAAAAAAAGTTCCGCATCTCACACGCGTGAAAATTGAACATGAAAAGTGTGCTCGTAAATAACTCGATGCGCCAAAAATATTCGCGTTCACATCATCGCTTTTGGCATCTATGGCACCTTAAAAATCAGCCCCTGGCAGCTGTTTAGTGCCGCCAACGCAACATTTGCGAAACCACCTCAGCGCATCGGTAGCGCACTCACGGTCGAATGTAACAGATCTGCCGAAAAGCATTTTTTTCAGTTCCATAAAAAAAGAGACACACAGTTGAAGCATCTGTTAACATTTTATAGCACATGGGGTTGGACACAGAATTTTTCCGAAAGGGAATCAGCTTTTGGGAGAACCTGATGTGCTCTTTTTAGGATAGAAATTTACAAAAAAAGTAAGGGTGAGGGGGGCAGTCAGCACATCCGGACCGCCCCTCTAAATTTTACAGTGATACCACATGCACTGCTAGAAAAATACGCATAGTGAAGTTATACGCGCACAAAGCATCCCCCCCCGAATACTACCTTGTTTAACCCCACTATCGAAAACCAAGGGCCAACAACACGCACCAGCGCAATCGGTCTGTTCGCTGACAATTGATGTCACGCACGAGCTGCCTGTCCAGCATGTAATTGTTATCGCAATGTAACAAACAAAGTAATGTTGCCAAAGCAGCGCAGGCATGCGCGAGTTATAGCCGCGATGCAGCTTTGAAGATAGTACACGAAGTCGGTTTGACACGAAAGAATATTCGTCCAAGAGTGCCGATGTCGTCACGTACCACGTTTAAGAACGGCGTTAGTTGTAAGCATGCAGCCATAGGTCGGCACTTTAAGGGAGTACTCACTTAAACTCACTCACCACAATTTTTTCAGCCTTCGCACTCACTCACGTTCACACTCACGTCCACTCACACTCATGAGTACTCACTCACGTTCACACTCACGACCACTCACACTCATGAGTTCTCACTCACGTTCACACTCAGGTCCACTCACACGCATGAGTACTCACTCATACTCAACTCACCACGTTCAAATGAGTGTGAGTGAGTGTGAGTTGAGTGCACTCATGAGTGAGTGTGCCGAGCTATGCATTCAGCTATACTCGGCAACAACTTATCTTGACATTGGAGCGAAGGCTACGGAGGCGGGAATTCCACACATTCGTGTTGCTCCGCAAGTAGTTCAGCAGCTTGCGGCTGATTTCGGTATTGCTCGCTCGCATCGTTAACGCGTTTAGAAAAACACATACATGAAAATTATGAATGGGAGAAACATTTCGATTGTTCAGTGTACATTTGAGTGTCCTATTACGAGTATATTTTTCTTGGTGAACTAAACAGCGGGTATTCGGCCGCACAGTGACGTCACGGACGCCATGTTTCCTTGGAAAACGGGTGGGCTGAAAAGGTGGTGCTGTCTAAGAAATGGAAAGAAAAGGAAAGCATTCTTGCAAGGTGAACGATAACTGTATTTTGCCTGCGACTTCCCGCAACTGTTTAAGTCTCATAATAAATAAAGCAGTATTTATTTCAGCAAGGCAAATGAGAAAATTATCAATAAACTTCAGTACAATTTTTTTGGCGCGGCAGCAGACATACGCTTTGGTTCTGTAGCTTCCACAGTGCTGTCAAGAAAAGCTGTCGCCGAGTATAGTAGCCGGCAACGGAACGATACGCAGCTTCTCGTCGGTCGCAATAAACGTGTAGGCTAGTTTCCTGCAAACCTTTTTTCTTTTTTATTTGCAGCATGCCAAATACCTTAGTCTGAGCAACACGGCGCATGAAAATATGCCGGCATTGTCGTTCCAATCAGCCGCCAGGCACTGACACGTACGATCCGTTGAGTGCACACGCGGGGCGACCTTACGCTTCAACACGGTGGGAAGGCGCACGGCGGCAGGCAAGATGGCAGCAGATTTTGCATAAGGTCTATTGGAGGCCGTTGTGAGAAGCACACCATCACTTCATTTTCTTTTTTGCATCCATGGTGGCACTTAAGTTTTTTTTTTTGGTCTCGACAAACAAGGGGGGGGGGGGGGCGCTTCGGCGAGGCTTCGCCCCCCCTGACGGGGAATCCTGCGCACGCCTATGGCTAAAAGTGAACCACTTAAAACATATTTCTTCAATCATATAACGTCCTTTGCATTTGATTCGAACACCAATAACTTATGTTGATTTTTTTCTAGGTATATGCCGGAATTCAAGCAGCGAGTGGAAGCCAGCGGTCGTTCTTCGGTGAGTGTTTGGGGCGCCGTGACCGCTGAAGGGCTGGGACCCCTTGTGAGAATTGAAAGTCGCTTCACGGCAGATGCCTACTGCGGGCTCTTGTAGGACGTGCTGCTCCCATATCTCATAATGATACACTTAAGCGCAAGAAAAAACACGAGACAGTAATCGACGAGGACAAGCGCTACTTCCAACTGAGCTTTATTGCTGAAACACATAAATATATACACCCGAACACACGTGTTTATGTGTTTCAGCAATAAAGCTCAGTTGGAAGTAGCGCTTGTCCTCGTCGATTACTGTCTCGTGTTTATTGTTTCGCTTAAGTGTATCATTATGGAATACCAACTAGCCCGCTCCCATACCTTGCTCCCATATCTCGTTGGGGGGCCATTTCCAGAGAACGCTTTCATCCTGCAGCACGACAACTCCCCCCATACACAAATAAAAAAAATTCCCCATCTCCCACTAAAGGGAACCATGTGTGGATGCGAAGCAGCTGGGAGATAATTAGATTGAGCGGGAGGAACGTCGCCGCTCTCATTTCACGGCAGCGGTCCGGGCGCTCATCGCGGTGCTGCACAGGAGAGAGAATGAGGCGCGCGCGCTCCGTCATTTTCATACCGCGGAACTACCGTGGCCCCCCCCAGCGGAGTATGCAGCTGTCACACCACCTGTCGTGCGTGCCGCTCTGTAGAGGATTGCTAGAGGAAAGGACGGGGGGGACCGTAGGATAGGAGAGAGAGGGGACGTGCATGCGCTGTGGGGGGTGTGGGACGCTCCGTAGAGTAGTGGATTCCTAGAGGAGAGAAAGGGGGTGAGCGTAGGAGAGCGAGAAGGAGGGGACGCGCATGCGCTGTGGTGGTGTGGGACGCGGGAAGGAGGGACGGACTAAGCCCCCCTCCAAACACATGCAAGCAAGATTAAGGAATGTGGTCAACCTGGGCGACAGACACCACCTGTCTAGGTATTGCTAAGCAGCCTCTCTGTGCTCTCGGCCATGACTCTG
Source organism: Rhipicephalus appendiculatus (assembly GCA_030522465.1). Classification (NCBI taxonomy): domain Eukaryota; kingdom Metazoa; phylum Arthropoda; class Arachnida; order Ixodida; family Ixodidae; genus Rhipicephalus; species Rhipicephalus appendiculatus. The sequence continues at coordinate 977,215 of JALIZH010010921.1, read as the reverse complement.
ATGACTGGGGTAGGGTTGACGGCCTTCATATTACTACAGTGTTCTGGTTCGCATAATGGGTGCTTCCCTACTTCATGAAAGTGGCCGGACGCAGGATGCGGGACGGACGCGCGACGCGGGACGGACATAGCCCCGAGCATAAGATGCTTCGCATCTTAAAAAGTTGCAGCATATTTAGAGATTCGCGACGTGGCAGTGCTCGAGTGGCCTCCACAGTCGCCTAATTTAAATGTAATTGAAAATGTGTCGGGGGAACATGAAGCTTTCTATGGCCCACCGACAATTCCGTGCCGTCTCAGCGTACGTGTTTTGGACCATTGTCCAAGAGGAGTGGGAGTGAATTAGAGCCAAAACCAACATTTGTCGGTCCCTCTACAGCAGCATCTCCAACAGAATGGATGCGGGTCATTGGAGCTGGAGGGGAAGCTACCCGCTACTGATAGTAGCTGACTTTGGGAAAAGCAGCACACAAGCAATAAACTGTGTTTCCAACTCCTCATGTCAACCAACTTCTTTACATTTGTTGAGCTGTAGAACATTCCTACATGCTTTCAGAAAACGCAAGCAGAAACAGAAGTCTTTGATCCGTGAATCTCGATACTTGTAGAGTGTTCAGAGTCCTCAGAATGCCCGCTGCAGGCTTAGTGGTCGAGAGCTCAGCTAAATTGAGTCGGGAGACACAAGATCGAATAAGGCAGCATGCGCCGACTTTAAATGCGGGAGAAATGCAGAAACACCCGTGTACACGTAATATCAGTGTGCGTTTAATATTTCCCGGTGGTCGTAACTTCTGTGAGCCCACCTCTAGCCCACAGACTCAAATAGCGCAAGCCAAGCCAGACCAATACTCAGAAGTTTGCAACAATGTATACATTAAACTGGTATTATGGTATTGAAAACTGAGGGTCCGCTCAATTCTCAAGTACCCTAACTACACAGCTCGCTTTTCTGCAACGCTTCGTGGTCTCTTAGGCTATAAGATTTGCTTCACAGCAAAACAGGCACGGCGCTCCCACGCTTTTCAATACAAACGAAGCACCGCCTCCAAGCTCATGTGCGCCTGCGGCGATTAGCTTCGATGCGTCGCCGCACCGCTAGCGCTGGCGCCCCGCGGAGCGCGTCCACGCGGCGCCGTGTTCGTACCAAGAGTGGACGACCCTGTACATGGAAAGCAATGTCGGCGATCGTCTTGTTTAGTCTCTCTGTAAGGCCATTGGTTTGCGGATGGGATGCAGTAGTTTTTTTATGAGGTGTTCCATTAAGCTGCATGACGTCTTGTATCACCTGGGTGGTAAAAGCTGTTCCACGATCAGTTATTACAACGGCTGCTGCGCCATGACGGAGAAAATTGGGCAATCTCCCTGGTGGTGCCTCGTTGTAATGTTTTCGTTTCGCAATATCACGTCATATAATCAGTAGCGACTCCAATCGCCGTCGTGAGACTTCGGGAAAGGTCCGAGCACGTTTATGCCGATTTGTTGGAACGGTTGTGTTGGAGGGGCAACGGGCTTCAGAAAACCGGCCGGGCGCACAGGTGGTGTTTTACGGCTCCGGCATTCGCGGCACATGTTTACGAATGCGTCACGTCCCGATTGAGATTCGGCCAGTAGTAGTGTTGGAGAATCCGGGCCAAAGTGCGCGTGAATCCGAAGGGGTCGGACGAAGGCTCATCGTGACAGGCAGATCAGACATCCGCTCGTAACGCTGATAAAACGACGAGCATGTGTTCAGTCGCGTTAGCGTTGAAGTTGTTTTCATAAAGGATATTGCTGCGAACAGAGACCGATGATTGCGAGCGCGCGAATGCCGGTGGTGGATGCGGACTGCGGCCTTCAAGATATTCGATAAATCATCAAAACTCGGAATCGTTCTTCTGCTGCTCAGCCAAGTCGCATGCACTGAGAGCGCAGAGAAAACGACCGTCGAGATCGTCATCACTTGACGTCATTGTAAAGGGAGCACGCGGAAGGCAGTCTGCGTCAGTGTGGCTCGGGCCAGACTTGTACACGATTGTCAAGTCGAATTCTTGATGGCGTAAGCTCCACCTGGCCGGACTACCTGAAGGATCTTTGAGATTCGCTAGCCAGCAGGGGGCATGATGATCTTTGATAACTCTGAACGGGCGGCAATACAGGTACGGTCTGAATTTAGCTATCGCCCGGGACAACAGGTAGGCACTGCTTTTCCGTGGTTGAGTAATTCGCCTCCGCAAATGATAAAATTCGGCTAGCATTAGGAATACCACGTTCGACGCCGTCTTGCCACTGGACGAGGACTGCACCAAGGCCAATGTTACTATCATGTGTGGGTGCAGTTCAGTTTCGGCATCTTCATTGAAGTGTCCGAGTAAGGGCTGAGTCTGGAGGCGCTTCTAAAGCTCGGAGAAAGGGCGTCTTCGCTCAGGACCCTACACAAAGGGAACATCTTCTTTTGTCAGACGAGTCAGGGGTTCGGCTATGTTTGATAAATTTTACAAAAAACGTCTGTAGTATGCGCAGAGGCTCAAAGACCGACGCACATCACGTTTGTTGGCAGGTGGTGGGAACACAATGGCAGCCAATGTCTTTTCTGGGTTCCGACCGAATACCATCGTGGCTAACAAGGTGGCCAACGAAGTTCAGTTCGTCGTAAACAAAATAGCATTTCTCTGGTTTCAGTGATAGAGCTGCGGTACGAATTGCAACAAATGCAGATCGAAGTAGCTGCTCAAACGTTTGTGGAAAGACAACGACGCCGTTTACGTAAACAAGACATGATTCCCACCTAAGACCTGATAGCACTGTATCCATCATCCTCTGGAAACGACGCGGGAGCAGAACACAGGCCGATTGGTAGCACTTTAAGTTCGTACAGACCATGAGGAGTTATGAATGCTGTTTTTCGGGGTCTCGTTCATCAACTTAGATCTGCCAGTAGCCGCTGCGTAAATCTATGGAGGAGAACTACCGAGCGTGTCGAAGGCGGTCTAGTGATTCGTCGATGCGTGGAAGAGGGTAAACGTCTTTCTTCGTCACTTTGTTGAGTTTACGGTAATCGACGCAAAAGCGAAGAGTGCCGTCCTTCTTCCTTTACCAGTACGACGGGGGACACCCATGGACTGGACGAGGGTTGGATGACGTCGTCGTCGAGCATCTGCTTCACCTGAGAACGTATGACCTCTTGTTCCTTTTGGGACACTCGGTAGGCGTGCTGACGTGCGGGCCGTTCAGCGGGGTCCGTTATAATACGGTGCTTCACGGTCAGGTGTTTGCTTTATTTTGGATGTAGACGCGAAACAGTCACTAAACATGCGTAGAATACAGCGGATTTGTTCCTTCTGCACACATGGCAGCTTCGGATTGACATCGACTGTATTGGCCACCGTGGGGTCACCTTTACCGGCTGCGGAAATCGGAGCAATCGTTAAACATTCATTATGTTTACAGCGCGAAAAAACGAGGAAACTTACTAAGGCACACATACGCAGAGGCGCTGTAAGCATAATGAATCAATACCAACGTGCCCTGTTTACTGTACTCCTAAACGTTAAACATTCTTAATCGTCAATGGCTTCGAAGTGAGCGACGGCCGTTCGCCTGGCCAAATGTTGGTATTCGCCGTTGAAATTGGTAACGAACAGCTCAGTCATCCCACGTTTAATTTGAATTATGCCGCAGGCGACGGAGATTTGCCGAGCCAAGAGCACCGACAGATTTGCTTCAGCGATGCCGCTACTGACATGATGTCTGTCGCTCTGTACAGTCACGAACATGCTGGTTCGCGGTGGAAGTGTGACGGCGTCGTCGACAATGCGAAGCGCTGTCCTCTGCGCAGTGGTATCTCTTGGTTGCAGGGCATGGTTGTCAGCAAACGTTACGAGTAAGTCGCGAAGAACAATAACGGCGCCGTGCTTGCAGGGGAAACCATGCCAAGGATAACTTTCCGGGAGCATTCGCGCAACACGATCAAAGAAGAAATGAACGTCGACTCACGGATTTGGAGCCTGGCGGTGCATCTCCCGATCGGTGCCAAGAGGTGACCTCGTGCTGTCCGGAGGTTTGGTCCATGCCCCCCAAGGACTCGTAACCTTCATTAGTTCAGCAATGAGTTCAGCGCTGATAACCGAGTAGTCGGCGCCAGTGTCGACCAGAGCAGTAACCGGATGGTTTTTGACAAGAATGGTAATGTCAGCATAAACTGGTTTGTCGTCTATGGGAGGTGTCGTAAAAAACAATCGTCGGTAGTCGGCGGACGGGTATGAGGAGGATGTTTTAACGATAGCTGAACAACTGTCGAACCTCCGGAGGCCGCTATTCCTAGTTTCTCCGGCGTGGGATTGGGGACCTAGGCGATCGTCCCGCAACAACATCGGCTAAGGTAAAGTGCTGACCCGGCGACGTCGAATGTCGAGGAGAAGTAGAGCTGGATTGGTGTCGCTGAACATCTCCAGACTAAAGGTCCGGCAAGTACTCTGCTGTAGTGCGGGGTCGTTCACCATCACGGGGTCGACGAGCATATGGCCGAAAACCTGGTAGGCCCACGTGTCGCTACGAACACTCGCGGTACAAGTGACCTGGCTCACCACAATGGTAGCAAAGTGGCCGATTGTCGGGAGCGCGCCACACACTAGATTTCGGCACATTAAGTCGCGGGTTCTCGTAATGCCGCGGATCCGAGAAGTACTGCGGCGTCTGCAGGGGGGGATGGTCGGGGGGAAGAGCTTACTGCCGGCCCAGGTGTGCGTCAAGGAATTTCGGTTGGAGGCGCCGCCAATGGTCGTACCACTTGCCGTACCTCTTTGCGGACGACGTCCGTTAGGGCAGCCACATGGGTCTGTGGAGGCACTGCGTGCAGCTTTTGCAGCTCCTCGCGTACGATGCTGCGCACTAGGCTCGCGAGGTCCCTGATGCTCGTGACGTCGGGTGTTGCCAAGAGCGTTGACAGACATGAAAGGTTGTTCGGCCTCTCATACTGCGAAGACCACTGTCTTAGCATTAGCTCTGTCGTTATGGCCTTATAGAGGAACTACCCCACGGTAGCTGGGTGGTTTCGAACGACTCCTACAAACAGCTGCCCTTGTACGCCGCGCATCAGAAAGCGTACCTCACCCCTTGCGGGATCAGCTCGCCGCCACAGCCAAGACATCTCCTCAACGAACATGGCGATGCTTTCATTTGGTCTTTGATTACGAGAATTGAGGAGAAGTTCTGCTTGTTCTTCGCGGTCGGGACTGCCAGACGTTCCCCACAGCTGAGAACGAAACTCCGGCCAGGTTATCAAGTAAGCGTCATGGTTCTCAAACCAAATGCGCGCCGAATCCTCCAGGTAGAAATAGACATACCGGAGCTTCCGGCGATCGTCCCAGTCGCTGGCGACGGCGACTCGATCGTACTGGTCCAGCCAGTCTTCAACGTCTTCGTGAGCGTCCCCATGGAAGGGCCTCGGGGCTCGCAAGGCGTTGAAAGTCCATTGAGTTGGCCGAGTCGTGGTCTGTTCAGTCTGGCTTGGTGTTGTCGCGCTTGCTATGTTTCTGGGCCTTCTGGAAGACGGCCGAATTGGGGTGGAAGGCCTAATTGCCGCCGACTGCACCGAATGTCAGCTGGTTCTTCCAAGGCGTCGATGTTTGTGTCCGGATCTTCCTCGTGGTCGCAGTGCATAGACTGCCCCCCCAACACCTCCACCAATTATGTCACTATATACCGCAACAGAAACCTGTAACTACGAGTACAGCAGAACGTCAGGCTGGTCCGATTGCTGCCAATACGACCTCATCGGTTTTAGGGGCGAAGCTCCTTAGGGCATAGGCTAGTCCGGCGTCGTCGTAATTGTCGTAGCCACGCCTGTGCGATGACGATGACGCTGCCATCACGGTACAGCACATGGAATGTACCCACTCTGCGTCATAACGATGACGCTGATGACGATGAAGATTAAGCGTCGTAGCCACCTCGAGGTCTCAGAATGATCACTAGATGGCGCTGCGGTGCCAGCTAGTGAACGACCACGTGCAACCCACAACCATCCGAGGAACCTGCATCGATCTCGTCTTTGCAAACTTCCCACTACGACCCATCCAAGAACCCCTATCCCTCCACTTCACCGACCATAAAGCCGTTATGATGAAGGCGGAACGAAAGCCACGGCTCATGTAAACGGTAACCACCACGGCTCACGACCAACGAAGAAAACACGGCTCCAGTACGAAAACGGAAAATCACGGCTCACGAATAATTAAAATTTCTTAGTATATACACACAATGTTTGTCACGTCTTGGATGATGTACTGGGCAAGATTCCCGAAATATTCACGGTGTTTACCGATGAACCTCCGGAGCTTCGCTCACTCATCATCATTCACTCCGTGGATATGCGTGGATTTTTTACGAGCTCGTCCTCGTCCTCATTTCTACAGCGGCACATACAAGCATGGCAACAACAATAGAAGCAATGCCAGTCGAACTTATACTAATGGCAGTATAAAAGTGCGAGAGCAACGGCCAGCCTCATCCAAGAGCGATTGATGCAACTTGAAAATGACCAGAGAGGATCTTGGCGCCGCCAAAAGGCGGACATGACATTAGATTCTTGCAGGAACAAAGCAGGTCAGGGTATACAGGGAAGATCGCAGTTCTACTCGTTCTACATCGAAAAAGGAGTTTTTACCACTATTATCGGCTACCTTCTGGTAAAATGATCCCACAAATAGTAGTGCCACAAAGATTGCGGGGCCAAGTGCTTACTTTGGCGCGCGAAACCCTCATTTCGGGGCATCAAGGAATGAAGAGAACGATTGATCGCGTGCTACAATCCTTTTGCTGGTCGGGAGTCCAAGAGGCAGTGAGAAAATACGTGCGCACTTGCGACACATGCCAACGAACCTACCCCAAAAGAAAAGTCCGCGGGGCCCCGCTATGTCGCCTGTATTTGATAGACACCCCATTTGAAAGAGTGGTAGTGGATGTCATCGGTCCCTTAAAGGCAATATCACATATGGACAACCGATACATATAAAGACCAGCTTGTTAGAGTGCCGTCTTCGATTGAAAACGTTTGATCCCATCAACAGTAAGCAATGTCCGCTAGCTTTAGTAATGAAAGAGGTAGTCGAGAGAGAAGTGGAAGTAATGCTGCGGCTCGGAGTGATTGAATGGTCCGGCTCGCCTTACAACTCGCAATTGGTACTGGTGAGGAATCCCAATAAGAGTTAGTGTGCTTGCATTGACTTTCGTCGCATCAATGATGTGTTGGTCTCCCACGGAGAACCAATTCCAACAACGGAAGTATTGTTTACTGAGATCGCAACCAGGAAATTATTCTCCAAATTTGACCTTACTAAAGGTTATTGGCAGGTGCCCTTGAACAAAAAGTCATGGCTAAAAATGGCATTCTCCAATCAATTCGGACACTACTATCTCATCTATATGCCGTTCGGGATCAAAACAGCGTCCGCAGTATGAGACGTCTCTTTAGGGCATGACGAACATAATAATAATAATATTAATAATATCTGGGGTTTAACGTCTCAAAACCACGATATGATTGTGGGAGACACCGTAGTGGAGGACTCCGGAAATGTGGACCATCTGGTGTTATTTAACGTGCACTGACATCGCACAATAATACCGAACATCTTTTATTACATCGACGATGTTCTCGTCGCTACGACAACTTGGGAGCAACATGTCCAAGCCTTGCATGACCTGCTGAATAGGATCCGAGAGGCTGCAACAAAACTCGAGCACCAGAAGTCGGAGGTTAGAGTGCCGTCGATAGATTTCCGGGGTCATCGACTGGGATGTGGAACAATTCAACCAGTATAGGACACAATTACAAAGATCGCAAAACCCCCCACGACCGCCAACGAAAAAAGCACTGCGCTCTTTTCTCGGCTTGGCAGAATACTATCGTGTTCTGATACCTCACTACCCCGAGAAGGCACAGCCTCTGACAGAAATGACGAAGAAAAGGGAGTATAACAAGATCTGTTGGAATAGTGAAAGAGAGGAAGCATTCGGAACACAAAAAAAGGATCTGACGTCTGGACCCATTTTAAAGGCTCCGGATCTCGAACGTGCACTTATACTCCGCAACCCGCCTGCCTCTGATTCTTGCCTCAGACTCTTGACGCCTATGATTTTTGCATCCGTGCAGTCCTTATGCAAAGACACGATGGTGTTTTACACCCGTTATCATGAGCCAGTCGTCAACTACTGCCTTCAGCGCAGAACTACTCGGCCATCCAGCGGGAGTGCCTCGCGTTGACTTGGGCTGTGGAAAAGTTTAAGATATTTTTATACGTAATGTCTTTCACGGTTCAAACAGATCACCAACAGTTGCATTATTTATCCCCAGCGAAACTTTATCAGCAGCACACTACTGCGTTGGAGTCAGGCATTTCAGGAATAAACTTTACACATTAAACATATTAAGGGATCTGAGGATGTCGGGGCAGACTATATGAGTAGATTTCAGTTACTTTCCCTTGGGTGTTGGGTGTTACTATTCCAAGATTTTGTCAGTGTTTCTGAGTACTACTGATGTTCTACTATTGTGATTGCACCATTTTTTGTTCTCGTTGGTGCCAATATTCTTGCTATCGTAGGTGGTTTAGTGGTATATGTTGTGTGCTCATTGTTTCGACATTGGACATGCCAAAGAACAGTGTGGTGGTTAGAGGTGATAGCTCATGCGTTTCGCGCACCGAGCGACAGTTCGTCGTACGGAAAAGCTTTTTCGAAAAAGGGCCAGGATGATGAAAGTGGTGCGCGTTAAGTGACCGTTTCAAAAATACGCGACGTGAAAAGAAGACTAAGGTCACGAGCGGTGTAGCCTAAACAACAAACAAGTAGAAGTCGAGGACTGTCGAGCGTGAGTTCGCGGACCGCAAGAATGAAAATAATACAGCAAACCAGAAGACAATAGCTCTTCACCACGGAGCTCCTTCAACGCCAATCAGGACGAATCAAGTGTGCCTGAGACAGAGGACAGCCTGGAGGACAAGAGCGTGGGCAGTTCGAAGCGAACCACACAAGAAGAAGGCCGTAGCCGGGCACACAAGACGGGCAGCCGGGTTGCGGACCCGAGGCTTCAGGACTTCACCCGGCCGGGGCCTCCGGACAGCGCCTTCCAGGGAGCGCGACTCCCAACGGTTCATGAGTTGGAGACCAAGGCCTGGAGATCCAGATGCAGGCAAAGCAATGACAGTTGGGCCCCGGGTCTGAACCTTGCAGTGAGTCGCCTCGTTGGGCTAGTGGGGGGCTTCCTGGTGCCTCACTGAGCAACCGCCGGTTTCATCGTCGTCGTCACCAGGATGCCCACGTCAGCTCCACCAGTGAAGACTCCGCGATTTGGTGAGAGTGAACTTGCATTCTTCCCCGCCCCGCCGCTCAGCCGCGTCAGGACCTTAAATTGTAGTTTCACGCTTTGAACTTTTGTTTTGGTTGTATTTCTGAGCGTTTTACCGTATGCATTGAAATTTTCATTAACTGTTTACTTGTGTCTTGGTTTTCTTTTTTCATTATAGTTTCCAATTAAAAGTTTTCTTTGTGGCTTGTTAAACCAATGGCCTTGTCCTTAAGAATCCTCTCAGTGGCTCAGCCATAGAGAGCCGTTACGAACCAAGAGAAGAACCTGCATCACAGACGGATAACGCATTGTCCTACTCCGACAGACCATAGGTCTTCCCTTAAGTGAGAGTTACCACCACTGCCGCCACCACCACCACCACCACCCAATGCATTATAGTCAGAGCGCCGAAAAAGTGAGGAGGCATTGAAAGCGGCGGCGGATGTCGCGTGGCACTTACAGCGGCCACTGCACACTCATAAAGAGCCGACGCAGAACACCCTGAAATGTACATCGTCGTTCACAGATGATATGCACGACGAAAACCGAGGTGTCCTCGCTTTGTTGAGGTCTCTCATGACCACGATGTGCAATCTCCTGAACAGAATGAGAACTCCATCAACTCAAGTGCAGACTGCAAGTTCCGGTTTACGTGGAGCCAGTCCTCGCAAGCCTTTTTTGAACATCTTGGATTCGCGTCTAAATTTAGACAACCGTAGAGGAACTGGTCTCAAACACTTCTCAGTTCTGACTGTCTGTGCGTGCGCGGTGAACGTTGATATGTGTTTCCACGTGTCACTTGTTCTCTCTTGCCTGTTTTCTTGCTCCCCTTTTACCCTCCCTTAGTGTATTGTAGCAAGCAGGTTACAGGCTGGTTAAGCTCCCTTGCCTTTGGTTTTGCCTCTCTCTCTTGTCACTTGGCTGGTTACATGTGTCTAAAAATTTTAAGTGCAGCATGTTTGGGCAGGTTGGTAAATATGCATAACTTCGAATGCGTTACGCATGAGAGACGGATGCAAAAGATAGAGACGTAGACAGCAGAAGCCGTAATTTGAAATCACGCTTATTTCGGAACACACAGAAATTGTGCTATCACAAATCACGATGATCTCACGCATCACGGCTCATATAAGAACAGTACTAAAAAGCCGTTATACTATCAAGAAATGTCCATTTATACTACTGAGGACAGAATACCGCAGGCGTCGTCAGGAATGAGATCCGAAGAAAGAATAAATAAATAAATAAATAAATAGACTCTATAGTAGTTCAATCCATTAGAAAAAATCTTCGCCATCTCCCGCTAAAGGGAACCATGTGTCGATGCGAAGCAGCGGGCAGAGTTAGCTTGAGCGGTATAAACGTCGCCGCTCTCGTTTCACGGCAGCGGCCCAGGCGCTCATCGCGGCGTTCTACAGGAGAGTGAATGAGGCGCGCGCGATTCGTCATTTTCTCATACCGCGGAACTACCGTGGCGCCCCCCACCGGAGTATGCAGCTGTCACGCCACCTGTCGTGCGCACCACTCCATAGAGGATTCCTAGGGGACAGGACGGGGAGACCGTAGGAGAGGTGGAGGGGACGTGCATGTGCTGTGGGGGGTGTGGGACGTGGGAGCCACCCCGTAGAGTAGAGGATGCCTAGAGGAGAGAGGGGGAGAGGACGCGCATGCGCTGTGGGATGCGAGAGCCGCTCCGTAGAGTAGAGGATTCCAAGAGGAGAGGACACGCATGTGCTGTGGGACGAGGGCGCCGCTCCGTAGAGTAGATTCCTAGAGGAGAGAAAGGGGGGTGAGCTTAGGAGAGGATAGGGGAGGGCACGCGCATGCGCTGTCAGGGGTTTGGGACGCGGGGGGCCGCTCCGCATAGTAGAGGACTCCTAAAGGAGAGAAAGGGGGGTGAGCGTAGGAGAGAGAGGGGGGAGGGACGTGCATGCGCTGTGGTGGTGTGGGACGCCGGGAAGGAGGGACGGACTAAGCCCCCCTCCAAACACATTCAAGCAAGATCAAGGAATGGGGCCAACCTAGGCGACGACACCACCTGCCTAGCCATTGCTAAGCAGCCTCTCTGTGCTCTCGGCCATGACTCTGATGACTGTAGTAGTGGTTGACGGCCTTCATATTACTACAGTGTTCTGGTTCGCATAATGGGTGCTTCGCTACTTCATGAAAGTGGCCGGACGCGGGACGCGGGAGGGACGGACAAAGCCCCGAGCATAGGATGCTTCGCATCTAAAACAACAAAATCCAAGTCACAATTCATGCACGCTTTGCTGTTCCAAGTTCGACATCAGGTAACTACGCGGAATGCGACCCTAACGCTGACGTAAGCATGACGAGTGCGATATTAGGAAGGTATTTTAAGGGAATCATAATTCATTATCATCGAAGTGTACAGACGGCTGGCTTACGCAAATCGAACCTTTGCCTCTGTACTGCACATGCCTCAGCTAGTTCATGAGTTAATTGTACCCTATGACGGAACAGTTGATTCCAATCACACTACCGGAAATGAAAGACCCAATTGGACGACGGAGCACATTTCGATGCTCAATGTGCTGCTGATGAGTGTAAAGGAGTGTATAAGTGGTCCACACGACAAACATGCGTTCACCACTCGCTCGGGAGCATCGGTAGGTAGTTTTCCCGAAGCGCTGGGGCGCTACCTGGATTCGACGTTCATCACCTGGAAGGGGAAAGTTCTCGCTGAGAGATCTAGCGTATGCATCGGTTCTTGCATAGCACCGATTCTGATTATCATCTTTCTAGCGAAGGGGGGATAGGGTCATTCAGAGTAAGCTTCTTTGTTTAGTAAACATTGTAATGAGTTATGTTGACGACTACTTGGTCTTTGTTGACAAGCGTGATTTCAGCAGAAAAATGGTTGACGTTATCAAGGTGTTCAGGGAAGAACGGAAGGGACTCACATTCACATGCGAGGCCCCTCAGAACGATAACTTGCAGTATCTAAACCTTTACTCGCTTTTAGCCCTGACGAGATATGCTGGCTGTATAGACCAAGATTGCAAAAGCATTTGCTCAGCTATCAGTCGGGCCACTCTAGAATTGTAAAATACGGCATTGCGAATTCATATATCCAGTCTGCCACCTCAAAGTCTTGCCCGCACCTGGTGAACCAAAGCGTTCACAAACGGGTGGAAAAATTCCGGGAGGCATGTTACCCTGATGCTGTAATAGCACCTACAAGTGAACTTGTGCTATAAGATGTAAGAGCAGATTGAAAGATAGCATCGGCAGGAGGGAAAGAGAGAGATGTTTATTGTGGCAGAAAAACTGAGTGGTCAGCCTGAATCCATTTTTTCTCGCCTGCTACTCAGCGTTAGGAAAAGGGAAGGAGCGGAAAAGAAAGGAGAGAGAAGGTGTTGATGATGATGAGGAGGAAGGTGGTGATGAAGCAAAACGTTCAAAAACAATTTACAGTCTCTTGTCCAGTTCGGTCTCTCGTAAAAAAAATTCCCCATCTCGCGCTAAAGGGAACCATGTGTGGATGCGAAGCAGCGGGGAGATAATTAGCTTGATCGGGAGGAACGTCGCCGCTCTCGTTTAACGGCAGCGGTCCGGGCGCTCATGGCGGCACTGCAGAGGAGAGAGAATCAGGCGCGTGCGCTCCGTCATTTTCATACCGCGGAACTACCGTGGTGCCCCCCAGCGCAGTATGCAGTATGCTCCGTAGAGGATTCCCCGAGGAGAGAACGGGGGGGGGGGGCGTAGGAGAGGAGAGAGAGGGGACGTGTATGCGCTGTGGGATGCGGGAGCCGCTCCATAGAGTAGAAGATTCCTAGAGGAGAGAGGGGGAGAGGACGCGCATGCGCTGAGGGGATGTGGGATGCCAGAGCCGCTGCGTAGAGTAGAGTATTCCTAGAGGAGAGAGGGGAAGAGGACGCGCATGCGCTGTGGGACGCGGGCGCCGCTGCGTAGAGTAGATGATTGCTAGACTAGAGAAAGGGGAGTGAGCGTAGGAGGGGATAGGGGGAGGGGACGCGCATGCGCTGTGGGAGGTGTGGGACGCGGGGGGCCGCTCCGTAGAGTAGAGGATTCCTACAGGAGAGAAAGAGGGGAGCGTAGGAGAGAGAGGGGGAGGGGACGGGCATGCGCTGTGGTGGTGTGGGACGCGGGAAGGAGGGACGGACTAACCCCCTCCAAACACATGCAAGCAAGATCAAGGAATGGGGTCAACCTGGGTGACAGACATCACCTGCCTAGCCATTGCTAAGCAGCCTCTCTGTGCTCTCGGCCATGACTCTGATGACTGTAGTAGTGGTTGACGACCTTCATATTACTACAGTGTTCTGGTTCGCATAATGGGTGCTTGCCAACTTCATGAAAGTGGCCGAACGCGGGACGGGGGGAGGGGGGACGCGGGACGGGGGACGCGTGAGGGACGGACAAAGCCCCGAGCATAAGATGCTTTGCATCTAAAACTTGTTTAGCGCTTTCAGAACATCGCTCTGATGACGAGGTGATGGTCCCAACAGAACTTTTTTCAGAAACTTCTTGCTCCGTAGATTTCAACAAGGCGGTGGCCATCGAATTTCTTTGCGCGATATATCGCGGGCAGACGTACAAGATATGTTCCGTAGTCTCAGGAGTGCCACATGTCTCGCAATTCGGAGTGTCTGCACGGCCGATGAGGTGTAGGTAACGACGAGTGAACGCCACACCTATTCGTAATCGGTGCAGTAAGCTTGTACAGCACCTTTTCATGGTTGGCGGTATTCTAACATGCATATCTAGGTCGAGATCATGAAGACGGCGGTGACGGTGACTTGGCAATGACCTATACACTCAGTTTGGGACCTATAGGGGGCGCCTTGAAAACCGCGCGCAGCGCCACGAGTGGTGCGGCCGGGCGCTCAACGTTGAGAATCTTAGCAGACAGCAGCGCCTCATTGCTTTGACAGCTGTTGGCGGCGCAAGCGCCCGTATCCGGCGCGTTAGTGCTTCGAGCTGGATTTAAAGATATCGTCATTCTGCCGCGATGTCCACCATGAATAAAAGGGAAAGCCTTCACGAAAGGGGCCACGTTTTCCTCTTTAGTGAGCGCCTTGCTGCGCGTCGTCAGTACTGACGGCTAAATTATTGCGTCAGGTGTGTGTAATCCAAGATGCTTACTCCATAACAGTCGCGGTAAGCTGTCATCCTTTGACCCTTAGGATATTATTGGTGCGTGCCCGCTACCCGCGTACTTGCAGAATACTCAGAGCATTTAGAATTATTGATGGCTCCACGGCCACTCGCCGTGGAAATCACGGTGAGTGGCCGGGCGGCGTGCTCCTTTGTTGCGGCTTCGTGCCACGGCAATTTGCAGCCACCGAGTCTCGCAAAGTGCTTTGCTTGAAATTTTCGCGGCACCATCATCGCTCATTATGATCATAGTCTTTACCTCACCTCTCGCGCTGCTCATGCTAAGAGCTTGAGGCGCGGGCGAGAAAGAGAACGTGCTACATTTCCGCCAGAGAGGACGCCGAAGCCCCGTTTCGTCTTTCGCTTCACCTTGTAAAGTGGCGACGATGACGGCACGGTCATTTCAGCCACAGTCACGTCTGTCATTCACTACAACCTCTTGCTTTGTTTATGTTGCTATTTGAAACAGACTGACATGCACATATCCGTCGCTACAGCATTTGCGAAGCTTCGTTTTTTCGTACAGACCCTGTAGTTCTGCTGTACTCTTTGTCTTAGCTTAATCCTACCGATTGCGCATAGCGCTGCTGGGCGGCTAGTTGTGTTTACGGTAATATGCTACGTAACTCAGTTCGCCCCTTAACTAACGGTCCTATCAACCCAGTAAGGCACTAATTGACCTCGCATTGCATTCCCCAAAACTGCGAAGGGTAGACGGCGAGGTAACAAGGTCCATTAAAATGTTCCATCAGTCTTGAGCTGAATTATAATGCAGCAAGACTGATGGAACGTATGCAAGGCATTTTGTAAAATGCCTTGCATACGTTCTTTTCTCACCAGCTCTATGGCAGCAGGAACATCACGCAAGATCATTGCACCTGCAGAGGTGGTGTCTCAGACCAATTCAAGCATGCAGCGGCAATACGCAAGACGGTAGAGGGAGCGAGAACCAAACATTTTTTTTTCGTCGCACCGCCGTGATCCACTGACGTCGCTGCCCAATAAAGCAGGGACGAGTCGAAAAACTGTGAAACGTCGTTCCCGCAGGACACGACGCGTACCTGTTGGTACAGTCGACTACGCAGCAGTTCATTGATTACGATAAACTACGTGCTAGCGGGCTTGGGAGATCGTTTGGTTCTGCTCGGGCTCTCAACGACTGTCTGCTCTGACGGCCGCGTGGTGGCGCGCCAGTTCGCAGTGCACGCAGTCTATATGCTGCAGTAGTTTCTCGGAGGAGTGTATATACAACGGCGTTTGTATCCGGCCGTGAAAATGGTATGGACAAGAATGTGGCGTTATCGTGAGCCATCTTTGCCTCCGCATCGTCTTGCTCGTTTCCATGTATGGCGCAGTGCCCTGGAACCCACTGATACCTTATTTGATGGCCAGTTTTCAGGGCTACATCGTGTAATTCCACCACTTATTGAGCAAGAAGATAATATGGCCCCCCGTTTAAGCGCCAAATCTATGACCTGAAGTGCTGGTTTAGAATCACAAAATATAGTCCAATTGCGAGGAGGCTGCGTCGATATATAACGAATTACCTCGCGGATGGCCACAATCTCTGCCGCCGTCGATGTTGTTCGGTGGTCTAGACGGAAGCGTTCGCTGGTCTTCAAACTTGGTATGACGAACTCCGCTGTTGAAGCAGTGGGTAACACATACCCGTGAGTAAAAACAGGTATAGAAGAGGTATATTCTGTAGATATGTACCATAACGTTAATTGTTTCAGGCCACATGAGGGTATACGTAATTGTTTACCCTTTCCGGGAATGGATAGGCGCACCTCAGGTCTTCATAAAGTCCATGTTGGTACCTCTGCAACTTTCACTGGAGCAAAGCCTATGGGAATGATGATCTGATGGCGTGAGATTGATTCCGCGAAAGTGCTGTCCGGTCGGTGGGTGTGGATCGTCGATGACGGATGACGATCATGACGGGTTAACAGTCGGAGATATACCCTTTGTAGTGGAGCAGATGCACCAGCGCGTACGCGCCTGTGAAACAGGACGAGAAAAGACCCGCGCTGTGTTTGCGCGAGAGCCTGTGCCGTCTTTGCCAGCCGTGCATTGCTTTACCGAGCGGTCTTCGTTCGTTACGCCTTCGAAACCTCAATAAACCTCATCACATTTGGTGGAGGTGCAGTATACCTCCTCCGACCACACAAACTGGGACACCGTACTGCCATTTGTTACCTTCGCATATAACACCGCGATGCAAGCGACTACCGGCTTTTCCCCAGTTCTTTCTTTTGTACGGCCGCGAGCCTTCCCACCCACTGGACACCATACTGCCGTACCGACCCGATGCCTCTGAGTGGACTGAAATTTCTGAAGTCGCCCGATACGCCGAAGACTGTCGTCAGTTGGCTAGTTCCCTGACTAGTGAATCTCAAGGTCGGACAGAAGACGCGACATGACGACACTCATCACCCAGCTCCCACGTTTCCTGCAGGCTCCCTTGTTTGGCTATGGGTACCCCCCCCGCCTTTCGTCTAAACTTCTGGCGCGGTACCATGGTCCGTACCGTAGAATTGAGGCCACCTCGCCGGTGAACTACATCGTCGAGCCCCTCACACAATCGCCAGACTTGCGCCGTCAATACGCGAGACAGAACACGTCGACCGTCTCAAGCCGTACTACGACCCCGTCATTGTACCTGCTCCCTGAGTCGCCAGGATGGCTACGCTTCACCCCGGGGGTATTTTAGTGGAGCAGATGCACCAGCGCGTATGCGCCCTGTGAAAGAGGACGAGAAAAGACCCGCGCTGTGTTTGCGCGAGAGCCTGTGCCGTCTTTGCCAGCCGTGCATTGCTTTACAGAGCGGTCTTCGTTCGTTACGCCTTCGTAACCTCAATAAACCTCATCACACCTTAAGGGTTCGCATGAAAGATAACTATCTAAGGAAGCTACGCGTGCTTCCGCAATAACTCCCATCGTTCATGTACAGCACGGCAGCCCAAGACATGTTCTCAATGCCTGAGCTTGCAAGCTTTGCAATGTACACAGGCAGGACGGGCGAAGACTGGTCATAATCTGTAAGCTGTATCGCAGGTAGCTCACGAAAAGTGCCTCATACAGTTGGAGCAATGACCTTTCTGATGGGACCCCATTTCGTGCCTGCTATATATTTAACTTTGTGTATAAAGCTGGTTAGTTTGGACCTAAGCTTCGACACATCCTTTGACCAGGACAATTTTCGGTCAGTCATCACTGCTAGGAATCGGTGATGCGTTACATATGGTACGAAAGCGCCATCAATCATAACCTGGTAACGGTGCATCGCTTTGCGCGTAAATGCAACGGCCGCACACTTCGCAGTCGCCAATTGTAGACATCGCGAACGCAAATATTTAGAGGTGACCGATGCTGCACGTTGTAGTCTTGCACGAAGCTGTCGCCGTGAAACACCAGAAGCCCATGTGCTGATATCGTCTGCATACAGGCTCATCTTGGTGGTCTCTGGACTCCATCGGCGAGCCCAATGAGAGCATCGGCAGGAAGAAGTGAAGAAAGCAGGTCGTGCTCAGTGATCCAGTAGATTAACGGAGTTTCCCACCGCTTCAAGTGAGTGGTGGCACGGTTTAAAGCTAATATTGTTTTTTCAGCAGCAACTAAGCTAAAATGGATTTCCCCAAAACATTAGAATCAACAAAAAAGAAAATAAGATGCGAAAAAAAAACTGCACTATGAAGGATAACCTTCGTTTCGTGTCGTGTGTAAAGGGGGGCAGTGCACGAGATCCCCTTTGTTTGTGGAAAAGTTATGTGGGCCAGGTTAGCCGCTATCTGAACATTCGCCTGCACGAGCACCACAGCGCCTTTAAATGTGCGGCGTCGTCCAATTTTGGTCCTACATTGCCGTCCAGTGGGATTGGAATCCACTGTCCGAACTAACCTCTGTTTTATTCCGCCACATGAAATAGCTCAGGCTTGCGTCATCCAGAGACAAGGCTCCATGCGCGTAAGTCAGCCACGTGATCATCTCCAAGTGATTGCATTACTGTACTGTCTACTTATTTATTAGATGCGAAGCATCTTATGCTCATGGCTATGTCCGTCCCGCGTCCTTCCCGCGTCCCACACCACCTTAGTCCTTCCCGCGTCCTACACCACCACAGCGCATGCGCGTCCCCTCCCCCTCTGTCTCCTACACTCACCCCCTTTCTCTACTCCAGGAAGCCTCTACTCTACGGAGCGGCACCCGCGTCCCACATCCCCACAGCGCATGCGCGTCCTCTCCCCCCTCTTTCCTATGCTCACCCCCCTTTCTCTACTCCAGGAAGCCTCTACTCTACGGAGCGGCGCCCGCGTCCGACATCCCCACAGAGCACGCGCGTCCTTTCTCCTACGCTCACCCCCTTTCTCTACTCTGGGAATCCTTTGCTCTACGGAGCCCGCGTCCCGCATCCCCACAGCGGATGCGCGTACTCTTTGCCTCTCTCCTACGCTCACCCCCTTTCTCTCCTCTAGGAATCCTCTACTCTACGGAGCGGTTCCCGTGCCCCTTAGCGCATGCGCGTCCCCTCTCTCTCCTCTCCTACGGTTCTCCACGTTCTCTCCTCTAGGAATCCTCTACGGAGCGGCGCGCACGACAGGTGGTGCGACAGCTGCATACTCCACTGGGATTCCGCGGTATGAAAATGACGGGGCGCGCCTCATTCTCTCCCCTGTGCAGCGCCGCGATGAGCGCCCGGGCCGCTGCCGCGAAACGAGAGCGGCAACGTTTCTCCCGCTCAAGCTAACCATCTCCCCGCTGCTTCGCATCCACACATGATCCCCTTTAGCGGGAGATGGGGAAGTTTTTCTTTTGCTTTCTTTGATATCATTGCTGTGGACGCATACGGTATTCTCTGCTCAGTAGTATGGATGCTTTTTCCTGATAGTTTAAAAAATTATTAGTAGTGTCATTACAAAAGCATGACGAGTGAGATCGTTGTGATTTGTGATAGTATATATTCTTCTGTATTCCCAAATAGACGTGGTTTGAAGTTAGCGCTTGTGCTAGTGCTGTCTATGCCCCAACCATTCGCATCCGTGGCTTATGCGCTACCCATTCGAAGTTACAGAAATGGTAATTGGTGTTTGCCGCCCTCCTGTGCCCTGCTTATGTTAATAGTGGACCATGGGTGAGTGGTGAAATTTGCCTAATTTCTGAGGCACGTACCCGTTCATGATGATGACAAATTTCTGTACACATTTCTACACAACAAAGTTTTTACGGCCAGCTTAAAGAGCTTGTCTCTTAAAAAATTATAGCTTCGCAGAAATACATCGAGACAGACTACCGGTATGCTTATTTGAGGAGCACTGTGAGAAAAAAAACACATATAACGTGCTAACCCACTAATACTAAAGCCAAACACTGTGCACCATTTTCTTTTATAGTCCAAAATATTATTCCATTGTATTCTCACTTTTAAATGGCACGATGGGAAATATATATGAAGAAAAGGACTCCCTAGCGCGCAAAGTGCGGTGTATTGGCTAAGGTTTTTAACATGATACATACTTGCATATCAATAAAAAAGTTCATTCGTATTTAACCCATGTGTTTACATGTACCATCAATTATATGATTAAAAGTATACTCACATTATATTTACGCCATTCCCCCTCATTTACGCAGTAGAAGCAGGATCAATCTTTTCCACGTACACACATCAACGCTGCAACAACGTAGCATGTACGAAAGCCTGCCGACAAATACATATCAAGTCTTCCTAATTGCGAACTTTACGAGGTTCGACCTCTAGTTATGCAACTTGTACCAGGCCAGTGCGGACCGATCTTAGCACAGAACTTATGGGGAACTGCAAATTGCGTCTGCGGGATCGATGCCAAAGATGTATAGTCAATGTCAATTTTTCACACCACTAGACACAAGATAAAGCTAAATATTCCCGCTGATTCGTTAGCTAGGCTTTATTGGAGATTGCTGGGTTGTTATGAAACACGCTAATATAAACTCTGCAATTCGACCGAATAAACCTATACATTGCTTGGAAATTCAAACTTTTCTCAGAGCTAGTGGTCTCTGAACTTTTGATGTGGCTTGGTGTTCAGAAATCTATTTCAGGGCTAATCCACACACCGCAGAATATTTGGCTACTAAGAGCACGCTTCGTTTTTGAGTAAATAGGCACCTCCCGCTGTCCTTATGAGTTTAGTTTGCTAAACATGATAAACATGATAATGAATTTCAAATATAGAATCGCGAGTCATATATGCGAGAATTCTGTTGTCTGCGTGTGGCGAGACACATTGTGCAGGTCAATTAAGTAGGTATGTTTTCCACATCCCGTCGACTGTTCTCCTTGAACGATAGGTGCAAGAACATGAGTCCATGGTGCAAAGAAAAAAAAAGCTGGCAGGCTCTCACAGACATTCACATGAGATGACTCGAAGGCAGGGACCACCTGTGTTGCTATATTACAGTACAATTTCCTAATCACTCATGGCAGCGAAGCTACCCAGTGCAAGGATAAAGGAGCACATCTAGGCAAGATTTATGGCAGCGAAAACTCGGACAGAAACGCCATGTAGCTTTCAGGGCACGCAGATGCACGCTACGGCAGACCCCTTAAATGTAATGCCTGAGCTTGTTGTGAGCGCATCTACTCGTTCTTAGCTCATCTATTCAGCAATGCTCTTTGAGATCTACACAGTGT
This sequence comes from Rhipicephalus appendiculatus, assembly GCA_030522465.1. Taxonomy (NCBI): domain Eukaryota; kingdom Metazoa; phylum Arthropoda; class Arachnida; order Ixodida; family Ixodidae; genus Rhipicephalus; species Rhipicephalus appendiculatus. The sequence goes on along the minus strand of JALIZH010010921.1, from coordinate 956,076 downwards.
GCCAAAAAGTGCGAGTAAATGCTTGTTTTGGGACTTAAAATGTACCACGCAAAACCCTTCGACGCCGACCGCGGGTACCTCTGATTAAACCTGACACACATACAAACCTTGTTTCGCTCGCAAGAAAGAACATAGAGCGGATTCAAATTCGATCCTAGTCTTCCCCTAAGTGTGAAGAAGCCTATAATTCTACAAAGCCGAGTAGTTCAAACAAAACAAACAAATATGTGGAATTCGCTAATGCCAATGTACGCGCTACATCTGACTCAAAACGGCGTACAACACCACTCTTTCAACGTCAACGGCATTAGCGCCTAACGTCATACTAAGACAATTTGCGATGATAACTTCTAAGCTGCCACTTCTAACGCCTTCGGACTTTAAGCCCTGTAGAACAATGAGTTTTCAGCCGTGTCGCGAGAGAATTCCTCGAAGAGCAACGTCGGGAATTCCACGCGCAAAGTTCAGGTATCTTCTCAAAGAAGCACATGCATCTTCTCAGAGAAGCAGATCGCAATGTGCCGGTGAACACCTCTTATTTTTGCGACAAAGGGTTTTTATCCCGAGCGCTCCTACTCAATCAAATATTTTGACAAGCCGCAGAATACTCACGGTGCGACACATCTTCCGAGAAAACTTCGAGCGTCACTTTTTTCTTCATATGACGGCAGACGAACTTGACACAGTGTCCTTATTTTTTTGCACGCACCGGATGCCCAGATGTCGACGGAAACGGAAAGGTATCGACTGCTCGACGCACACGTGACACAGAAAATAATTCTTTGACTTAAATGTCAATCAGTTTATGGTCGGATTACTCGATCCGACGACCAATTACTCAGAGACACTTCAATAGCGGCAACGCAGTAGTGTGCTGCAAATGGTGCGTGTCTGCGATGTGATTTTCCTTACAGTCCCGTTTAATTAAACGAAACTAATTTTGCACCTCTTTTTTCCGTACTTGTCTCTTGTCTTTATTGTTCATTCTAATAATATTTTTTTCTTTTTACTTTGGCAGCGAAGATGCTAGAGTAACCGAGCTGGCTAAAGCAAATCGCGTCGTGTGGATCGAGGCGCTCGAATCAGAAGATTTTTGATGAACTTGTTCCATTGTTTTCACAAAGCTGAGGGACGACGCTGGATGCAGGTCACCTGCATAAGAGTGTTGCCCTCTAAAAAACTTGCATTGTTTGTTTGACGCATGCAGCCGACAGCATTCGCTTTAATAAATAAAAACGGCAAGATAAAGATAGATACAACATAATTGATGAGGACACGGGATGAGCACGTGGAGTGGCCCGCATACTATTGTTCCTTAGTAGTGATGTGTGTGCAAGGTGCCACGACAACTCCAGCAGTCCGCGCTCATTGCCGTCAATGGGCGCGGACATTGCCGTCAAACGCGCCCACTGCCGTCAATGGGCGCGTTTGTCTCGGAAGAGCTGACAGTTGTCGTGACAGTTGTCATCATAGTCATGAAAAGTCACGCGCTCTACTCATTCTCTTAAGAGTAAAGCTGGTTAAGCTGTCGGCAACTTCTGTTTCGTCGTGCAAAAATATTCAGGTGGGTATGCTCCATAATCAGCAGATGCGAGTGGGAAGCGAAAAACGAACACGAGAAAAAAAAAGAGATAGAATGAGATGGAAAATAAATGGGAAGAAAAGAGAGAGAGGTAAAGAAAGCGATAGAAAAAGAAAGAGAAACAGAAAATAGACAGCCATAAAGTCAATAAATAAAAAAAAATTGATAGCAATTGCAAAATAGTTAGCGATAAAAAAATAGGTAGAAATTGAACCCGCACAGACATCCACGAGTAAGGATAGGGCTTGTTTGTACCTGTTATCTTTCTTTTGGGTGTCTCCTTGCACCGGTACTTCCACATTTCAATGTTTTTTTTTCGCTGATGATGACATAAATGACGATGATGAGCTATAAATCAGTAATGGCTTGACAGCTCGGCATTTCATATGGCGTGAGGCGAAGATGCTATTGTGCGCTTCTTGTATGGAATATTACATCTGTTAACCAGTTACATTCAACGGCCACTTGAATTGTGCAAGTAAAAAAAACTTGGGTACATGCAACCACAATAGCGAGGATAGAGGGAATTGCCCGAAAACCAGGAAAAGTAAACCTTATTTATAGAAGGCAACAGGTGTCTACATATGTGCTTCCCTTATTGAAATTATTCTTAGCGATAAAACTGGGGAGGGGCGATGCATGTAGGCAAGGGTGTTTGAGCTCCACTAACGTGAAACGTGGGCAGGAGCGAAGCATGCAATGTGCACCGGTGTTTCCCACAGCAAAATCCGCTAATGGGGAATGAGAGACAGAAGCATAAGAAGGGCCTGACTGACCGAGGTAATTGGCCACATTGTTTTGAGAGAGATTTCTTTGATGAGGGACAAGTGGTGCCAACTCTCAAAACGGGTAGGTAGGGTTTCAGCTCCACTAACGCCGTCGCAAGACTGCGTCGGAATATAGCTTGCTATCACGTGCTTCTTTTATGGGCGAAGCTCCTTAAGATAGAGGCTTGCACATCACTTTCGCGGTGTCCCCTGGTGTAGCCACGCTAGTGTGATGACGATGACGCTGCGATCACGGCACAGCACATGCAAGGCAACCATTATACGCCATGATGAAGACGATGACGCTGATGACGATGAAGAATAAGCCCGTTCCAGACAAGACATTCTCGTTTAGGGTCGAAGCTCCTTAAGGTCGAGCCTTGTACATCACTCCCCCGGTGTAGCCGTGCTAGTACTTACCACTCCCACTAGTGGCGCAGTTGTGCTATCATTTGATTTGCATGGCGCTTCGATACTGCTACAACTGCTATGAACAACGAAGAAGACAAGGTGGTGGCGGAGCGGAGGGCTCGCAAAGCGGCTGCAGCGCGGGCTCGCCGTCAAGATCCGGAGGTGAGAGCTCGCGAAGCCAAAACAAAATGGGCTCGCCGTCAAGCCGACGCAGAGCTGAGGGCCCGCGAAGCCGAAGACAGACGTCAGCACATGCAACAAGACCCACATGCAGCGAGGGCCCGCGAAGCGGCGGCGGCGCGGGATCGCCGTGAAGACCCGGAGGCGAGAGCTCGCGAAGCCGAAGCGAAACCGGCGCCCCGTCAAGCCAATGCAAAGCTGAGGGCCCGCGAAGCCCAAGAAAGACGTCACCGCCGGCAACAAGATCCAGATGCGGCGAGGGCTCGGGAAGCGGCGGCGACAAGCGGATCCTGAGGCGGTACGGGCGCGGGAAGCTGCAGCCAAGCGCCTAAAGCGGTCGCTGCGTGAGGTTGGTGGCGCCGATGCGTGCTCTATGCGCGATTTCCTAGATTGAAGTTTCGGCCACAGCTGCAAGGTATGCGACGGCTTGTGGTTCTATAATTACTTGACCCCAATCTCTACCATCAGAAACGAGCAATCCCGCGCCAACGCCATCGCCGTGCTACAGCGGGAGTTTGCCGTCACCGCTTCCCGTGAAGTAGATCACAGTGAGTACAGGGTGTGCTCTACTTGCAAAGACTCTTTGGCGGCGGGCAAAGTCCCCCGCGATGAGCGTCACGTACGGGTACCGCTACCCGCCGGAACCGGATCACCTGTCCAAGGGAAACGACGTCAAGTATTTCGAGAAGGCGATGCTGCACTGCAAAACTGAATACAAACACGAGCCTTTCATACTCGCCGGCAGTGTTGCCAGGTCGGACGACGTGGCGTAGCCAAAAGTCAGAGAACCTGTAGCCCAAATGTAGCCAAAGACAAAAAAGAGCGAAAATATTTGTAGCCAAATATATCCATTCTTACTTGTAATTTTTTTATTTACATTTTTGAATACGACTAATACAGTCCCGTTTCGTGCAAGCTGTCATTAGCGTATCAAAAAGCGTGTGTTCAAGAACGTCAAAATGTCCATATACAGGTGATTCCTTAAGGAGACATTGTACGTTAATCTGAAGACAAAAAAAAACATGAAAAAAAGAAAAAAAAAGACAAGAACTAAATTCTGCAAGCTCCGTCTCACGAGTCCCTTGTTTTTGGAAGGTAACCCTCCGATGAGAGGCGTTCTACAACACCAGTTATCACCAATTCTGCAGAATATTAAAGATGAAGGAAAACAGGGCAATGGATTATTTTTTGTGCTTTCCTAGACGAATTTTATGGTGATAGCCAGGAGCCTTTGCCGCCTTCCTTGTGAATATGCAGTTCATCCTGGAATTCAGTTTAGCGCCGCTAAATAAAAAAAAAGAGCCTACTCGTACATGCATAATGGAATGTTTTCACGGCAGTAAAGAATAGAGCAGCGGAAGTGGTAGATAGCAATAATAGTCGAGGTTTTACTTCCCAAAACGACGAAATGATTATGAGGTACGCCGTAGTGGACGGCTCCCGAAATCACGACCACCTGGGGTTCTGTAACGTTCACCTTATCTAAGCATACTAGCTTCTGCAGCAATTTACCTTCATAAAAATGCGGGCGCCATTGCCGGAATTCGAGCCCGTGACATTCAGTCAGCAGTCGAGCACCATAACCAGTAGCCCATCGTGGTGTGTAATCCCGCAGATAAAGAATTAAATTCTTTTGGGTAAACTGGCTCCGCAGGCAACGCATATTCCACGGAAAGCACGAGCGTTAACACAGGCGCCGAAATCGGATATCGGGTGAAACGCGTGAGCTCATTATTCATGACTACTGCCAGGTGCATGACTCGTTATTCTTCGCACTGTATAGGCTCGAACATTTCTACAGAATACACCACTATAGTAGTGTATGCAGGCGCAACGCAGGTATAGCTGCGTTGCGCCTGCAATCTCACTAATAACAAGAACAGGGAATCGGCGATATTGCAGACGGCTTCGATAAACAAAGGCCCGCTTGCACCGATACAAATACATGTCCAACTCCTAAGCCTCCAGTCTGACATTGTGGCCTGAAATCACGTGGTTCATATGCTAGCACAGCCAAAGTACGGCTTCCGGAGAGGTTGAAAGGCGTTCCGTCGTCGCCGGGGTGAAAATGGTCATTGAGCGATGGTGCTCATCGCACAGCTTTCCACTTGCTTAGGCCACGAATCGTGCAGAATGTCTGGTAAATTTTGCCGCTTTCAGCTCTTTGAAGGCTAAATGGGAATGCGTATTTAGATATTTCGTTATGCTCGATGAGAGTCACCTCTGGAGCGCTGATCATGATGGCACCACTTATAGACCAAACAAAGCCAAGTCACTGATTTTCTGTAGCCCAAATATAGCCACATAGCCAACTCGCACAAGACGACGCCAAAAATTTTTTTCTGTAGCCCAATTTGGCTATATATAGCCAAACCTGGCAACACTGCCGCCGATCGGAAGGCGGCACGGAAGGTGGCATTCACCCCCCCTCAAAGAATGGCTCCACCCTCCAAAGGGGCGCGCCCATCGAGGAGCCCTAAGCGACGGGGGCAGGCCGCGCCAGCTATCGTGCGTCGGATGAAACACGCGGCAGTTCATGCGACCTCGGAAACAAACGACGGCTCTTCGCTTTTGCGAGGCAGCCCGCATTTTCAGCGCAACCCAAGAAACACTAGGGTCTTTAGAATTACGTACCTATGTATTTTCTAGTAAAGGAACACACCACTTATATTTACGTATTGATGTTGCGCCTCAGATATGCGTAATATTTGCTTTTTGATAGACAATGTTCAGAATTATGAACGCAAGCGACCCGTTCAAGATGGCTGAGCGTTCAGCAAGGCTTTAAACTTTGGCCGGGTGGTTGAGTCGTGTGACAGACAGACAGACAGTGATGCCAACCCTAGGTGTTTATCACTAGATCTAGGGATTTTCTGGGTCTCTCAGGGTTTCGCGTGTTAGGTTCTGAGAATGTTGCATTTGGCGGCCTAATGAGAGGTATTACTAAGTAATGATGCTTCTTGAACTAGAAATGCTGTTAAAAACGATAATTCTCTCTATTTGCTTTTTTTTAAAATTTAACCCAGTGGTCCAGTGATGGCGTTCTGCTGGGCCGAGTGACGGCGATCGCAGTTCTGTGACGCGATATGATCACATTCTGTCGTCGCAAGTGTTTAGCATGTGCGCAAGTATCATAATGAGCACCCTGAGTGATTGCCGCTTTAGTGAAATAGAGAATATTTTTGTCTTGTAGTGCATATGAAAAAGCGCCAAGTTCAGTTTCGCCGCGTGCCCACGCCGTGCAAATTATCCGTATCGAATAACCTCTGGACCAGGAGACTCGAGAAAGAGAGCGAAACCAGGACTGACCATTGCACGAGTTGGTGCGGATTATTTATTAAGGAAACGTCGTGACGGAAACAGACTAAGAGACTGTTCGTGTGTTTTTAATCTTTCCGTCGGGTGGCTTTTCATATCAACGAAAATAGCGACAAAAATATTTGCCCATGTCGTAACCTGATCGAAAGTACACGAAATCGCTATCAGCGAGTAAAGAAATGGTCCCTGTACATCAACTGCAAATCATGCAAGAACGCTGATTGCAAATGTGGAAAATTAGAAATTAACCGCCACCTCACAAGCTGCAAGCACAAGAAAGGAGCTACAGACTTGCGAATGACTCGAACGATCATATCTATGCCTTCAATGAGTGGGCAATCTGAACTTGACAGATTTGTCTGTCTCTGTAACAACTTGCTCCATCTGAAAGCCCTGATGTGCAATCACTCCGCAGAAAGTGCAAAAGAAAGAGCTTCAGTGGCTGTTAACATGATGATTTTAGGTGCGAAGCATCTTTGAGCCTAGCTAAATCCGGTGTGCGTCCTGACCACCCTTACTGCGCATGCGCCTATTCTCTCTCTCTCTCTCTCTCCCACTCTCCCCCTTTACGCAGGCGTTCGGTCGCCTTCTGTCCTCTCCCCCCCCCCCCCCCCCCGTGCTGCAGCCTGTAAACCCACTCCCTCCTCTCCCTCCCGCATCTCATATAAGATCATGCGCTCGGTCGAGGAAGTATCGCTTGAATCGTGCGGTCGCTCCGTCGGTTCCCGCTCGCTGGAGTTGTCTCGAAAGCCTCGCTACCCTCGCCGCAGTCTGACGTTGTCTCTCTGTAGCGGAAGCGGTAGGTCGACGCCGACGCTTGGCTTCGACGGCCGAGTGAACTTAAACGGAAACTTGGTGTGCAGCCGCAATGCTGCTTCGCCTCCCCTCATGGTTCCCTTTAGTGCGAGATGGTGTAATTTTTTACTTCTGATAAGATTCATATGAATTGGACCAAAGAGCGAACAATCTTTATACTTTGTTAAAAGTGAATTCACCTGAATATCGACATCAAAAAAGTAAATCTAGGGATTTTCCTTGCAATCTAGGGTATTTTCGGGGGTCTATCTAGAGATAACCCGCTGACTTAGGTTGGCATCACTGCAGACAGACAAACAGGAAGACAGATAGACCAAAATTTCTGCGTTCAAGTATCCCAAGAAAGACTATCGTCTTTAAAATAACAACCAGGCGTCCCACAACGCGAATTGCGCAACGAGTAGGCCGCTGAATGCTTCCAACTCATTATAATAGACTCACCCATAATCCTTCGTCGTCATCAGCCCCAAGCACAAGCAAAGTGCCCATTATGACCTTACATGTGTGCAGCGGGTACCACGCTTATCCGCAGAATAACAAATAGTGGGCTTATTGGGTGCTTCCCTACTTCCTGGAAGTCACGGTGGTTTATGACGTAGTGCGGAACTTGCATGTTTACCTTTATTATTTGCCCCAAGAGAGTCTACAACGGACTCTGGAGAGGACGCTGTTCCGACTTTCTGTGTGACTGTGCTGCGTCTTCTGCGCAGGCATCGCGATCTTTCTGCTGGTTTTAATTAAGGTTGTGTCAAGCAAAGAAATGAGAAGTAGAAAATTTCCGGCAAAATTGATGCCTTCAAGAAGTTTGCGAGGGCATATTGGTCAGCTGTCCGCTCGCGAAAGCTTCACGTACGACGTGACACCTTTTGACAAAACTGTGTCCTACACTCGCCGACATGGGTAATAGAGACCCGGACTACTACTCGCACGGTTGCCATTCACATAAATACATGATAAGTGGAGGAAGGTATGACCGCCAATGCAGCGTCTAATCCGAAGGTCGCAAGTTCGGTCCTTGCCAGCGGCAAGTTATCTTTTCGTCCGCTTAACTTTCTTCACATCTATATCACATTTGTAAGAATCCACTTAAACAGCACAGTTAACGCTCCTTATGCCTTCATTGGCTTCATTATCTGCGGGTTTTCATTAACTACGTGGCGTAGTCCCACAAAGTGTATGTTGCATCGGTACAACCATGTACGCACGCGTCTAGACCGCGGAGCCATAACGTATCAGTGTGCCTGACCAAGCGTCCTAAAGATGCTGGACTATGTCCAGAGCTTGGATATTCACCTGTCTACAGGTGCCTGCAGGACACGTCCCGTAGAATTTTTGTACGTTGAATCTGGCGAGTGCTCACTGCACTTGCAGACATCATACCTATCATTCGTGTATTTGTTTTAAAAGTCAATGTAAACAACGAACATCCCGTACACCATAACTTTAATGATCTGTCCAGATCAACCCTTTTTATTGCGATATATATATGGAAACTCTCGGCTGATTTTTGCCGTTGCCGTCAGGTCCCGGATATGTAGATGTATTTATACATGAACAACCACCGGTTTGTAGCACGAAGCCACAAGGAAATCCGTACGGATTTCTCAGAAATAAAACTTCTTAGTCGCCGAAAAATTCGTCCTGGTCCGGGGTTCGAACCAGGGACCAACGCCTTTCCGGGCTGGTCGCTCTACCGATTGATCTAACCAGGAAGCTAACAATAACAGTGAGAGGGCGAATTCATCGACAACTCAAAGCACATAGACATACGTAATGAAAATCCGTTCCGGAATCCCCCCAAGGTGGCGCAATGTTCCGCCACCTTGCGGAATTCCGCAGAACTGATTTGCATTACTTGTGTCCATGGAACATTCCGTGAACACATTACGTAATTTGCGGATTCCTCCATTACTACATCCCTCATAATCATAACATAGTTTTGGAACGCAAAATCCGAAGAAATATTATTATTAGGTAAAAGATAGAAATATACACATGTATGTCTCATCCAACACCATGCGGTGCATCCTTGTGCATATCGTTTTCCAAAGATAATTCAATTTATGGTATTTTATTTGCTTACATCGAGATGGAATAGCTTTGCGTTCAACCAAGTGCTTGTCTAAACGGACATCCGCTATGGTGCCGAGAAGACTGCAGCCGCTCTCTAACGCGGACAGTTTCTCTCCTCTCTTTCTCTCTCTGTTTACTTCCTTGTTGGCCTCTCCCCATGGATAGCGTAGGTAACTGGGCGAAGTCTAATTATCCTACCTACATTACCTATATTGCCTCTCTCCCTCTTGAGCACAATGAAAAGCTTGTAGTAGTTGTTTCCTTGATTGGGATTGGCTAACTGCCTGGAGACTGAAAAACATATTTACAAAAGCATCAGATTTGTGGCTACGAAAAAAATCCGTATTGTCCTTTTAGCAGTGCTTTTGGACCAGGTAAATACCACCACTATGTGATTTTATCAGAAGCCATGTTGTCTAGCGTTTCTAGGCTACAATTCTCTCGCATTTCTAGGCAAAGATGCCGCCGGACACGTTTCTACTCCAGTGTCAGCCGTTGGAGATTGTACTATGAGTAATATTTCGCTTTATATGCTGCTAATACCAAAAAAAGCAGCCTTGCACCGGGTCTTATAGCTAAATGTATGATATTAATTTCGAAGAGATCACTATCGCGGTCGGGACAGGGATGCAAGCCAGCGATCATCTGAAGCGGTTAACCCTTAAACGCCCGCAGGGAACATATTTCCCACCAAGTTTAAACGCCTCTATCTCAAATGCTTCCAAGTTATCCACCTTGAGACAATTGCTACATCTGAAGTGATGTTTGGGAATCAACTGGACCAAATTTTAGCGACTCCAACGCAAGCAGCTACGAGGTGCCTCAGTTTCCGTTGGAGCTGACACTTTTTTGTCTGAGCGAGAGTTCATCGCACGAGTTTTCACCAGCTGCGATATTTCATGGATGAATGTGTTTGCCACAGTGAGAAATGTCAGTAAATGCATTTACTGAATGCCTGAAGTGTGGTGCTATTATCTGGTCCACTTTTAGATCCTAATTTAACAAGGAACTAAAGTTATTGACATTTGAATTGTAATTGTGCAGTGGGAATATACTTTCCCACGGGCCTTCCACGATCCCAATACACAGGGTACGATTTTCTCTTTCTGTAAAAGCAAAGGAGTTCGACAGTTCAAGAACAACTAGATTTGCACTTTTCTTTACCTGATGATGTAAACAACTTTTGTGAAAGCGAGGAAGATGATGACCAGGACGAACCATTGCGCATAAGTCGTCGCTCGAAAGGTGATGCAATACGCATTGACCATACGACTTCAAAGCAAGGCGTTGGTTCCTGGGACAATTTTTGAAGGGATACTGCTGAAAATGAAAGGCAGCGACGCGCGCGCCCTGAAGGCCTTCCAAGGTGACCGGAAAAACGTTAGGTGTACCAGACCAAGCGCCGCCTTCACCTGTACTGCATTTTCCTAGAGGACCATGAACCTTCAAACATTGGTGGTGTCGCTTAAGTGAATAAAATGAAAAGAGGTCGAAGATTGCTTGCTCTACGTGCAATGTTCACGTTCATGCCCTACCATTCTTTCAAAAGTTCCCGCACTGGTGCAGTCCTGCCAAAGGCCCATAGGGAAGTATATTCCCACCCTAATAATTTTATTTAGAGTTGTATAAGGAAACTTTCGACGTTGCATAGTGTTCGTTGGATAATAAATAGCGTTTTCAAAGAATCTTGCATCAGTATTTACAATAGATACCTTATGGGCGTTTAGGGGTTAAAAAATTGGGGGGACGCTTAAGCTTCGCCTTTAAGAGTTCAACGCAATAGCGATAGTATCCTGCTCCTAGTGCGTACTTCAGTCACTTAGTGGATACTGTTTAGTTGCGCAGTGAAGTGTGTGCTTATCCCGTCCCTACTGCGTACTATAATCACTTAGTGCATACTATGCAATGGGTAGTATGGTTTAAACCAGGAGAAATTATGAGCGGCAAATGTGGGAAATGTTTTCGAACTTGCTATGCACCCACTACGTGGTGTTAAGGGAATACCCGCAGTAAGGTGTGTGCCGTTTGTAATGGGTGGTTGGCTTTAAACTATGGAATCGTTATGATAGTCACATATTTTGACGCCCGATGGCAATTTACGCTTGTACCACGCAACATTGCTGGGATATTACATGTTATATTGCGACGCCTATATAAAGGACGCTTGCGTTTGCGAAGCATGGAAGTTATTTGCACTGCATTTCGAAGCAGAGGAAGTTATTTTCACAGTATATCCAAGCAGAGGCATGGCTGTGTGGTAGAACACCTGCTTGCCGCGCAGACGACCCGGGTTCGATCCTCACCCGGACCCGGAAATTTTTATTATTTATTTTACTTGCATCTCTCTTGATTTTTCGGCCACGGACAAGATGATGATTTTTCGGTCACGGACAAGATGATGATTTTTCGCTCACAACCAACGACGCCGACGCCGACGCCGGAATTTATGCGAAACGAGCTCTTTAATGCTATCGCGTTAATATCTGCGCAAAGCCCTCAGTGGAGCGTACTGTAGGTGCACATGCTATAAAACTTCTCCCACGACAGAAGCATGATTGCTAATCTCGCATGTAATGATTCCACTCTCAGAATATCTTGATTTGAGGGCTTTGCGCGTAGCCATAAACTAAGCGTTCCCAAATGGACCTGCCAGATGGATGCAGGAGATACTGCACGTTGACAAACACAATTATTGTTCATAGCGTCGAAATGAATAAAGCATTTCCATAAAAGCTCATAGCGTATGCTTACTATAACTCTCTCATGACAGGTGCATTAATTGGGCTGTCACTCAGAGTCCCGCGTCGCCAACAGTACTTTGGTTGAGGCGAACACTATGCAGTCAGTGAAACTATGCCGAAATGATGGAATGGTAAGGCAGTGATTCATGTCGAATGAATTAAGATATTCAGACTGGAAATTAAGTTAGTTGTAGGCTCCTAATCACAGATTTTTCTTATTGGCTGACAGATCATGGGTCACTGCCTGCCTGACTTACTGGCTTTATACTTAACATCTACGTTCGTCAATTGGAGTGGCAATATTTACAATGAAAACCAGGAAATTTGTATAGGCTCTGCTATTACGCCTGTACTTAGTGAAATTTTCATGGCCCACTTAGATCGTATACTTGATGATAAGTTTTTAGGTACTAAACTTATGAAAATCTTCAGGTTTGTGGATGAGTATTTGGTTATTTTGAAATGTGATTCCAACGAGTTGCAAGGTTGCGCGGATTTTGTCCTTAATCAATTTGAGACGGTTTTCCAGCCTTTAAAAATAACACAAGAAATGCCAAATTCTAACACTCTTAAAATTCTTGGCCTGACATTACAGTTTTTGGATAACCTTGTCTGTTGTTTTTTTGAGCCCAGGAGCAGGGAACCATTGTTGGCTTTCTCTTCTGCACACATCAAAGTAGTAAAGAGGTCCGTTGCACGTATGTGCCTTCTCAGTTCTTTAAATAAATCGTGCTTTAATATAATGCAGAATAGCTTTGAGCAACAGGTTTCACGGTTGCAGGGGGCAGGTTACCCTCTTAGACTCGTTACGGCTGTCGCGGAATCGCTCTATCGGGACTTAAAGAACAAAATCAACCACGTGATGTTATTTCCCTGTGGCGTCACAAGAGTGCTATTGTTCCTTATATTCACGGCATGGTACATAATCTTCAAAAATTGGAAATAAGGCTGGCATAGGGGTGTTTATGTCTGCACCAGAGGAACTGTCTAAACTGTGTAGTGAAATTTGCCCTGTTCCGAAAGAAAAGAAGTGTTGCAAAATAAAGCATCGGAATGATTATGTTCCGAGCGCACAGAGTGTTCTGTATAGAATACGCTTGTGGTGTGGCAGCGCATGCGTTCGACAAATTGAAAGGTGTATCAATGAGCGGGTAAAAAAAAAAAAAACATGATAATAAGGTGTAGAAATGCGCGCATGGTCACCTGGCTATCCATTGCAATGATTGGGTAGCGTGTCATACTTTGATAACAGTTGCATTTTATATCGCGACGAGAATATGTTAACGATATTGATAGTTGAAGCTGCAGAAATGAAACGTGGTGATTTTGATTGTGTCAGCCCACCGTCTATCTTAGGCAGTAATGGATGAGTGATCTTAGGCAGTAATGGATGAGTTATCAGTGGCATGACAAGTGGGATTCTGTGTTTGTTTTTTGTTTTTTACCTTTATATATGTTCGCTTTTCAAAATAAACGCTTAGTTGCAGTGAAGCGCTTGTGTAGTGTCTTTCTTTCTTGCTGTCCTGTTTGTAGTTTTGCGCTTCCTACGAAGATAACACTTTTTGGAACTTAATTCTGTCATATGGCTAAGATACACAGAAAGAACTGCCACTCATGCGCGATAGTTAAAGATATGGGTGGCTGTACGTGTACTGAGTATGTCGCTAATTCGCCGAATCATAAACTATAGCGTACTGGGTACTTCGTAAGTTTACTTGTAGGACACAAGCTAGGACAGTTTAAAACGGCAAATGTTCTAAGTAGAGAGGTTCCTTACACTGCGGCAGGGGCGTAGCCAGAAATTTTTTTCGGGCGGGGGGGGGGGGGGGCACCTCCTTAATTTCGGGGAGGTCACCTCCCCGAAATGGCCATTTTTCGCTATGTATGCCATGACGAAAAAATATTTTGGGGGGGGGGGGGGGGGGCACGGGACCGGTGTGCCACCCCCTGGCTACGCCACTGCCTTGCGGGATAGTTGAGGTACCCACCCAGAAGCGAAGTCTGGCTGGCATTTGAGAAGGCGATGTGAACGAGGCCCGATTACGTTGTGGCGTTCTACACCTTGTGGCATAGCGTCCTCAGTTTTATTGCGTTAGGAATTGTATGGACATTCTTGGTGCGTCTTTGCAATCGCCATCACCGTCATGTCCTGCATATGCATATGTATGCATATATACTTAAAAGCCAGAAATGAAAATAATTCAGAGGACAAATTTTTCGAAGCTCGCAGCCAGGGATTGGAACCTGCCGCGCAGCGCTGTCTGATTCAATGACGCCATTCGTCAGTCATCCTCCAAGATACTGACGGCAGAATACAAACAAATTCGGCTTTCCGTGAAACAACGTACGGGACGCTTAACGCGGCGAAATTAAATTTATGCGAGACGCGGGCCGTGCTGGACGTTGCCCGCGCTTCGTTCGCTGGCGCCCACGCTAGTTTTCTATTTTTGGGTTGTAGCGCCGAGCTACTCGTTGTCGCTCCGCCAGTGAGAGAGAGAGAGGAGAGGGTGAGGAAAGGAAAAGGCGCAATTTTTGCAGCCCGAGTTGGGAGCACGGCTCAGTGCCTGTAGGGGAAGGGGGAGAGGGCATTAAATATGTGTAGAAGAGAGAGAGAGAAAAAAAAGAGAAAAAATGGAGTCCATAACCGAGGACGCGGCGGGCGGCTATTATAGCCGGTTGTCCAGTCCAGTGTCCCCAAGGAAGCGAAGAACCGCCTTGAAGACCTGGGTGTGGTGCCGTGTAGGGAAGAGGAGGTCCCGCTGTGTAGCTGCGGGTATACCCTGGCTACGGAGTGTGGCGAGCAAGGTGGCTCGTTGTGCTTGAAGTGCTGGGCATACACACAGCAGGTGCGCAATGGTTTCGTCCGCCCCGCACGCAGTGCACGCAGTGCACGCAGGGGACGAGGCTCTGCCAAGCTGATGACTCCGGGCCGCAGGCCAGGGAGCAGCCGATGCGTTAACGCAGTAGCAGGGATATCTCCCTCCTGGTGAGGCCCCGGTCAGGCAGCCGGGTCGGTGGTTCCATCCTGGCCACACGGTCGCCAGTGAAAAAGAAGAGAGCCTCGTGGCTCGGGGTGGCGCGAGCTCTTGGGGAAGGTATGGTTCCTGTAGGCTTATGCCACAGGCGGGAAGGAGCGACCCAGCTGAGCCCGTATAGCGCGGCAGGGCAGCTGCCTAAGTTATACAAGCAGCAAGATCGACAGCTGGGCCACGTGGGGACATATAATCAAAGCGCCCGTGTTCAGGAGCAGATGGAACCACACCGATAGGAGAAAACACAAGCAAAGAAAGCACTCGCAGCGCTACTTGCTCGTGTTTGATCTGCGTTGCCCTGTTGCGTTCGCCGCTTGACACGCGCGCGCGCGCGCGCGCACGCACGCACGCACGCACGCACGCACGCACGCACGCACGCACGCACGCACGCACGCACGCACGCACACACACACACACACACACACACACACACACACACACACACACACACACACACACACACACACACACACACACATCCTGGTGGTCTTCGATGTGTGCTGTTTCACGTTTTCCATGCAGCTGATTCTCTCTACGATAGCAACAAGTCGGGTTAAAAAAGCGTGGTGTCGGATTTTTCGGCACTGTCCCGACTTTTCATACAGCGTCCTGAGTGCCACGCCGTCCCTCTCGGGGCAGCTAGACGTCCTTGATTTGTTCCAGACCGTCCAGACGAGGTTCACACCTTGTCTGTACGAGGTCCAGGATGAGGATCGAACCTCGTGGACGAGGTCCAGATTAGTTCCAGACGAGGTTCGCGTGAATCGCACGCACATATCAATGCTGCGGTGGCTGTAAGGGCCTTTGGCCGCTTTACCTGAACTTCCACCACACGTGCGACAACTTTTAGCACTACATTCTCCAGCAAGAACAATCGTTGCGACCTGCACTTAGCCAGCTGAAGTACCACTTCAATAGGCCGCAACAATAAAGAAATAATGAACTTGTCTAGAAGACACCGTAATAAACCTTTGCTGGCGCCCTATGTTGCTATATTCCCCTGGCTAGCCCCCCTCCGCCCATGCCGACTTCCTTCAATGAAGAGTTGGGAATCCTACACACAAGTATTTCTGAAAATGATGCTGCCGACTCTGAACGTGATCAAAGCCAGTCGGGAAATGTCTTTAGCGCATGGCCCCTACTTTCTGGAGTTATAGGTCGTATGCGCAGCAAGGGCCATATACAAATGCCGAGAAGGCATTCTAAAAAGTGTGTACGTTCTTGCTTTATGAAAATGTTTTGATCACATCTTTTTTCACATTTCTTGCAAGCGTACACAAAGTACTTAAGTAGCAGTCTGGGTACCTTTAAAATGTCACAAGCTGGTTATCGACACTTATTAACGCGATAGCGTTAAAGAGCTCGTTCCGCATAAATTCCGGCGTCGGCGTCAGCGGCGGTGTCGGTGGCGGCGGCGGCGTCCTTGGTTTTAAGCGACAAATAATCATCTTGTCTATTTCATTTTTAGTTTCGCCATTAGGACTCCTCCACGTCCATTTACGAGTAGCCCGTTTTCTGTAGAAGGTATTCAAGATTCGTAAATAATTGCGTTCTGTGAATTCGACTAGTAACTCCCCTCTGGCGTTTCAAGAGCTTCCCTAGATTGGGAAGAGTTAGGGATAAGAGTTAATGGAGAGTATCTCAGTAACCTGCGATTCGCTGATGACATTGCATTGATGAGTAACGCGGGAGACGAATTACAGCGTATGATTACTGAACTGGATACGTAAAGTAGAAGAGTAGGTCTGAAAATTAATATGCATAAAACTAAAGTAATGTGGAACAATCTTGGCAGAGAACAGCGCTTTGCGATAGGTGGCGAGACACTGGAACTTGTAAAGCAGTACGTCTACTTAGGACAGGTGGTAACCACGGAGCCGAACCATGAGAGTGAAATAACTAGGAGAATAAGGATGGGATAGGGCTCATTCGGCAAGCATTATCAAATCATGAATGGTAGTCTACCACTATCCCTCAAGAGGAACGTGTATAACAGCTGCATCTTACCGGTACTTACCTACGGAGCAGAAACCTGGAGACTTACAAAGAGGGTTCAACTTAAACTGAGGACGACTCAGCTAGCAATGGAAAGGAAAATGATAGGTGTAACCTTAAGAGACAGGAAGAGAGCAGAGTAGGTCAGGGAACAAACGGGGGTTAAGGATATCATAATTGAAATCAAGAAGAAGAAATGGATATGGGCCGGGCACGTAGCACGTCGGCAGGATAACCGCTGGTCATTAAGGGTAACTGACTGGATTCCAAGAGATGGCAAACGCGTGAGGGGGGAGACAGAAAATTCGGTGGGTAGATGAGATTAGGAAGTTTGCAGGTATAACGTGGCAGCAGAAAGCACAGGACCGGGTTGATTGGCGAAACATGGGAGAGGCCTTTGCCCTGCAGTGGGCGTAGACAGGCTGCTTATGATGATGATGATGATTAATAATCTTGTCCGTGACTGAAAATTCGAGAAAGGTGCAAAAATAAATAAATAATAAAAAAATCCGTGTCCGAATGAGGATCGAACCCAGGCCGTCTGCGTGGCAAGCAGGTGTTCTACCACACAGCCACGCTTCTGCTTGGGATCGCATATAAAATAACTTCATCTGCTTGGAGATGCTCTACAAACACACGCGTCCTGTATAGAGGCGTCACAATACAACATGTATTATCGCAGTAATATTGCTTGGTAGAAGCGCACATTGCCCTCGGGCGTCAGAAGATATAAATACCATAAAGACATTGTGGTTCAAAGCCGTCCACCCATTACAAAGGCACACACGTACTGCTCGTAATCCCTTGAGACCACGTAGTGAGTGCATAGCAAGTTCGAAAACATTTTCCGCATTTCGCGTGCATAATTCCTCGTGGTTTAAAGCATGCTACCCATTACATAGTATGCACTAAGTGATTGGTGTACGCGGTAGGGACAGGATATCGCTGTCGCGTTCAACTCCTAAAGGCGAAGTTTAAGGTTCTCCCAATTTTGTAGTCGTGGAATTTCCAACGCCGTCCACCCGTAAAACTTCACTGCTACTGGGAGTGTCATGCCTCCATCTTGTCGAATTGTAATTTCACCAATATTAGCAGATGTTTTCCTGCTCGAAAGGAGTAGAATATTTTACGAAGCAAGCAAACTTTCACACTTACAAGTCTTCGAAGTGTTTTGTATCCTGTAACTCAGTCGGATGATTCCTCACGAATGTTTGTAGCGCCGCTAATTGGTGCTTGGAGCGCTCGTTGAGCTGCGCATTTAGTTGGCCTGAACTCTGAAAAACAAAATATTACTTAGGGATTGATTCACCAGATTATTGTGACGAGCACAACACACGCCGCATGAGTGCTCTGTGGATTAATTTTGATCAGCTTCAGTTCTGTAAAACACAGCTAAATCGGGGTTTATGAGCAATTGCGTGTTTATATGAAGCCATAGAAATTCAGTGTTACCTGTCGGACGGGGAAAGTACTAACTGTGAGAGGAGGACGAAGTATGGGCCGCGGTTAATAAATAATATTAATTGATGGGGTTTAACGTTCCAAAACCACGATATGATTATGAGAGACGCCGTAGGTGAGGACTCCAGAAATTTCGGCCACCTGGGGTTCTTTAACGTGTACAGAGATCTAAGCACACGGGCATCAGGCATTTTCGCCTTCATCGAAAATGCAACGACCCCGGCCGGGATTCTATCTCGCGACGAGCGGGTCAACAGTTGAGCACCATAACTACTAGACCAAGGTGGCTGGTGGTATGTGAAGTAACGTAGTGGACACAGGCCAGGACCACAAGTAAAACAGGGTTTATTCCAAAGACAAACGACCATCGTCTTCGTCAGTCAACGAAGAGCTGTGTGCACGCGCCGTGCAGATGCGCCCAGCCGCAGTTCCGCAATTAGCGCGATACAGCACTTCGTTCCCTTAAAGTGTCTGGTGAGATACTGCACTTCCTTCTAAAACCTGTCCGGAACTCTTCTTTTGCAAGTTGAACGTCTGGGTAGGTCCGGGTCTTCCACAGCGCTTGCAGGCTGGTCTGTACCCGCCCCTTTGTCTGTTTGTTCGCGGAGATCCCCTGTGGGTAGTTGTTGTGGCAGCGGCCTTTCAACACCGATGTCTGTTTCACTCTCCCTTGAATGAGTCACGGAGGCTTCTTGCTGCGCTTCCCGAAGTCGCACTTGGTAGATATGTCGTCGCTGTTCTCCTTCTTCCCTATCAACGGTGAGCAGCCGACCACCGCTGGCAGCCGTCACAGTAGCAGGCAGCCATCTCTGCCCACTACGGTTATATTATCGGGACCAAACTCGTGTTCCGGGAAGAAACAACCGCGAAGGTGGTGCCGCGGCCTTGACTGTCTCCTTTGTGCCCTCTCGCTCCGGGAAATGAGCACTTAGTCTGATTCTTGGTTGGGCACCTAGCAACAACTCTGCGGGCGATTTGCCGTCCTTTACCGGCGTTACTTTGTAGCGAAGCAAGAATTTAGCAAGGCGACGTTTCAGTGACCCCACTTTGTTCTTTAGTGCTTCCATGACAGTGCGCACTGCTCGCTCTGCTGCCCCGTTTGACTGCGCATAATAAGGGGCAGTTGGCACGTGACGGATAGATATAGTTATCCTGAAAGAGTGTCTTTGTCACCACACTGGTGAATTGGGGACCATAATCGGACACAACTGTGTGAGGCAGGCCGAAACGAGCGAAAATACTCCGAAGGACTTCCACTGTGGTATCAGCCGTCGCTGTTTTAGTGGGACTGCCTCTATCCATTTCGTACCTGCGTCGACCAGCACAAAGATCATGTGACCTTCCAACGGACCAGCAAAGTCAAGATGCAGCCGAGACCAGCGCCTGTCAGTTTCAGGCCAACTTGAGGAAACCTGAGCCGCAGGTAGTGGCAGACACTGCACACAACGTGGACAACTTTTTACCAGACTCTCTATATCGGGGTCCAGAGCAGGATACCAAAACAAGGCGCGCGCGAGGCTCTTATTGCCGTGATGCCCGGATGGTTTTCGTGCAATTCTTCCAACATGAAAGGCCGCGCTCTCTCCGGCAAAATGACCCGGTGGTCCCAATAAACTAATCCGTTGCTCACTGTCAGCTCATCCCTACGAGTTAAGAAAGGTCGGAAACACTGTTGTGCCGCACTCAGTTCGCCTGCCCAGCTCCGCAGAATCCATGTCGTTACTTGACGAAGCAGCCTATCTTCAGCGGTGTTCTCTGCTAGCTTTCGGGACACAGAGCAAACTGGTTTAATGCTTGCGCGTGCAGCACGTATTCTACCGAAGAGTTTTCTCCAGCGCTTTCTTGATTAGGTAGAGGTAAGCGGCTCCAAGCATCGGCGTTACTGTTCAGCTGTCCTTTTCGATATTCCAATTCATACTGATACGCTGACAAGAGTAATGCCCAGCGTTGGATCCTTGCTGCTGCCATTTGTGGAATGGGCTTGTCCTGATGAAAAAGCCCGGTCAATGGCTTGTGATCAGCGACCAGCGTGAACCGGTGGCCAAAAAGATAATCTCGAAACTTGGTCGCGCCGAAAACTAAGGCAAGCCCTTCCTTTTCTAACTGCGAGTAGTTTTTCTCTGCTGCTGTCAATGTTCTCGATCGAAAACCTATCGGGTAATGTTTGCCGTTGATGCGATGAGACAGCACTGCACCCAAACCATACATGGAAGCGTCACATTCAAGCTGAAGTGGCTTACAAGGATCATAATGAATGACAAAGTTTGCCTTTTTCATAGCCTTCTTCGCTTCTTGAAATGCGCTTTCTTGCGCCTGTCCCCATTTCCAGGCAACTCCCATCGTCAGCAATGCATACAGTGGTGCTAGCATGGTTGAGAGGTTGGGCCAGAATTTGGAGTAATACGTGATTAAGCCAAGAAAAGATTTCAACTGGCTCACCTAGGTTGGCGCTGGTGCACCTAGTATGGCACCGTGATTGTCTTGCAAAGGACGCAGGTCATTTTCGTCGGTGCGGTGTCCCAGAAATGTCACATGCTTTTATCGGAATCTGCATTTGGTTTTATTTAGCTTCAGGCCGCTGTCCTGCAGTCGTTGGAACACTTGTCGCAATACATACATATCGTGCTTCTTTTCCGTGACGATAATGTCATCTAGGTAGACTTTGACTCCTGGCAGGCCGCTGGAGGACTGATGCCATGCGCCTTTGGAACAGAGCTGAGGCTAAAACGATTCCAAAAGCGAGGCGATTGTAACAGTAAAGTCCCTTATGCGTGTTCAGCACTGCGATCTTTTTAGGTTCGTCGTCTAGAGGAAGCTGGATGTATGCGTTACGTAGGTCCAACGTACTAAAGACTTCACCTCCAGCAAGCGCTGCGAAGATATCGTCAACTTTCGGCAGAGGATATCTTCGGAGCAGAGGAGGATTCACCGTTAACTTGAAGTCCCCGCAGAGTCTTATGTCACCGTTCTTTTCCGCCACGGGAACTACCGGCGTTGCCCATTCAGATACGCTGATCTGGGAAAGCACTCCTTCTTCCACCAGGCGATGAATCTCTTCTCACACTTGGGACCGCATTGCATAAGGCACGGTCCGTGCTTTGCAAAAACGAGACTGAGCGCCTTCCTTGATGTATAGTTTAACAGGAGACCCTTCACAGCAACCCAGTTTGTTGTCAAACAGCTGCGAAAATTCGTCAAGTAGGGCTTTCAACTGCGCATTGTCTTGAACAAAGTTTACACACGCAGCACTTTTGGAGTCCAAAAGAGACACGTCGGCCTTGCAAAATTCCTCTATCGTACGCCGGCCGCAACGCAGTGGTCCTTGACAGCCCACCACCACTAACGTAATGGTCACGGTTACTGTCCCAGACTTCACGTCCATGGTTAACTTGCCAATGACGGGTAGGGGTGCAAGAAAGCATGACAGACGCAGGGCAGTTTTTGTGAGAGCTGGCCACCGCCGTCTATGTTTCTCGTATACACTCATTGGAATCACACTCACCGGCGAGCCAGTGTCGATTATCATGCTCAGTTTCTGCTCTCCACACGTCAAAACCTTCTCGAGAGGCCGCGAGACGTCCCTGTCGGTCGCACTGTGGGCCACCAAGGCAAGCATAATTTCTTCACTCTCGCTTTCATCTTCTTCCAGGACATATATACCTGACGTCCGGGAACGACTCTTGTGGCATACCCTGGTCAGGTGACCTTTCCTCCCGCACTGACGGCATTTGGTGTTTCGATGTCGGCACACGTTGGAATCATACGGCCCGTCGCAACGTTTAGCACCGTGGGCGACTGCTTTCCAGGTTGCTGCTCGGCGGCCGGGACTCACATCGTCGTAGTCGCTGCAGGGCGTTCGTGGTACCACTTCCGTTGCCCACGCCAGTCTCCTGCATGTCACTGACGACTTCCTGCGCCTTCTCGAAAGCCCTGGCGAAGTCCTCGGCCTCTTTCAAGGTCAGCTTACCTCGCGTAAACAAAGAACGCCGTGCGTCGTCGTCCCAGATACCGCAAACGATGCGATCTCGTAACATACGGTCCATCGTACTACCGAAGTTGCAGCTTTCGGCTAGCCTCCTGAGTTCCGCAATGAAATCTCGCACACTCTCGCCTTCCGTTTGCATCCGCATGAAAAACGCATAACTGACTGCTATTTCATTAGCTTGCGGGTTGTACTGATCATCCAGACATTCCACAACCTGGTCGTAGCTTAAGCTGTTGACCGGGGTGCTCGGATTACGTCCTTGTAATACCCGTACAACGCTGTCGCTCAGTGACAAAATCAGCAAGGCGCGGCGCTTCCCGGGATCCGTTAGTTTATGTTCCTCGAAGAAGGCTTCAAGACGTATGCGGTACGTACCCCATCTTCCCGCTGCTCCATCGAAAGCTGGTGGGCGAGATCCCATGCCTTCTGGTCGTCCGCCTTCAGCAGAAGATTATGCCGGAGTAATATCCCATCTTCGTCGCCACTGAAGTAACGTAGCAGACACAGGCCAGGACCACAAGTAAAACAGGGTTTATCCTTGTTCTTGTTCTTGTTGACCATAATGATACACCTAAGCGCAAGAAAAAACACTTGACAGTAAACGATGAGGACAAGCGCTACTTTTAACTGAGTTTTATTGCTGAAACACATAAATATATATACCCGAACACACGTGATCGCCCTTAAATCGAATTAGATTACTTAAATTTTCCGGCACTTGGCATTTCACCTTAGTTTGTGGCGTTTCTCGGTTTTGTTGTTTGTTTTTTTGCCTCTGCCTTTGACAGATTTAAGGGCGATCACGTGTGTTCGGGTATATATATTTATGTGTTTCAGCAATAAAGCTCAGTTGGAAGTAGCGCTTGTCCTCGTCGTTTACTGTCTAGTGTTTTTTCTTGCGCTTAAGTGTATCATTATGGAATACCAACTAGCCCGCTCCCATATCTTGTTGACCTTCTGCTGTGGCTCACACCCACTGTGGGGGGATTGGCCAAGAATTGAGTGGTCTTATACACTATTATGGAAGATTAGAATAATGGAGTTTAAATAATAAAAACCTTACAAATTTTATATGAAATTCTGGTGCTCGCTAAAATGTATAAAAATAATAATACAAAGAGAAACGATCATGGTCTTCGTCAGTCCGCGAAGAGCTGTGCGCACGCGCCGTGCAGATGCGCCCAGCCGCAGTTCCGCAATTAGCGCGATACAGCAGTATGGGTCCCGGCAATTAGGGTGAAAATGATCGCAGCTATAATAAGGGTCGTATGATATCATCTGCGAAGACGCATCACTATGCCTAAACACAGTCGATCCTTGTATACACTCTACTTCTACAAACCTGATTCATGATTATAGTAACGAGAGCTGTTTATTAAGAGTTGGAGGTATAACATCTGAAAAGTAGACCACTTCCTATAAGGGCAAAAATGCTTGAGATATTGTCCTAGCTTTTGAGCTAATATTCAATCACCACCCCAGCACAAGGAAAAAAAACACCGGCGTTTTTGTTTTATTTTTTGAACGCTCTCTTAGGAAGATTACCTGTCCACTTCGTCGGTATGTTTATTTTATGCCAATAAATAATTCGTGTGTTGTTGAAAGGTGCATCATTATTTGGCATGCAGCAGCAGGAGTGGTGCACGTATTCGCACTACATGCAGACAGCTTTAATGTCAGTTTAAACAGCACTTCAAAACGTGCAAGCATACATGTGATATGAAACGTCATCAATAGGGGATATTCAAATTGCTTAATTCTTTGGAAACACTGCGCGCGTGCGCCATTTTTTGTCTTCGTAGGAAGCGCAAGACTACACACTGGCACAGCAAGAAAGAAAGACACTACACAAGCGCTTAACTGCAACTAGGCGTTTCTTTGGAAAAGCGAACAACATATAAAGGTAAAACAAAACAAAAACAAACAAAGAATCCCACTTCTCAAGCCAGTCATCACTCATCCATTACTGCCTAAGACACCATCCAAAAAGCGAAGTTCTTTCTGGGTAAGGGAAATAGACGATGCGCTGACGCAATCAAAGTCATCTCGTTTCATTTCTGCAGCTTCAACTATCAATCTCGTCAACATATCTTTGTCGCAATATAAATTGCAAGTGTTATCAATGCACGGCACGAAACCACAATCGTTGCAGTGGATAGCCACGTGACCATCCGCGTATTTCTGCACCTTATTATCATGTCTTTTTACCCACTCATTGATACACTTTTGAGTTTGTCTAACGCATGCGCGGCCACATGACAAGCGAGAAGAGCGCGGAACAGTCGGGATGGTTTATTTTGCAACACTTTTTTTCTTTCGGAACAGGACAAATTTCACTACACAGTTTAGACAGTTCCCATGGTGCAGACATAGCCACCGTTATGCCAGACCTATTTTCAATCTCTCCAAGATTATTTGCTACGCCGTGGCTATAAGGAATAACAATACTGTTCTGCTGCTGCAAGGAAATAACATCGCGCGGTTGATTTTGTTTCTTTAAGTCCCGATAGAGCGATTGAGCGACAGCCGTAACGAGTCTTAGAGGGTAGCCTCCCGCCTGCAACCGTGAAACCTGTAGCTCGAAGATCTTCTGCATTTAGTGAAAGCACGATTTATTTAAAGAATTGAGAAGACAAATACGTGCAACGGACCTCTTTACTCCTTTGGTGTCTGCAGAATAGAAAGGCAACAATGGTTTCCTACTCCTGGGCTCAAAAAAAAACAGACAAGGTTATCCAAAAACTGTAATGTCAGGTCAAGAAACTTAAGAGTGTTAGAATTTGGCATTTCGTGTGTTATTTTTAAAGGATGGAAAACCGTCTCCAATTCCTTAACGACCATATCCGCGCAACCGTGCAAATCGTTGGAATCACATTTCAAAATAACCAAATAATCATCCACAGACCTGAAGATTTTTGGTAACTTTAGTACCTAACATCTTATCATCAAGTATACGATCTAAGTGGACCATGACAATTTCACCAAGTACAGGCGCAATAGAAGAGCCAATACAAATTTCCTGCTTTTCAATGTAAATATTGTCATTCCAATTAACGAACGTAGATGTTAAGTATAAAGCCAGTAAGTCAGGCAGGCAGTGACACATGATCTGTCAGCCAATAAGAAAAATCTGTGATTAGGAGCCTACAACTAACTTAATTTCAAGTCTGAATATCTTAATTCATTTGACATGAATCACTGCCTTACCATTCCATCATTTCGGCAGGGTTACGCTGCCTGCATAGTGTTCGCGTCAACCAAAGTACTGTTGGCGACGCGGGACTCTGAGTGACAGCCGAATTAATGCACCTGTCGTGAAAGAGTTATAGTAAGCATACGCTATGAGCTTTTAGGGAAATGCTTTATTCATTTCGACGCTATGAAAAATAATTGTGTTTCTCAACGTGCAGTATTTCCTGCATCCGCCTGGCAGGTCCATTTGGGAACGCTTAGTTTATGGCTACGCGCAAAGCCCTCAAATCAAGATATTCTGAGAGTGGAACCATTACATGCGAGATTAGCAATCATGCTTTTGTCGTGGGAGAATATTTATGGCATGCACACCTACAGTAGGCTCCAGTGAGGGCTTTGCGCAGATATTTAACTGCTTCAGATGATCGCTGGCTTGCATCTATGTCCCGACCGCTATAGTGATCTCTTCGAAATTGGTATCGAACATTTAGCCAAAAAACCCGCTGCAAGGCTGCTTTTTAGCATTAGCACCATATAAAGCGAAATATTACTCATAGTACAATCTGTAACGGCTGACAAAAGTCTTTGGGCCACAATGAGGACGTTCATCGTCATGCTTCTTGTGCTTATGATCGGTAAGTAAATACCCCTGTAGTAGAAACGTGTCCGGTGGCATCCTTGCCTTGAATTGCGAGGTAATTGTAGCCTAGAAACGCCAGACAAGATGGCTTCTGATGAGACTACATAGCGGTGGTATTTAGCTGGCCCAATAACTCTGCTGAAAATACAAATAGACAATTTTGTTTAAATACAGATTTTTTCGTAGCCGCAAATCTGATGCGTTGCAAATATGTTTTTCAGTCTGCAGGCAGTAAGCCAATCCCAATCAAGGAAAGTACTACAGGCTTTTCATTGTGTTCAAGAGAGAGAGAAGGAATATAGGGAATGTTGGGAGGTTAATTAGTCTTCGCCCAGTTTGCTACCCTACACATGGGGAGAGGGTAATAAGGGAGTAAAACAGAGAGGTAAAGAAAGGAGAGAAAGTGTCCCCGTTAGAAAGCGGCTGCAGTGTTCTCGACACCATAGCGGACGTTCGTCTAGCCAAGCGCTTGGTTGAGTGCAAAGGTATTCCATCGCGATTTTAGCAAATAAAATACCATCAAGTGCAATTCTCAGTGGAAAAAAAATATATACAAGGATGCACCGCATGGTGTAGGATGAGATATACATGTGTCTATTTCTCTCTATTTTCATAATATTATTATTTATTCTGATTTTACGTTCCAAAACCATGGTATGACTATGAAGGATGTAGCAGTGGAGGGATCCGCTAATTATGACCATCTGATGTTCTGGAATGTGCGCCTAAAGCTAAGTGCAGTGGCCTCCATCATTTGGCCTGCATCGAAATGCGGCCTCCCGACCGGGATTCGATGACGCTACCTTCGCGTCAGCAGTCCAGCGCTCCGATAACATAACTATTTACCGCGTCTATGGTCGAAAACCTTTTGAAATGAATTGAATTGAAGTTTATTTGTCCTGTATATTTACAGGATCGGGATGCGAGGCTAAATAATAAGGCGGCCAACTACCTCATCCCTCAAAATTTGCAGTGCTTATTTTTATCAGTCACATATATTA
Source organism: Rhipicephalus appendiculatus (assembly GCA_030522465.1). Lineage (NCBI taxonomy): Eukaryota > Metazoa > Arthropoda > Arachnida > Ixodida > Ixodidae > Rhipicephalus > Rhipicephalus appendiculatus. The sequence continues at coordinate 928,882 of JALIZH010010921.1, read as the reverse complement.
GTCTCTCTTATATATTTTGCAGCAACTGTGGCAATATCCTTTCCAGCACGAACGCACGACGCTCAAATAGCTCTCACGAGCAGGTCCGAATTGGGTGAGTGAATTATGCATTTAATGGAGCTGTCCATAAGGAGATTGTTCGATTGTTGTACTCGTCACAAAGTATTCCTTTTATTATTAGACATTTTATGATAACATGGCTCACAAGGACCATTATGTTCGTGTATGAACGAAGGAAATGAAATTTATGTGGTCTTTTTTATTCTAAGACACAACTGTAATGAAACCTAGCAGACAGTCAGGCCAAGGAAGGTATAGGGGCTGTTATTTTTAGTCATTTAATTATAACGCAATCATATGCTAAATGTGAAGAAATTAGAGTTGGTGAAAAGACAACTTACCACCAACAGGGAGTGAACCTGCAACCTTCAAATAACCCGTTCAATGTTCAAGCAATTGATCTGTAGCTGTGGTCATACTCTCGTCTACATTTTTGGGTATTTCTGACCACAGAAAATTTGGCAGATCCTAAGTACCATGGGAATCGATGTTGTGCGAAGCATGTGGAGGCAAGGCGACTGGGTTCTAAATTTTATTTGGTGAAACATTGCGAAATGACGCTAAAGATATGTACAAATACTATACGCACAGACATGTTGAACAGACGCATATGTTTTACATAACCAGTTATTTACAGCTGCGTAACGATGCCAACACAAACATGGGTGTTACCAAAACCAGAAGCGGTAAGCTGATATGTAGCACTTGTGCTTGCGAGGACGATAGCTCTGAATAGTGCTTCGTGGACCAACTACAGTGGATGGCGCTTAAGTATACAATTGACGTTAACAGGACATGACGCCTGCTTCATAGGAGTACACATGAAGTGTTTATAAAATTAGGTAGCCATCGCTGTCACCACATTTGACGTTTCACCAATATTGCACCTGCATAGGGTCCTTTTCCAAAGAAGTTACGAGACCTGGCGTGGCTCTGTGGTAGAATACTTGATCGGCACGCAGATTTCTTGGGTTGGATTCCTGCTGGCACCCTGATATTTATTATTTGCACTTGTCGGATCAACGCTGCCCACGTCAGTTTTTCTGAACTATCTGGCATTTAAATGACTAATGTCTGTCCTCACCGTTCCTTGGTAGAGAGAGAGAAAACATTTATTGAATAAAGATTTTGAGTGAAGGTGGGAGGGTAGATATAAATTTTTAAACACATGTGGCGCATACCCGCATACCGTGGTATACGGGTATGTGCCAAACCTGAATGCCGAAAAGGGTTTGACGACGTACGCGACAGGATTTTCACGTTATTCATGTCATGAACAACCAGACATATTCGTCACTACCTCTTACCCTCCCATACAAATTTTGCTCTATCCGAAGTTAAAAAGGCGATCACGAGAGCACCCAGACGTAGGCGTGCCTTGTCTCCGTGCGCTGTTTCACATGTAAACACCAACTCGCCAAACTTTATTCTTTAATTCAATCTTTCTTTGAATAAAACTGCAACTGCCTGAAATCACACGTAACGAGCATAGGGCAGACGCGAAAGGTAAAACGTCAATCTTTTGAGGGCATCACAATCAATGCACTCTAGCGAGAAGAAAAAGAGGGTAGTTTTCGCCTTCGTGTTATCTTATTGATTAAGCAAGGCTCCATGCGAGTTTTACAGCGAAAGCTGTAAAGAGATCACAACAAGGGTCGTTTCTGCCCCGTAGTTGTCTGCCGCCGCCGCCGGTGTCCGTAACGAATATGGCACGAACTAAGAAAAAAAAACTATATAAATAAAAAACACCTATGACGGAATGGAAATCGAACCCATCTACTCTGCGTGGCAGCCCAACGCTCTTCCACTGCGCTACGCCGCTGCTTGAAACTGCGGTTCAAACTGACCCCATGCAGGCTTCATGTCGGGTAAGGAATCGCGTTAACGTGTGTTGTAAAGCGTTTTAGAGCAGTAAAGTAAGAACGAGGCGTCGCATAATGTGAATTGCGTAACGAGTGGGTCGTTCAATGCTCCAACCCATTACGTAAGCCTCAGGCATAATTCTTCATCGTCGTCAGCCACAGCATGAACAAAGTGCACATAATGCGTTACTAGAGTGTAGCGGGTACCGAGCTTTTCTGAAGAAGGACGAATAATGGCATAGTAGACGCTTCCCCACTACACAAAAATAATGATGTTTTATGGCGTAGTGGGTACCATGCAAGTGTTCTTGTAGTAGTTGCCCCACGAGTCTTCAAGAAAGGCTGTAGAAAGGCCACTCTCCCAGCTTTCGCTGTGGCTGTGCTGCGCGTTCCGCGCAGGCCTGGCGTTTTTTTAACGCGATAGCGTTAAAGAGCTCGTTTCGCAAAAATTCCGGTGTCGGTGTCGGCGGCGGCGTCATTGGTTGTGAGCGCAATATCATCATCTTGTCCATGACCGAAAAATCGAGAAAGATGCGAATAAAATAAATAAAATAACAGGATCCGAATGAGGATCGAACCCAGGCCGCCTGCGTGGCAAGCAGGTGTTCTACCACACAGCCACGCTTCTGCATGGGATTACATATAAAATAACTTCCTCTGCTTGGAAATGCAGTGAAAATAACTTTCGTGCTTTACAAACACACGTTTCCTGCATACAGGCGTCGCAATACAACATGTAATATCGCAGTAATATGGCGTGGTGCAAGCGTTCATTGCCATCGGCCGTCAGAAGATGTGACTATCATAATGTTATTGTGGTTGAAAGCCGTCCACCCATTACAAAAGGCACACACATTACTGCGCATATAAGACCATGTAGTGGGTGCATTGCAAGTTCGAAAACATTTCCCGCATTTCCCGCGGATAATTGTACGGGGTTTCTGTTACTCATTACATAGTATGTACTAAGCGATTCAAGTACGCTCTAGAGACAGGATATCGCTATCGCGTTCAACTCTTAAGGTATGAGGCCAAGTATCGGAAAAAATTTAAAAAGCGATAATCACGAGAGATTATTAGCCTACAATATAAAACACATCTTTTTATGACCATATGAGCATTTTAAAGCAAGTCCTATTTTTGTTATTTTTCATAGTTAAAACTCCTAACTCAAATTCCAGTCAATAAAGAAGTTTTATTTTTTGCAGGGACATGAAAAAGGCTTCGGCCTGTGCAATTAACCAAAACAAATTAGATCTGATGACTATTAAAACATAGTGATAAAATAAGCAAAAATGTACGCATTTGCACTAGGGCCACCTTCGTATAGCAGGCAGCCATATTAAACCTTGTGGTGCGATTTTGGTTATTGAGGTTCATTGCACGCCTACTAAGGTGATAAGGAAGTGTGCCAAGTTTTAATGTAAAATGTGTATTAGAAAAAGAGTTATGACTTTTCGTGTACGGAAAAATACCAGGAATATAGGTTCTGAGAAAATCAACAAAAAAGATTTGAAACAGGTGCAGCGCTTACACAAGGTGATAAAGACTGCTAAGGTTCTCAATATTTGTTGCCAGTTCCATCGTGGACCTTACTATTGAGTGCCCTTGCTCGAGCGGCAACTCTCAATTTTTTTCTACCTTGTATTGCAGCATCAGTGCCATGACGGGACGCTTTCGCGCAGCGGTGCGGATCATTTGTGAGGCAAGCTTTTGTAGTGTAGAGGCCTGCATCGATTCGCATTCGCTTAAAAAGTATCATGTGCTTTTGTTTCCGCTATTGAAATGACACACAGTGTCAAACAAAGCAAATTTGATGGTTTGCAGGCTCACGTACGTATCCTTGAGTGTGATCAACACATGTACCACGTTACGCGTGCACCTGGTGAGAAGATTATGACTTTTGTGAACAAAAATTATGTGTTCAAAATGCTTTTAGAGCATTATTACATGTTCACAGTTGATATGATTGCTAAATAACCAACAAAATACTACATATCAAGGCAATCTTATGATTCACACAAAACTGGCACTTTCAGTTTCGGTTTCGTAGGTGATGGGTGGTCTTACCGTTTTCCTTGTATCTTTTGAAAATATATGCGTAGACAGAAACCGTTCCCAGCAAAACGATTGTGAATGAATTGCTCGTTTCACATGACCAAAAACCAAAAAAATGACATTTAAAAAAAAAGTCGCTTTTTCCACTTGTCCGCATATCCCCCCAAGTTTTGGATGACAGTGGATGTGTGAACGAAAGAGCGTCCCCTTCATGACGAGGTGTTGACCTGCTAAGTATTGTTTTTCTTTCAAAGCAACAACAACACCTGAAGTACGCATCGAGCTAATCTCGAACTTCGTCAAAAAGAGACATAAAGTTCCGCGGACGTCTTTGCGTGGGCACAGAACGATCTGTGACGGCAGGTGATTCCAATGTTCCACTCCAACCAACTTCAGCTTCTGCCAGACGCAGGCGAAGCAACAAAATTTCCGCCTGCAACGCTGCCTTCTCGAGAACCAAGTCTCACTCTAAGTTTCGAGCACGCTCATCGCGTTCGGATGGCTCGGTGCTCAGCCAATTTCTGTTCATGGGTCTCGCGGACCTTACCGCCTCGCTGCAGGTGGACTCTCGGTTCCCTGTACGTTGTTCCATCTACGCGGATGGAACAACGTGGCACTATGGACCCGAGGACCGAGGAAGTCCTTGCATTCTATTCGCGGCTCGTTGCAAAGGGCGCTAGACGCAGTTATAGAGTTCCTTGGTAGCATCGGTCTTAGTGTGTCTGCAGCCAAGACCAAGGCCATACTGGTTCATACGCTGGCCTCTGCTCGGTGCTACACCAGGAAGCTGATCGCCGGTCAAGAATTACATTGGCAGAAGGTGGCCAAGTGCCTCGAACTTCCCATTGACCACCGACTCACGTGGATTCCTGCAGCCAAGGCAGCCCCTTCGCAGGTCCACCGAGTCCACGGATCTGTCTGCAAGCTGCAACAACATGGCCGCGGTTGCTACAGCAAGTGGGCGCCTCGACTCAACCAAGCCGTTGAAACGTCCGTGCTGCTCTATGCCATCCCATTTGACGCTCTCACACCGGCCAGGAGGGAACGGCTGTAGGGACTGCACCGATGTATTATCAGAAGCGTCCTGGGGCTCCCAAAGCACTCGCCGATCGCAGCAACTCTGGCAGAGGCTAGTGAGTGGCCGCTCTCACTGAGGATTTCTCGAACGAACCCTGGGGCACATCCGCCGCCTTTATCATGCCCCGGATGGCGAAGCACGGCTGGCCAGACTTCGGCGGAGCAGATGGCGAGCCTTCATCTTGCCGCCGACGCAGTCGTGGAGGGCACTCCTGAGCTATCGGTGGCAGTGTTCTCGAAGCCAGCGCTGCAGAGCCTCATAAACCACCGACGATTCGAGCTTACCGTGTCGTTGCTGAGCTCCAAGTTGTCCGCATTGGCTGCTGCGAAGGTTTTTGCCTCATTTCATTGGATGCCTGCTCATGTGGGATTCACCTGTATTGAGCAAGCGCACACCCTTGCCACAACAACCCAAGCCTCTGATTTTTCGAGGCAGCGCTTGAGACAGGTGCTGACAACTGTCCACCCGGCCGTCAGAGAGAGGCCAATGGCAAAGGCTCCAAGCCTCTTCCAGAGGGTGGACTCACTAAACGGAAGCGCCGAGCTACTTCGCCTCTGGACGGGCTGTGTGGACAGCGGCGCTCTTGTTCGCCAAGGGACGCTCCCCCCTCACCGGTCTGCGAACGTTGCGGCGACGCCAAGACACTTGAGCACCTTCTCTGTGCTTGCCCAGTGCTGGCACAGGAACGTTCAAGGCTCACCACCACCTACAGATAACAAGGACTCCAAGCGACCAGCACAAACAAAGTGCTTTTCCTATCGCATCCGAACCTCCGGGCTCTCCAAAGCCTCTTGGAGTTTGGAGATATGACCGGGATCACGGCCTTCCGTGTAGTGCCCGCGACTTGCTGGCCTCCCTTCACCATCGGCCTCCCCCATGGATGGACGATACCCTGTCTGTTTATATTTCTCTTCTTCTGCTATCCTCTTTATTTCCAACTTCCCCTGACTCTGCGCCGTGCTCCCTATTGGGCTACAGAAATTGCCGTCATTCCCACAACTAAGCCCTACTACTTCGGACTGCTGGCGCCTTCACTCGGCCTGCTGACGCCTTTCATCGTGTTCGGCGGCCCGCTTCTCTCGGGTACGCACTTCCTCCTCCTCCTCCACCCAATTTCGAAGTGCGTCTTCGTTAAGCCTAGCTTCTCGCTAGCGCTTACTAATTCTTTTAAATCCATGCTTCCTTAGAGCGACTGAACGCTAATTTAGCCTGCTCTTGTCGCGGACGCCATGTAATGTCAACGATGTTTGTTCTTAAATAATGGATAGGCACGCTGGCGGTCCCACCAATCGACAAGGTTGTTGCAGGTTCACAACGCGCTTAACACACGCATGAAAAAAAGCCCCCCCCCCCCCCACACACACGCGTGCACACACGCACACACACACACACACACACACACACACACACACACACACACACACACACACACACACACGCACGCACACACACACACACACACACACACACACACACACACGCACGCACGCACGCACGCACGCACGCACACACACACACACACACACACACACGCGCACACACGCACACACACACACACACACACACACACACAGAGCAAACAACACGAACACAAAAAGGAACATGAACTCGCTTACAATCGCCTTTAGAAAAACATTCACGCATCTCCACGAAGTGAATCATGCCGAGTGGGCGAAGCTAGGGCCTGAGGCCCATAATGTGTGCGCGGTAGTTGCCGACTAGTATAAAGGGTTTGTGCTTATAGGTGCCTTATAATGTTGCGTCACAGTTATGAATAATATTAGTACATTGTTAAACCTTTTTTGTGTCTCACATGTTACCCGTGTGTTGCCCCATATAATGTAAAGTGAGCGATATAGTGTGACATAAAGAGTCGACGACAAAGCTAGGTCATCAGGTCCATAATGTCTACGTTGAAGTCGCCAACTAGTATAGAGGGTTTGTGCTTGTAGGTGTTTTATATTGTTCCGTAACAAATATGATTGATATCAGCATATTGATAAACATTTTTTGTCTCACATATAGTACGTTACCCAAGCGTTCCCGAGCGTTGCCCCATATAATGTAGCCGTGACAACAGACACCGCACAAGCCTCACCCCTAAAGTGCTTCGCCCCTAAAACAGAGTCAGATAGTCCGACGCAGCCTCACCCACTGGATGATAAGGTGGGCTGCGTGAGCGAGGCGCGGAGACGCACGCCGACAAGTGGATTGATGGCTTTGAAGAGATCGGCCCTGGCTTCTGAGGGCTGCCGAAGACACCCAAGCGTTGATACGACGCGTGGGAGGCGGCGAGCGTGGACGGCCAAGTGAAGCCATTATCCTCAGCTCTTGGAACGCGTCGCAGATGTTGGATACTCGGGCCTGGTCACCCGGCTCTGTCCCACACCGAACGCCGTCTGCCTTAACTTTCCTTCCGCGACACCACGCATCCCGACTTCGCGTACATTTTCGCACGTGCTCAACAGTCGTCCTCGCCTTCTGTTTCTCGCACCTCCCGCCGTGGAACCACCAGTCATTCACGCGGACATCACACTTGGCGACGCCATAATAACGTCAGAAACATTCGCAATCTGTGACGTAATATGGTGACGTTATCACATGATGATTATTTTTTGCGTCACTCGTGTTGACGCCGACTGGAGCCGCCATCGTGGGACGCTGGTCAATGTTCGCGTTCAATCAGGCTTTCGCCTTAATATTAGCAAGTAGGCGGAACAGTTAGATGCAGCGAAGAAAGACACGCGTGTGATAGTAGAGGCCTAGCATATCGACAGTAGCGGTAGCGAATTGCAAGAGCCAACCGTCAAAAAACTTGCATAAAGAAAGGAAATGCATGGCAAGTTGTTTTTCGCGACGCAGCAAATCATTTATGTGTCTTTTTTTAACAATATAACAATGTTGTAGTATACTAATCGGTTTTGCCTAATTGAAGCGGCATCATTACCGTATCATCAGCGGGACCAATCAGCCGTCGTATACGCATGAAAAAAAAATGACAGGGAGCAAACTCTAAAGCACATATGTATTTGTCATCATTAAAACTGGCTGACAATTTCCCATTGTTATTCAGAAAGTGGGAAAACGAACACACACGTTAACACGACACTCATAGTCTATGCCAAATTCAGATCAGCATAATTTATCGCTCGCTGTGCAATATTTTGAATTATTTCGCTAGCTAAAGCATATTCGTAATGTCCACGTGATTATAGCATTCTGCGTACTGGTTGCAATTACAAACCGGATGCTCAGAAAATCGCTTGGCTAATGACGAGAAAGTCGTGTGTTTGATTCTGGCCGCGGCCGTCGCATTTCGATGGAGGTGAAATCAGAGATCCGTGTACTGGAAAATTGGAAACCACGTTAAAGAACACTACATGGTCAAAATTTCCGGAGCCGTCCATTATGGCGTGCGTCATAATAATTTTTGGACTTGGTCGGCAAAAACCAGGTATTACTTATCACTCGAATAATCGCTGCTTTAATTTATTCTGAATAACTCAAGATGAATACGTCGCTCGTAGTCTCTTACAGTTGCTGCGTTATTGTCCGTTCGATGTGCCTAGTTGTGCAGTGAAGTGATGTTTCAGTATCATGCATTGAATATGCTTGGAAAGCAGTTCAGGGATATATTTGCTCTATTGTCCGTCCATCTGTGCGTAATTGTATATTACGGCAAATTCCAATTTTCATTCCATTCCACTTCAAAATAAATTGTATTCTTACGCCACTGCAGGGATTGGGAGCGGATGCCCGGACAGTGATGCCTGCATCAGAAGCTGCAATGCTCAGCGTTACCGCCATGGAAGGTGTTTTGTCTCAGTAATAACATACTGCGTGTGCGCGGAAGCATGAGTACGCTCCATAGGTGCATGGCAATAAATATCTGCCGCATTGGCAGTACGCACCTTGAATGTGTTTCTGATATTTGCACAGTATACCATCACAAAAAAAGCAGTGGGGAGATTTGTTTCATTTTTTTTTTGCTGGGAGCTATTTTTATTCCCGCATTGAGCCTATGCGCAAGGAAGTCGTTTTTGCTGAATTATTTTCTGCCGATTTATCTAATCCTTCCGTGGTGTGCCACATAATACTTCATTAGTGTGCCTATTATTAATGATCCTTCTAAAAGCTTTATCCCAGGTACATTCCTTTTCGTGATATACATAGACGATTTTATAATGTACTCATCTACGTGGGCTGCCCATTTATCTCAACACACACACCGTTTTGCAAGCTATGCTCAACAGTCTACACGTGGTTCTAACTGTCATTCTTGAACAACTTTTGTCCTTTACCATAATCCACAAAATTTCAGTGTCATGGAAATTGCTTTTCAATAATTTCATACTGATAATATAAGAAAAAAAATCACCGCATCTCCACGAAGTGAATCATGACAAGTGGGCGAAGCTCTGGATATCCTATGGGTGAGTAACCGTACGTTACACGAGCGTTGCCCCATATAATGTAAACTGAGTGACATAAAGTGACATAAAGAGTCGACGACAAAGCCAGGTCAATAAGGCTCATAATGTCAACGTTGTAGTCGCCGGCTAGTATAAAGCGTTTGTGCTTGTAGGTGTTTGACATTGTTCCGTCACGATTATGATTGATATTAGTGTATTGTTAAGCGTTTTTTGTCATAGGCGTTGATTAATGGATGCTTAAATGCAGTTCTTTTTACAGTGTTGTGGTCCTTTAATTTGTTCTTGTTCACACAGTGGGTGCTTCCCTACTTCATGGAAGTTACGGTGGGCGTATAGTAGGTACTGTAGAGCAAGGAGACGAGACGGCGGCTAACGAGACCGTGCCGTGGTCAAAGATTTATTTGGACGCAGACGCAGCGAGGCGGTAGCGGCTGCCGCATCCAGTCAGGCCAAGAGCCAGGCCGTTCTGTTCGTCTCGTGGCTCGTGACGCGGCTTTCTTCTTTTTCGCTGGTTGACTGGCCGCGAGTGGCGCGGCGCTACACGGCTCCCCCCTAGCGCATTGCGCGATTTGAAAGATATGTACAAAAGAAAGAAACAAGAGAAACCAGGACTATGTACATGAGCGACAAGTCTAAAAATGTCCGTGGGGAAGTCCGAGTCGGCAGGGTGGAAGGCCTAGGGTCTATTGGAGCTCTGGTGGACGGCACTGGGAGCCGCGAAGAGGGCGAGGTCCACGTTTAAGAAACTTTGTTGGCAGCAGCGTGAAAAGCTGACGACGAAAGCAGTAGCTGTCCAAGCAACTCGGCACACCACGACCGAAACTGTACAAACACAAGGAACTGTGACGCGGAAGCTTCTTGCGCACGCCCAGGAACGTGATCCGAAAGGCGGAGCGACGGCGTGGAACAGCCAGGGCAGTGGCGTTTGAGCTGTGTTGTCGGTTCTGGTGGCGCAAAAGCCGTGATCGACCCATCGTCAGCTGTCTGGCGTTGTAGCTTCCGAAGCGACGACACCAGTGCTTCTGCTGATGGCACGAACGATGTGATCGACGTTCAACGCATCGTGCGCTGTGCATGAACTTCGTAAACTTGGTGAGGCCTTTGCTGAAGCGATGGCCCGACCCACGTTGAGATGGCACGTTGCAAGGGTATGGTGCCTCGATTGTCTGTTGGTAGCAGGGCTTCGGAGAGGCTCGTTTTCGTGTCTCATCGGGTAGGGCATATGACTCGCTCGCAAGCAGTGCGGGCAAACTCTGACTGCCACTTGAGACGGTGGAAGGGTCGTGATCGAGTTGGCCGTCGACTAGCATGTGAGCGGCAGGCGCCAGTGTGTCGACAAATCCGATGGCGTAGGGCGCGAGAGCAGATGCTGGGCTCGTGGTGTCAGCGGTGTCGAAGGCATCCACAGCTGATGGCAAAGGCGCGGACACTGCAGCTGTATCAGCCAGCTGGACTATGGTCGCCGAATGGCCAATCTCTGCATGTGCGGTGACACAGGATTCAGAACTCAAGCAGATCTCATGAATTGCCGTAGTTGGTATTGAATCTGCGGTGTCATCAGAGCCACTGGCCGTAGGTGCTGCGGACAAAGATGTGGGACTGGCAGGTACAAGTGACGGATCAGTGCCCGTGACGGCCAGAGGCGGCACTGGCTCTGGAGGCAGGAACGGCACATTGGAGGCAGGAGCCGTGGACTCCGGGATTGTGAACCTCTCGGTCGACGTGACGCTTGACGCGGGAGGGCGTTCTCCGTCACCTGTATAGCTGGTCGTTGTCGGCAGGGAAACGGTCTCAACTGGCTGTGTTGCCGAAGGTGCCAAGGGAGATAGGAAATGGTCGCGTGCCGTGTGGTTCGTCTGTCGTCGAGGCTGGGGCTCAACGCCGTAAAAATTGAGCACGGCATCTCGGAGTTTGTCGTAAGGGTGGGGACTCCATGAGAAGTAGGTGAGCCAGCACTTGAGGTCATGCTCAAGGTGGTACTCGAAGACCTCGAACATGAATTCTTGGAGCCAGATGCCGTTGAGCTCCAAGGTCGCCTCGAAGTCCTCGAACCATGACTCGATGCAGGAGGTCCGGAACGGTGGCAGCGGCGGGTCAAATTGCGGCTGTAAGGCTAGAGCTGGCTGGAACATGGTCACGGAGCTCAGTGGCAGCGGTGCGGCGCAGGTCGATTGTCCATATGTCCATGGTCACCACTTGTAGAGCAAGGATACGAGACGGCGGCTAACGAGGCCGTGCCGTGGTCGAAGATTTATTTGGACGCAGACGTAGCGAGGTGGTAGCGGCTGCCGCGTCCAGTCAGGCCAAGAGCCAGACCGTTCTGTTCGTCTCGTGCATCACGAACCACGCGGCTCTCTTCTATTTCCCTGGCTCACTGGCCGCGAGTGGCACGGCGCTACAGTACCTTGCACACCTTTCATGTGCTGTGGACGGACGGTGGGCGTATAGTGGACACGTTGCATACGGCTGTCTACGACGCAACAGCAGACAATCCTCGACCTGAAGTAGCTTCAACCCTAAAAAGTGAAATTTCACGGATGCCACAGTAGTTAAGGTAATTATAATAATTGTTGGGGTCTAACGTCCCAAAAGTAGTTAACGTAAGCAGACCCAAGATGGTCGCTTCGGCTCAGCACATTTCCAATGTAACGAACAACTTCATTCTGCTCAAGAGGATGCTAGCTAAATAGTGAAAAGCTTTCAGGCAATATGGAGAGACTCGAGCAGCAGTGGAAGCTACGCCAGATTACAGCGGCGCAAAGCCGCGTTAGAGCACTTTGTGAAAACACAAGCGGACAATCCGCGTGTCCTGCTGATACTGGATACTTTGTGCCAGGAGTCGACATTCCCAGGGTTCATTCTTGTCGAACTGCGCAGTGGGACGAGAGCGCAAGATGCATTAACATGCGACCTAGGGAGCACGAGCGATCGCTGTCTAACGCCCCAGGTTTGCATTTGCCAGCGCACTGCCGCCAGTGCGGATGCGAGGCAGTTATCGAAGACGCGACAGTTCTGTCGAAGGAAAGAAAATTATTAGCCGCAGAATTATCGAGGCGTTCCATATAAGGAGGAAAGGGGAGATATGCATCAGCCACCCGTCGATTGCTCTTACTGACAAGGAGTATGCGTATCTCTGCTCCACGTGCACGTTACCACCTTAATCTACGCGGTTTTACCACGTGCGCAGTTTCATTCTCATGAGCATCGTGTTTATCATGTTTTATCGTGGCTGTATAGCCTGTCTTGTGTTTTTATGATAGCTTTTCACACGTTTCATTGATAACTCCTTAACGTGATTGTTTTCATGCCTTTTAGTGGTTCCATTTTTTAGCTCCTAGGGGGGACGTGTCATATGGGCTGAGGCTGTTAAAAAAGGCTGGTTTCATCGTTCAATAAACCCAGTTGTTAGTCTGCGCTTGTCTGTCTCGCCTCCACTTCGTGTCTCGTCTCAATGCGCAGTTCGACCAGAATGAACTCGTACCAACTCGCGCAACTCTCCACGCTGCTTATTCCCAGTGTGCTGCGTCGTCTCGGTGAGAGGTGATCACTGGAAAAAAGTAAGCAAGACAGGTAGCTTTCTTCCAGGAACACGAGATCAGAATAGGCAGAGCTGCTGCCAACAGTAGCTGGGAGGCGCAGCTGGTTGAGATATTCCCTAGTGACTGAATCAAACAGAGAATATTCGTCCTCAATGCGAGCAGTGCTTCGACCGATCAAATGCAGAGTTTAGTGGATGGGGACTTGAGTGCTGCGCACAAGGCTTCCAGGTATGCGAGACAAACGGCGGAGGGAGTAGTTTTAGTCTGGCTGGCGGAACACTGAGCGTTTTCCCTTGGCGTAAACCACTCAAAACCATTCGCGATAGCACCATCCGAAGCATTGGCGCTAGGAAACACAGGGGCAGTGATCCTACCCTCCTATTTAACATTCTCATGCACAGGCTCTCGAATAGGTTGCCCGCTGTTTCAAATGCGAAAAGGGCGAGCTGCTATCGGCGGCCTTGGTAGGGGTTGCCACGGGCCACGTGCAGAGGAAGTGGTGGTTTTGCTGGCGATGCAGGATTCTAAAAGGCCTTATGTCTACGCAGCCGCCAGGGCTTCCGCCTCGGGAATTTTCGCTAGAGAGGCTGCGACGCTTCTGAAAATCAAGTCCAAATCTAGTTATGACACGTTGCATTACGTTACATGGTTCACCGCTAAAACGGCCTACGACCAGCTGCCGGGTCCCCTGAATCCCAATGAGATTGCTGACCGCCGCGCGCGAGAAAGCTCATGCACCGCAATGGCGGCGGGCATTCGTTGAATTTTGAGGAGGTCGGGCACAGCGAACCTTATTGACCTCGTATGACATCATTTGGTGCTACATAAAGAAATGCAAGCGCTTCCCGCCTCCATACCCAAAAATTGGGGGACCCTTAAGCTTCGCCTTTAAAAGCAGAACGCGATAGCGATATCGTGTTCCTAGCGCGTACTTCAACCACTTAGTGCATACTATGTAATGGGTACCATGCTTTAAACCATGAGCAGTATGCGCGTGAAATGTTTTCGAACTTGCTTTGCACCCACTACGTGGTCTTCAGGGAACACGCGAGTTAACGTTTGTGCCTTTTGTAATGGGTGACCGGCTTTAAACCACGATGTCGTTATGATATTCACATGTTCTGACGCCCGATCGCAAGGTACGCTTGTACCACGCAGTATTACTGCGATATTACATATTGTGTTGTGACGCCTGTAGGCTATACAGGACGCGTGTGTTTGTAAAGCATGAAAGTTATTTTCACTGCATTTCCAAGCAGAGGAAGTTATTTTCACTGTATTTCCAAGCAGAGGCGCGGCTGTGTGGTAGAACGCCTGCTTGCCACGCGGACGGCCCGGGTTCGATCCGCACTCGGACACAGAAATTTTTATTATTTATTTTATTTGCATCATTATCGATTTTTCCGTCAAGGACAAGATGATGATTTTTCGCTCACAACCAACGACGCCGACACCGACGCCGGAATTTCTGCGAAACGAGCTTTTCAACGCTATCGCGTTAATCTTTGCGCCTTAATGAAGCAGTAAGCTGTTGCCGCACCAGCGTTGACGGCCCTATTACGCATCATCATCTTTCCATCCTTATAAATAACTCCAAAAATATACTAAGGTAATCTTAACTTGACTAGTTACAGTGTTTCACAGAGAAAGAGAGAGAGTGAAATTTAATAGAAGGCCGAGAGGTTGGGCTGAGCTTCTGCGCTCTGGCCTGCTACTCAGCACAGGGGAAAAGCGAAAGTGAAGAAAATAGTCATGATGATGAGGACAGGAAGAGGTGATGCGTTTGTAGAATGACCACGTAACGCACAGTGGTCTTCTTAAAGTCTACTGTCAAGTCCAGTCTTCTTCAGAAATTCTATGAATGCCCTTGTAGCAGTGCTTGATGCTCTCTGGTCGGACATTGCGGACAATAGGTTAGCTTCACTTAGTGTGTTAACACCGATGCCGGCCAACGCTGAAGCAATCATCTTCCGTTGGGACACGTAAAGAGGACAGTCGCACAATAAATGTGTTAGAGTCTCAACCACTGGACAGCGCTCACAGTTCGGGCTGTCAGCACGGCCGATAAGGTGCGCGTAGCGTCGGGTGAAGACGATGCCTAGTCGAATCCGGTGCAGCAGACTGGTGTGGTGTGGCTTTATTTTAGCCGGCAGTTGAAAAGTCATGTGTGGGTCTGTTTCCCGCAGACGCCTATGCCGATTGTCCGGTTGAGACCAGTAAGTTCTTGTGAACTCTCGCATAAGCGATCTCAACAAGAACTTCCCGTCACTTCGAGAGTACGCAATATTAACGAGAACGGCGCTGTTATCCAAAGCGGTTTTTGCTGCAGCATCAGCGAGCACGTTGCCTGCCAAGCCACGGTGTCCAGGTACCCATTAAAAGATGACCGAGTGACCGTTCCGTTGCGTGATATCGAACGCCTGTATGATTTCGGAAGCCACTACGTAATATTGTCCTCATCTTCAGCAGGCATTGAGGGCTTGCAATGCGGATTTTGCATCAGAAAGTACAGTCGACTTGCGTGGTGCTTGGTCGGATACAATGCGAACAGCTTCCCGTATAGCAACCAATTCAGCTGCTGTTGATGATGAGTTATTATCTAATCTGTACTGCCGGGAAATATCCAGTTGAGGGACCACAAAAGCGGCGGTTTAAACGCAAGGAGTCGCAGATCCATCAGTGTATACATGTATAGAGTCGTTCTATGTCTCAGTCATGTATGCTAGGGTGAGTTGCTTTAGGCCAGCACAAGGAACCCGTGATTTCTTTGGAATCCCGGGTATTTGAAGGCACACCAGTGGTTTTCGCAGTGTTAACAGTGGCACTAAAGGGATCTCGGTTGGTGCAAAACCTAGAGCAATGGTACGTCTGTGAGTATTGATGAATTCCGCGTAGATACAGCCTGGTCGGTTCGTCGGCAGTGAAGACAAGTGCTGGTGCGCATGCCGGGTCAGCAGCCGAAGGTGGATTCGAAGAG
Organism: Rhipicephalus appendiculatus; assembly: GCA_030522465.1. Lineage (NCBI taxonomy): Eukaryota > Metazoa > Arthropoda > Arachnida > Ixodida > Ixodidae > Rhipicephalus > Rhipicephalus appendiculatus. The sequence continues at coordinate 912,875 of JALIZH010010921.1, read as the reverse complement.
GTTCACAAGACAGTTAAACCTCTATAGGGTAGGTGCGTGACTCTTCGATGGTGCCTGATGTTGTAGTACATCGGGGGAGGCCTAGGCATGTCCGGAGTGCTCGCGCTTGTAGGCTCTTCAACGTACGAATGCACGTTGTACGCATACGTGAAAGCACAGGTGAGCTGTAGCGTAGATATCCCACAAACAATGCCTGGTGCAACTGCAGAAGGCTTTTCTCAGAAGGGCCCCATCTTAGTGCAGCTACAACACGAAGCACGTCTACAAAGCTGCTTTGTTTAGTGCGCAGCGCCGTGACCTGCTTCGACCAAAATAGATTGCGGTCAAAAACGACATCTAATTATCTGTAATGCGTCACAGCAGGAATCACTGCTCCGTCAAGGAATATCTGATACCGCGTCATTGATTTCCTTGTGAACGCCAATGCAGCACACTTTGCAGTTGAGAGTTGCGGGCCTTCTCAGTTGATGCACTTTTGCTTCTCGCGCCCCTGCGAGCACTCTCTGCCCCTAAGTTGGTTTTCCACTGCATCCAGGACCAGAGGCACTGCAAGCATTACAACTCATCTGTTTTTGCACGGCTAGCGTGGTTGGCCCATCTTTGACCAAGCGGCGTTGTCAAGTGATGACGTCACAATATGGTGACATTTCATGTGGGGTGATGATGACGCTAGAAATATTGGCAATCTGTGATGTCGTGACGACGTCATCGGTCGATAATGATCGTTTACATTACTCACGTGGACGCCGATCGATAACGAGGGACGCCGACGGTGCCGAAACCAATTGTACAGTTTCACGTTTGATGAGGCATCTAAGGCTTTTTTCGTAATTAAAGAATTTAACACGACTCCATCACAAAGGGGCAGAAAACGTCTATCGCCCATGCGGTAGACGTTTATTGCCATCCATTGATGGAGGCTGTTCAGAATTACCAGCACGCATCGACTGTTAGTAGAGGCGCAAAATACAATCCAATGCTGTAACCCTGATTGGTGCAGCTTTTGATGTGGAGCATGGATTATGTGTGGCACATCATGTGCATCCTCGAGAAGCGTGTTTTATATAGCGTAATATAAAACTGGCTGCATTATAACACTATCAATAGCATTGTTCGTTGATTTGGCCTTAAGATCCAAATCCTGAACCGCACTGTCTAAAACAGTCTTTTTTGAGCGAGATGTGATGCTTTACTGAATAAGTACAGGAGCAATAATAGCACAGCATTATCGTGCAAACGAAAAAAAAACTGAAATGTCATACGTTGATTTATCCTAGCCACGTGCCATTATGAATATATGTTGTTTGAATGACAGCATTTACCTTAATACTTTTTCTCAAAAGAAGGTATAGAAAACTCTGCCATCAAAGGACAGCACAATACGAAGACGTTTGCATGGCGGTTAAAGCAGCAGCCCGCTATCTCGGTCGTAGAAATGAGTTGTAATTATCACAGCTGTAAATAATGCGATACGCAGAAGCGTTTCATGCTCTCCACCACTTCCTCCTCCTCTTGCTTCCGTTCTCTCCTCAGCTGCAGTGATGATTGCCAGATAAGCTGCAGACAAAGCATGCTAGATATAATAGGTGACACAGCGTAGAGAACGTCAGCAGCGAGCACTCACGACTATTTAGTCTAGTTGGTACGGCATACTAAAAGTGTTACAGTGTACATTGACGTAGAAAGCGCTGCCTGCGCTCTGCCCTCATCAGTGTGCGTTGCGAGTCTTACAAAACGTGAGAACTCGAGTGCGAGTTACACTAATTTGCAAAAAAATGTATCACCAATAATAAAGTTTTCGCAAACAAAAATGGTTCCAATTAAACCCCGTGCCCAGGGCTGGGCAGGGATACTCGAAAAAGTATTCCGGAAAACAGGTAAGGAAATACATGGGTTGGGAGCCTAAAATACAGATACTGAGATTTAAAGGTGGAACATTTGACAGACTTCTGCCTGGTTGGGAAGCAAATAACATTGGGAAAGGGACACCAACCAACGTATTCAAGTTGAAGTAATAACATATTTTTACTTTAAAATGAAAAATCCCGACGTTTTGGCTCCAACTCGGATTCTTCTTCAGGGGTGACTGCGTGGCACCAGGGAGCAACAGAGTTTCTAACGCCTTCTTCTCAAGTCGGGGGTCACGCTTGTTTTCACCGACGTGCCGTAGCCCGTTGTAATAAACACTCGGGAGCACACCAGCCGACCGGTTCACGTTTTTAGGTGTTGCCTGAATATACTAGGACTCCATAAAAAGCCGCTTGTGGAAACTGGCCTCACAGTCGACGATGCGGGAGTTGTCAAATGCGATGCAGTGATCGTTGATCTCGCTGTGCTCTGCCAGCGTTGACGAGCTGTGCCGCCTGCTCAAATATTGTCTCAGCAGTACGTACTTCCCCGTCAACGGAGAATACTACAAACAGGTAACTGGTACAGTGATGGGGGCATCTCTGTCTGTAACAGCGAAACCTCGTGACGGAAGCGGTGGAAGGAAGAGCCCTGCAGTCGGCTGGCATCACTCCGAAGATATTTTATTGCGATAGCAATTATATGGACACTCTCGGCTTGTTTTCGCCGTCGCCGTTGGCGTCGCCATCATGCTCCGTATATATATATATATACGGAGCATGATGGCGACGCCAACGACGATATATATATATATATATATATATATATATATATATGCCACGAAGAAGAATATTTCAGAAAAATATTTTCCGACGCGCGGAATCGAACGGGCGACCTCTCGCTTGGCAGCGCGCGACGGTAACCGCTACGCCACAAGAGCGCACATGCTGCAGCATACTAACGGCGAGCTATTTCTATACACCATTTACCGCTGGCGGTACGCAGATCAAGGGGAGAATATCAGCGTGTTCTCTGCCTTACCAGCAAACCAGCGAGATGGCGCAAAGTGCGCGCTCGGCGCCCCACTCGTTGCGACGCGTTGGCTCCCCAACGCGTCGTTGGCCCCCGACTTGCACTTTGGCCTGTAGGGCTTAATCGCTTTGCCCGGGTGCGCGCGCGCGCGCGCTTATCTTGGGGTGGGGGGGATGGGGGGCAGTTTTACGTCGTGTACTTTCGCCGGTAAGGTTGCGTTTAGGTAACAGAGCGCACAAAGGTCACTTAGCTCGCTGCAGCGGCCCCGTTTCCGAAAAAAGCGTGCTGTTCCAACACAAGGAAGTAACAATCGTGACACTTGTTAGTGCACGCTCGGTATGTGTATACCTGAGCGTATGTCTCGTGCGTCCTTCGCGCTGGAGCAGTGCGCTCCAAGTTTCGATCTGCTTGCCGTTCTTCGCTTGAAACGCCAATGTGTTGCTATCGCATTCATCGCTTCGCCCTTGCGGTGAAACTTTGCATTTTTTACGGTATGTCGAACACTGTGTTTCTGCATCCTGAAAACTTAGGCCGTAGACAAATACAAAAAATACAAAAAAAACGAAAGTTAGTCACTGCACTGGTCTTGAGAGACAGCCAAGAAAGGGACTTTCTGCGGCAGAGGCTGATCGGCCTCTGCCGCGGGCGCTGGTTACACTCCAAAGGATTAAGCGCAAATAAATATCCGAAAAAGAGGATGAAGGAGCACCCTCTGTCTGAGCTCAGTTGGTTAAATCATCGGACGAAAACTTCGATGGTATTTGGTTCAGATTCCACCGACGGAAATGCCTTTCAGTTTAGGTAAGAATCATTAAACGAACAAACAACGGTTTGCTTGGCTTCATTTTCCGTTATTTTCATTGTTTGTGTCTAAAAAGTTTCGTTTTACTCGAAACGCAAGTTATCTGTATTGCCAAGCGCAGAATTGAATTGGGCGATCATGTCGTACATGGATAAATTGATGTCCGTATGTGAAACTACGATTTAGTTTATGCCGTGTGGAATATACATCGTATCGGCTGCTTCAAGCAAGATATTTTTGAGAAATGTGATCAGGGCCGTAAGTATTGTGCTATACGGAGATCTGAAGACAGCAGCGCTTGCATTTTATACAGTAGCGGTCATGAGAGGACGAAAACCAACTGAATAGCACGTGGGACTGCAACTGAAAATTCTATCGATAATCTATTGTTCTGTTGTGGGCATGGTGGTCAAGCATGTCATGAGAACGACGTGGTATTTCAGAGGCCGGAACAGTCCGTTCGCTAAATACGCTGGACGTGGCCTAAGAATGACCACTCCCAAATACAGACACGCCGAGCGAGCGCTGGACAAAGACAAAAAAGATGTGTGTTTTCACAAGTCGGAAATTTTTATAGAAGGTTGTGAAGCGGCGATCTCCACTGTGCACAACCAATCCAGATGGTCTTTATTTTTCTTCAACCACTAGCGATCAATCTGCAATTGAAATTCTCTCTAGCATTGGTGTAATTAGTCCGTACGAAATTCAACACATCGCGCGTGTTCTTGATCCTGTTAAAGCCACCGCCAGACGGCTGAAAACCCAGTCGTGTGCACGATGGAGCGTGGTCAAAGTCCACGTCGTAAGCGGCCAGGGCGAATTTCAGGTTCAGGTTAAACTTCTTGCCGTTACATGCCTGTAAAATAAAAAAAAGCATGGCTACTTCCTCTGTGATAGGAATCGGTATAACACGAAACTGAAATGTGTCGTCACAGAGGTTGTTGAGCGTGTATTGTGGATTGTTTTGCCACAAATGGTGAAGGAAGGAATACATAGCAACAAATTGTAATGTCATGCGAAAATGGCAAACAGCTAGAAACTTGCATCGCGCCCCTCCAGCAGAAAGGACGAGCGAAAAGAACATACACCGGACTAGCGCGAACTAACAGCTGTCACAGCTCGACTCTTAAAGCATGCTGCTCAAACACAAGAACGACGCGCGAAACGAAAGCACAAGTAGACACAGGACGACAACGAACTAACATTTGTCACAATTCTCACTTCGTTGTGTGTGAGCCACACGTTCCTTTTGCAAACGCGGCCGCTGCAGTGAGCGAAGTGACCTTCGTGCTCTTTGCAACTTCAACGCAAGCTTGCGGTGAAGCCACAAGACGTGCGAACCGCTCCCATCACGAGATAATTTCGCGCGCACGAGCGACCACACCCTCTAGCAGCGCGGGGATATCGCAACACACTGGCAGCGACCTTTAAAGTGCGCACTCTACGTCCTTCGCGCCATCTCGCTGATAACGAGAACACGCCGAAGCTATTTAATTCTAAATACCACCAGCTGTAGATGGTGTATATAAATAGCTCGCCGATAGTACTCTGAAGAGCGTACGCTCTGTGACCGAGTCGATTCGCTCCGCGCGGTGCGGACGGAGGGGTTGAAATTTCGACTCCCGGCGACGGATATTTTAGGGGCGAAGCACCTTAGGGCCGCACAATATCCGACCGCTGTCGTCGAGGCTCGCCTCGTCGTTGTCCCTAGTCCATGCGCAGGTGCGAAACATCTGTGCGCAATACCGTCTACAGAGTGTACATAGCACGCATGTGTTTTAAAAAATAGAAGGCCACAAAACCATAAAAGCGGCAAAGTGGCAACGCCAACATGTGAACAAACGGAAACAATCTGAACAAACGGTAACAACAAAAATGTTATCAAAAGGCTGTTAAACAGAACAAAGAAAATAAAAGGCCACAACACCATAATAAACGTACGTTTAACCAAACATAAATCAAAGCATATGAAAGAACAAAAGGTTTACAATAACTGAATAAAAGGGTGTTAACCAGAACAAAATAGAAGGCCACGAATAATGATTCGATGCACACTGCTTCGCCCCATTATCAGGAATCACTTCGTGGATTTGCAGCAATGTTTTTTTCTTCCAGTTTTCTTTGCCATCTGTTACATTTTAGAACGTCATATCCGTGACGGAAATACGTCAATGAAGTTGTGGTGGACACCGGCATAAAGCACTTTCATGTTAAAAGAAAATATACGTCACGTAAGGTGACAAGCTATCCTTTGTTGTGCTGGACAAAAGGCCAGGATTGCGAGGAACGCGCAGCAATGCAACAGAGTAAGCTGGAACAGCGGTCTCCACAGAGCCCGGTTCTAGATTTTGAGGGCCGCCTACTGCGATTACATTTGCGAGGTACCCATCACGCAATAACTGAACGCATTTGGAACGTAGCGAAGCACCCGCTACAAGTTTCTACACCCATCAGCGAACGACGAGGCACTATCACAACTTAGACTTGACGCCTTACTACGCTCACACTAGCATATTGAAATTGAGTTTTTTTTTGTTTTTTGAAGCATTAACGAAGAGCAGAGGGAGACCGCACCGCTAGGCGCAGGCCTCGATGAGCAACTACAAGGCCTTCGGCAAGCCGAGAATGCCACCAGAGCACACGGACTCATGGCTGCCACCCAGGGAATGATTCCACACCTTGCGAAGATGTGGTTTTAAATAAAAGTTATTTCCTCGTGCTCCCCCTTTCCACTGAATACTGAAATTCATTGCATCGTTCTGTTCGTCCACGCCGACCGCTCAGCTATGTAGCCGACATTCATGACAAGCATATCCAACATGCGCTCGTCTATTAGACAATGGCATTAGCTCTTACGTCGCCTTGTTTGTTTGTTCAATTATTGTTGTTGTCCATCACATGCTTGTGCATTTTAGCATAGTATAGCAACACATCTCTGTTAGTTACTTATTTGCGAAATTTTGGTTGTTAACTAAAATTCCGCGTGTCCTTGTATACCCACTCCTGCCGTAGCGCACATTGAGCTGCAGTATGTATGTATGTATGTATGTATGTATGTATGTATGTATGTATGTATGTATGTATGTATGTATGTATGTATGTATGTATGTATGTATGTATGTATGTATGTATGTATGCATGCATGCATGCATGTATGTATGTATAAATAAATAAATAAATAATCACTAATTAAATATGCATATCTGCATAGCTTCACACTTGCTCGTGGTGGTGGATGACGTTCAAAATGTTGAATCACGTATCAGCCTTTTTCTACGAGTGGGATGCTTCAAACCAACCATTCGTTACGGAATTCATTTTGCTGTGACGACTGCTCCGATTGCACTCTTTTGCCGCGCAAAATTCGTTCGACGACGCGATTTTTGAAAGGGGTCATAAAATACCTCTCGGGCATGTTGAGAAAACACAACCAATGAATAGCTATTGTAAGACCGACGGGTGGGCTAGTTGGTACTGCATTTCTTATGTTTCAGCGCAAGGAGACACGAACACGAGAGAGAAGGCCGTGTCCTCGTGCCTTCTCTCTCGTGTTCGTGTCTCCTTGCGCTGAAACATAAGCTATTGTAAAGGCGTTTATTGGACGCTGGAGTAAGGGTTGACCGGTAGCTCGCTAAACGGCTCAATTCCATCGTTGGATACGACGTCGCCAAATATAGTCAGTTGCCGTTTTAAAGAAGATCACACTTCTTTAAAATTAGTTTGAGGTCAGCGTTTGATAAGGATGTCACAACATGCTTGAGTCATTCGAGGCACGTGGTTCAGTTCGAAGCCGAAAACGACGTGGTAAGTACCCATGCCAGATGACGCTCTGCCACAGACATCATTTGTCATGCCCAACGGCTTGTGCGCATTCAACGTCATGTCGTTTGAATTGTGTGATGCACCCGCTACCTTCGAGATACTATTCTGAGCAACTTGAAATGGCACACGTGCTTGTGCTACCTGGACAATCATTGTTTTCACTCCGGACTTCTCCACGCATCTCCAACATATGCGGCATGTTTGGACGCGTTTGAACAACGCCGGCCTGCAACTTGACTCTGAAGAAGTGCCTAATTGCAGCACGGCAGCTGACAATTCTAGGCTACGTAGGGTTCACGGACGCAATCCTCCCCGATCCGTCGAAGCATCAGACCGTAGCCAAATTTCCCAAATCTACGTTGGTTAATGAACAGCAGTTTCATAGGGCTGTGTTCTCACTTTCGACGCTTCATTCGAAACTTTGCCACCATCACTTCACCGCTCATGAAGCTACTTTGAAGTAATGGGCCCCTAAATTCGAGGTCATCCGAGTGCGACGACGCGTTCGCCAAGCACCTTCGTTTGTTGACGTGTCCTCCTATACTACGCCACGCTGATCTCACGGCCCCTACCGAGGGACACACGGATGCCAGCGGTGTTGGCTTCAGCGCTGTCCTTGCGCAGCGCGAACCGTGTGTGCTCCTATTTCTGCCACACCAAGGCTTCCAGAAGAGTGTCACGAGCTTGCCAAGAATTTACAACGCATGAAAAAGTGGCAGAAGAGGAATCGAGGTAACACCGCCTCATCTGAACCCCCGTTCCTCCCTCAAGCGCTAGTATGGCCCTCAGTCGCTCCTGCTGCAACTGGCCCATCTTCAAAATTACCGTCCAAATGCGAAGGCCGCTACCATTTCGTCAAACGCACATCCCCAGTCAACCAACTGATCGGAACCACTGAACCACCTTCGGACATGCGCCGTCGAGATCACATTTTCATCGTGGAGCGCCTCAAGGCCTACTATGGCCTTCTCATAGTGACAAGCTGTAAGCTCGCCGGGCGGCTCACTTTGCGTGCCCGGGTAACTGTAGCGGTGCCTTGGAACTGGGCTCCGCTCTCCAGCACCCTCTAGAAAGTCGTCCTCTCCGGCTCTTTCGTGACAGAACGCCGGTCGCGCTGAGTCCGTGCGTTGCCATGACTGTCATCATTGTGTATGGTCGCCGAGTGCCGTCATATAAACGTCATTACAGTCCGTAGGCTTTCAGTCTATGATTTTGGGATAGACACTACAATGTTCGGTGGGGCGTCCACGCGCCGCGTTCGAAGCTTCATTTCAAAAATATCAATTTCGTTTGCACAACACGATTGGCATCAAAACATGGCGCAGGCATTTCGAAACTGAGATTTGATTCTTTCTACGCAAGAATGAAACATGGCAATTTGACCATGGATATATTTGAAATCATGACATGTAATCTGCAACATGACTTGCATGCCATGCTCATGGCGCGCTCACGGCCATGCGGTAGCTTGATATATATACATCAAAAGTGTCATTGCGTGACGTGACTGTATGGAAGAACATTAATGACAGGTCCTAACATGTAAATCACGACATGCATGTTATGTATAGCATGATTTGCTCCTTGCTGGCTGCTTCGCATTACATCGATTCCCACAATGCGTGGGATCTGCCGGTTTTTTCTCGTTTACACCTTAGTTACGATTATGGCTTAATATGGTACTACAAAGCATATTACCGCGTTTCTTTCCTGAATTTATTATCCAGTCCACTGTAGTAATTTTCTGAACATTCAGCAAATAATTATTGAACAGGTGATGTCGTTGAAATCCCTCTTGAACAATATCGGCCTCATATCAACCCTCGATCTTCCTCTGAACTTCGGTCTACATTAGTTCACAAGGTATGGCATATTTGTAGACAGTGCGTCAAATATTCGTGCCTGAGGTGTATAAAATAAATCAACCCGCCGTGGTCGAGTAGCGGTTACGTTGCTCCATTGCTGACCCGAAAGTCGCGGGATCGAATCCCTGCCCCGCCTTCTGCATTTCTGCGGAGATGAAGTGCTAGCGGCCCGTTTACTTAGACTTAGATGCACGTTAAAGAATTGCTGATGGTCGCAATCTCCTTAGCCCACCACTACTTTTTTTCTTTATAATTAGGTGCTTTATAATTATTAAGTTGCTCGGAGGTAAAGTCCGAACAATGATTAACGTATAAGAGCAATCAGATAAGGGCAAGCTTGTGTACTCACCAGTTGCGTTATAGTTGCCTCGGTCAAGTAGCTAATTGTCCTCTTCTCGCCCATGTTGTAGGCCAGCAAAGGCAGTTTCGGAGTCCAGTTACCTTGACTGCACAACTATGAAAAGGAAGTAAACGATCATTGCAACGCATACAAAAGCAAATGCGTTATCGTGAATACATTCTCGTACGCCTGAGCAAGAAGTTGCTCGCCGCGAGCGGCTGCGAAAGTTGGTACGAGCGCGCTTTGCTGCTTCGACTGCTTTCACGGCGTAGAACTGGCTCTACTTATTCCTTCCGCCTTTCCTCGTCGAATTGGTAACCATAAGAATACTACAAATCTAGAGAAGTAAAAATATTTTTTATGACACTGTCAATACGGCAATTTGTGATGCCTGCTATATTCTAAAGCGCTTAGGAGCAATTCAGCAATGTATTGTTAATATCCTCACGCGCACTTCTGTTGCTATTTTATGTAAACGGTCCGTTAAATGTCTGACAACCGCCTTGCTCAAACCACGTCCGAATGTCGAGGAACCTTGCACATTATTTCAGAATCTGCTGATAGGCTTGAGCGCGCAAACGCGCCCAGCTGAGTTTATTCTGGAACTAACACGGCCACCAGCGATAAGACTTGATTGTTCGATGTCACACGTATAAATGCCGATGCGCCTTACCGCAGATTAGATTATCGATGGACGACGCTCTGTTCGCCGATATCAGTTCACAGCATGTATTGCTTTTAAATGCGAGTTTTCGCTGACCGGGCACAAGTTTGTTTAAACAAAGAGTTTCGCCTTCAACACACCTACTGCTGCTGCGTTCGTCAACGTCACGACTACGTTACATCTGGTGGAGGTGCTGTTCGTTCTTTCGTGTTCCGGAGGCTGTGAGCCCAGCCCAAATAACGGAGAAGACACCTGTCACCATCACCGAAAGTCGAGTCAGCCGCAGATTAAAAGGACTACCTAGCCAACACGGATTCCTACCGGGCAAGCCAGGAGCCATGGCGACAATGAAAACAGGCACGATGACGGCCGCAGTGTCCACTGCAGTGATCGCGATTCAGCCGCCCAGGCAGCCGCCGACCTTACCTGGTTCACCATGTGAAGACCTCCGAACCTGGCTTCAGACGTTCCAGAGGTTCTCAAGAATTAACAATTGGAACTCCGAGGACAAGCTATGCCTCATATAATTTTATTTGGAAGAAACAGCAAGTACATGGACCTGAGAATGAGGTGTTCACACTTCGAACCTCGGATCTCTTTCGCAGCACTTTCTTGGAGACGTTCACGGGCGTAGTTTGAACAGGAAGGGCCCGGCCTCGCTGGAGTCGTGGGTGTCATTCCGGAACTACAAGGGTAGCATATTCACGGAATAAATGACCGACTGCTCCGCCACGCTGACCCTGACATGCCGGACGAGAAGAGAGTCCGTTTCTTCATGCGAGGAGTCAAGCAAGAGCTATTCGCTGGCCTGATACGGAACCCATTCAAGGACGTCCACGAATTCCCGTCGGAAGCAACAGCGATCGAGAAGGCGCTGGAAATGCGCCCTCGGTAGTACGACCGGCGCTCAGTTCGAAACAGCGCCATTGCTAATGCCCTCGGCTCCGACGATTTGCGCGAAATGATCCGAGTCATCATTCGAGAGGAGCTGGAAACGCTCCACCTCTTTCACAGCATGAAGTCACATGGATTGCTTACGTTGTACGGCAGGAAATTCAACAGTCCCCGGTTGTTCCCCAGCCAGCGCCACCACGGCCACAGGTTGTGAGCTACGCTGTAGCAGTCCGACGTCCCTTTCCCCCCTACGCGATCACGGCAAGACACCGCATCACCACCGTTCCGTTGCTCGATACCGCCACCACCGATGCCCTACCGTCTTCCTGTCAGTTAGGGCTACGCCCCGAGGAACACCATGATCTAGCACGCCCCCAAATCAACGTCCCACTCTGATTTCACTGCAGAGACGCCGGCCGCGCCTACTGCCGCTGACAGTACCGACAGATGGGACGGTGTAGATTTGCCATCAACGCGCCGCGACCACAGCGAGGTGCACGACATGGCGACATCGCAGACTACCTTTCAGGAGCCCAGTCGACGACCCAACGACCTTGCCGTTCGCCGTCGCCAGGCCGCCACCACTCACCGCAGCGCCGACAGTACGCCGATCCTACTCGGGCCCGATCCGCGTGCCCTTATGCGGGAAAAAATGGGCCGCAACCGACGGAGGCGCGTTTGCTGTGCGACGAAATTCCGAAGATCCTCCGCCAACGACGACGACAATTTTAGCCAATACATACCAGCTCGCCGCTTACCAGAGAGCGCCTTCGTAACAGCACTTTGCCGCAACCTGACCTGGGGAGACGAAGAATCCGCATCTGAGGAAGTCGACACAGCCGGGATCCGACGTCCCGACCAAACGTCAACGCAAAACGACGAGCCACCGACCTTGACGTTATTATCGATGGCCAAAATGCCACCCTTTGGTCGACATCGGAACCATCTACTCCATCATGAGTGGCCCGTTCGCCGTGATTGTGTTCTTTCGCGCCTTCAAAATGAACGTTCACCGCCAAGCTGAAGAAAATAAAGAACGCCCGAAATCCGGATAGCGGCCACCTAATAACGCCGACTGGAGTCTGCACGGCGCGGGGCACGATTGACGGCCAGACTCATTCGGTGAGCATTGGGGTTCTACAGTGTTGTTCGAGGGACGTCGTTCTACGGCATGGATTTCCTGAAACGGCACAGCGCAGTCATTGATTCAAGGTCCAAGTCAATAACACTTTCTGCGGAAAAAACCATCCCACCGGATAGGACAATCAGACACCATGCTTTAAATGCAATAGAAGAAGCCAACCACCATTCCGCGTTTCTCCAGCGTCATCATTTCCGCCAGCACTGAAGAACCCTGCGACTTGGTAGCCGTCATCGAGGGCGACTAGCGCATGCTTCGGAACCTGAAGATTTGCCTCGCAAGAGGCGTAACAAAGCTGCCTGATGACAAACCAAAGACAATGCGACAAACTTCAGCCACCAAGCATTAAAAAGCTGCCTGATGGCAAACCGAAGACAATGCCCACAAACTTGAGCCACGAATACAGGCAAGTTAGGATTTGTAGGATGGTCGCCTTCATGGAATTCATGAACACGAGCGAAAGCTGCTACCGAGGCTGTTTCGACAAACTGAGGTCCCAAACCAGATTTCTACGTCAATCCAAGCCTTCCAAAGCACAAGCAAGACCAGCTCAAAGCCCTGCTCCTGAAATTGAAGGAATGCTCCTCATCGTCTTTACAAATCCGATATATCCCACTCGCAAAACATGGCGTCATAACAGAAGAATGTGCCCGACCCATCTGTCAAAGCACGCATCGAGCTTAGACACGAGAACCCGAGGCCGTAAAGACACAAGTGGACGAAATGCTACGCGACGACGACATCCGGCCATCCAAACGTCTCCCCTGTTGCTGGCGAAGAAAGAATGGAAACGTACATTTCTGCATCGACTATTGTCGCCTGAACAAGATCACGAAGGAGGACGTGGACCATGTAGCATGGATAGACGACATCCTAGATTTAGTCAACAACGCGAAGTACCTTTCGTGATTGCACCTCAAACCGGCTACTTGCAAATCGATGTCGACGAGAGAGACCAAAACAAAACTGCCTTCACAACACCAGACGGCCTGTTCCGGTTCAAGGTCATTCCCTTTGGTCTTTCAAAGCGTCTACGACTTTCAAACGCGTTATGGATACAGTACCAGCCGGCTTGAATTGGCAGACTTGCCTCGTGTACTTGGGACGACGTCACTGTGTTTACCTCAAACATCAACGAGCCCCTCCGGCGCCTTGAAGCTGTACTTCAAGCAATCAAGACCTCCGGACTCACCTTGAAGCCAGAAAAGTGCCGCTTCGCGTACGAGAAATTCTTTCTGGGCCACGTCTTACCAAAGCTGGTGTTCGCCCAGACCCTCCGAAAAACAGATGCCGTCGCTGCATTCCCGTCACCCATCGACAAGATGACGATACGCCAATTTTTCGACTTGTGTGCATATTACAGAAGCTTCGTCAAAGAATTTTCTCGAATCGCCGAACCACTTACGCACCTCGCGAAGACCGACGTTCAGCCGCCCATTTTTTTTATCCTGAACGCGCGAGCGCCGACCGCCGAGTTGATAAGCGCTGCACAGCGGAGCGCAGCGGTAAAATGAAGGAGAATATGCGCATGCGCGTTTTCAGCAGTCCTTCGCAGCTGTCGTCTGCTAGGCTTTTCCGGGAACCGGACACCACGCCCGCTTCGTTTGAGTGCCGCTATCGTCATCTTTTAAAGAGGATAGTCTTTCTTGGGATGCTTGAACTAGAGTGCACTAGAACAGGGGAGTGCCCGGAACGAGCTCCAAAAAGTGAAGCCCTAACAGGGTCAATCCGCTTGCGGCTCTGCAATTGGTAGTCTGCAATGTGTCTTCGTTTGAAGAGTTGCGCGCGGCTCCACCAAAGTGGTGCATAGGTAGAATGCCCGCTTCCCACTCGAAAGGCCCGGGATCGAATCGCAGCTGTAGATGTTGAGTTTTTATTCTTTAGTGTAACTTCTTATATCTGTATTGTCTTTTCTTATTTCTTAAAATTAGCTGCAATTGGTACGTATTACCGCAGAAAGTAACTGAAATGTGAAGTAAAATACCAAATATTTGACAGTGAGCGTAATTATTTGATGCGTCGCCGCCCGGCATTCAAGAAATACGTAAAGTATGTCCTCCGGGATTTCTCGTATTCGCAAAGATCTCAGAGCCACGCTTTACGTTTTTGTTGAATGCCGTGCGGCGGCGCCGCAAATAATGACGCTCATTGTCAAATATTTTCGTATTTTACTTCACATTTCAGTTACTTTCTGTGGTAATACGTACCATTTGCAGCTAGTTTTAAGAAACAAGAAAAGACAATGCAGATATAAGAAGTCACACTAAAGAATAAAAACTCAACATCTACAGCTGCGATTCGAACCCGGGCATTTCGAGTGGGAAGCGGGCATTCTATCTCTGCACCACTTTGGTGGAGCCACGCGCAACTCTTAAAACGACGACACATTGCAGACTACCGATCGCAGCGCCGCAAGCGGATTGACCCTCTTAGGGCTTCACTTTCTGTACATTGATGCTGCGGCCGTTCCGAGCACTCCCCTGTTCTAGTACACTCTACTTGAACACAGAAATTTAGGTACGTCTTTCTGTCTGTCGCTCTGTCTGTCTGTACACGATTCAGCCACGCGGCAAGAGTTTGAGCACTTGCTGAACGCCCAGCCATCTTGAACTGGTAGCTGCGTTCATACTTGTGAACATTGTCGATCAAAAAGCAAATATTACGCATATCTGAGGCGCAACATGAAAACGTAAGTATTAGGTGGTGCGTTCCTTTCCTAGAAAATACATAGATACGTAATTCTAAAGACCTAGTGTTTCGTAGCCTGCGCTGAAAATGCGATGCTATGCACGAAAAAGCCGTCTGCCGACGATATGGTGCTGCCACCTGGCAGTGGCCCTGGGTTCTGCACAAGCTCATGTTTCCCGACACCACTGCCAGATGGCGTTCATATCTCACGCAGCACCTCCTCTATTTTATCAATGCCAGCCAGCGTCTTTCGACGACATTTGCAGCGAAGCACGCAGATACGCGGCCATGTTTTTTTTATTCTTTACGCCGCCATCAAGTAATAAAGGAAAGGTCAAGTGGTCGTGCTTCAGATGGATGGGATGTGATTTACTGCTGAGCTTACTAAGGCGATCTGAAATGCAGCCAGACGAACCACCGCCGCCACACCACCGCATACCACCCGCAGACCAATAGCCTCACCGAGCGTCTAAATAATACCATGGCCGACATGCTGGCAATGTACGTCGACGTCGAACACAAGACGTGGGATGCCATCCTTCCCTACGTGACCTTCGGATATAACAAGGCCGTGCAAGAACAACGCAGATGACGCCATACGAGTTGGTCTACGGGAGGAACCCGGCTACGACGCTCGCCCCACGCTACCCAACACCAGCGACGAGACAGGCTCGACGTCACCGTCTACCTTCAGCGCGCCGAAGCCGGACAAATTGCCCGAAGAGCCTGCAAAAAACGTCAGCCGTCATCAGTCTTCGATGACGGCAAGTAAAATAGTATCCCGGCGACCGTGCCTGGGTCTGGACGCCGATAGGCCGACGTGGATCCGAACGAAAAGTTTCTTTGGCGATACTTCGGCCATACAAGGCGCTTCGACGTCTCGGCGCTCTAGACTACGAGGACATCCCGGGACGATATTATGAATTCAGCGGCGCCGGGCACGACCTGAAGTAGTTGATGTCATGCGCCTTGGGGCCGTCTTTATACGCGTTAGCAAACCTGAGGAATGTGCCGTTTGCTTTATTACTGTACTTTATTTGTGTATGCGTTTTTTTCCGCTTCAACGTTTTGTTACACACATCGGGACGAGGCCTAAATGGTACGCTACACGTATAACCACCGCCTTGCGCATTCCACGTCCGAATGTTTGTGAATCTCGCAGATTATTTCATAATGTTATATTGACTTGAGCGGTAATGAAGTAGTGCTGAGTTCAGTTGGAACTACCGCATCCTCCAGCCATAAGGCTCGAATGATCAATGCCGCATCTACAAATGTCGACGCGCCTTACGTAAGATCAGATTATCGACGGCCGACACTCTCCTCGATGCTATCAGTTTACAACGTGTATTGCTTGCAATTAGACTTTTCGTTTCCCGGGCACAAGTTCGCCGAAATAAAGAGATTCGTCTTGAACACGCCTACTGCTGCCTTTGTCAACGTCACGACCACGTGACAGCACCGACAGTTTCATTCCCCAGCATATCGTCCATAATGTGAGCAAATACAAAAAAAATGAGGGCGAAAAAGACAAACATTAGGAAATAACTGCCCAAAAAACGGGACGCGGTTTATTGAGCCAAAAATTGAGTAGTGGGTTTGCACCAATGCCTTCGAGCCAACTGTAGGATCAAGAAAACGCAACAGTTCGGCCTGATTGAGAAGTCTCCAGCCTTTCCTTTTGTAGAAAGCCATTATTGTCACGCGGTCGCGGCGGTGAATATGTTGCTCGGTGAAGAGTGTCGGCTTTTTCTAGCGTTATACCTGGTTATCGCGCTATTCCAGAACGTGGTCTATACGGGCACGCTCATCGTGCAGGGAACCTGATAAGTAAATTGGAGACTATCATAGAGAGTTCCTGTTTACACAGGCTCGGAAGTTTTCTCTTTGTGGATCCATGTCCATGATAACAAGACAAAAACACATGTATTTATCCCTTTCGACCCTAAAACGGCCGTCCATAGTACGAACTGCGGCTGCATGTATTAACGGGGATTAATTGCATGGCGAGATACTGGTCATCAAAAATTTCGTTCATACCACTGGGTGTCCATATTAACGGGCTCCATATGAACGAGCATGACTGCGCGACACGAAGCTTTTGCCATTGCGATTGCCATTGCGATTACGCACCGACTGCGGTGCCAAATGCTTCTAGGTGAAATTGGCGTAGAAGGTTGATACCTCTTATAAGAATGAAACGATGCAACAGCGTAAAAACAGATATCGACGGATTGACTAAATGTTTTTTTATTTCAGTCAAGAAAGCCAGAAATCGGCTGCAATAACGATGAATCGCGGAATGCTTAGATTAAGCTTTATTTTGGCATATGCAGTGAAGACGTTATAAAATCAACTTTCACTATCATGGATTTGGCACACTAAGTCGCTTGACAAGCACGCTTTTCGTTTGCATCGAAATTAACCACAGACATGCAGTGCATTGACCAGGCTTCATACATTTTTAAATGTTTTTCCTGAAATAGGTGACTGAGGAGGTAGTAGTGGAAGAGATATAATTGCAAATATGAAGAAGCGATTGAAGCTCCTTAAAAAGTAAGTCATTCACTTTAAGAATACTTCACATCATGCACTTTTAACTCCTGCGTTCTTTATTTCTTGCATGCCAGGATGTAAACATTTTCAGCCAACGTTGTAATGAAACCAAAAGAGAATGAAGCAAACGGAAGGTATAGGGGACATCATGTGTAGTCATTTTACTGTAACGTAGTAATTGCGATATAAATGCAAAGAAATTGTGAACAAAAAAATTGGCCGCGTATCTGCGTGCTTCGCTGCAAATGTCGTCGAAAGACGATAGTCTTGTGCCGACTGCACTGCATGAGCGGCATGAGTACCACAATTTAATAGCTGGGCTAGCCGCTGGGCTCGTTTTTCGGACGTTTTCCGGGCGCGCTTAGACGGACGCCGGCGTTTCTCCGCTGAAATTTGGTCGCCGGTCTTTTCTCTGCGTTCTCTGATCATGTCTTGTAGAGTGGGTCGTATTTCATCAAGCCGCCATATATGTTTTGCCTTGCCTGAGACAGCGCTCTTCTACGATGAATCAGCCGCATCTGGCTGGCGTTGATAAAACAGAAGAGGACGCCATCTACAGCGCTACCGGGGAACATCGGCTTGTGTTGAACAATGCTGCTGCCAGGTGGCAGCACCACAGCCAGCCACAGCGTCGAAGTTAAATCACTGGGCGGAGACTTGTTTTGTACACAGAAGCGCCGCGTAATAAACACTACGATCTTTATAATTACGTATCTATAGATTTTGTTTTAAAGGAACACTGTGAATAGTACTAAGGTATTGATGTTGTGCCTCAGGTATGCGTAATATTTGATTTTTAATTGCCCACGCTCACCCGTATGAACACATGCTTCTTGGTCAAGATTGGAGGTCGTAAGGCAGGGTGTTAAAGTTTGGCCAGCTAGCTGAATCGTGTGACGTGCCGACAGAAAAACAGACAGACAGACAGACCAAAATTTCTCCGTTTAGGTATCCCAAGAAAGACTATCGTCTTTAAAAGGAAACTTGCCGCCGTTCGACACAAACTAAACCTCTGGAATAACGTGTCCGATGTTTTATCATTGGAGCTATGGCGGCTGTCATCGTCCCGCCCACTTTATTGGGCAGTTCTGTGCCTCCATACCTGGGAGTATTAGCCAGCGCCGCTCCATTCGTGGACCATCAGATGCGTCAATCGAAGGTTGTAGGTTTGATGTGCTTAGCGGCGGCAAGTTGTTTTTTAGCACACTTTAATTTGATCGCATTTATATTACAATCACAGCGCAATACTTAAAGCCTACTAATAATGTCCTCTACACATTCCTTCGTTTAGATGTTTGTGGGTTGCGTTAGATTGTGTCTCAAAATGAAAACGTACCCAATGATCCATTCTCCTTCTTTCGCCAAGCCCACATCATCCATTTTACCAGAGGAAGACCTTTACTGAATTTAGATTCATGCAATGAGTGTGGAATGTATATTTTTGCATTAAATGGCTTTCTGTGATTTACTAAACTTTAGGCATGGTGGTGGTGGTGGCGAAAAACATTTATTAAGCTATATACAGCGAGAAGGTGTGGACGGGGCCAGCCGGATGGGCCCGACCTCCACAAACACTAGGAGGGATCCCTAGTTCCGGTATCCCAGTAGCTGCCGCGGCAGCCCGGGCTCTAGCCCCAAATGCCTGTTGGGCTAGAAGTGCAGGATTTCTTACCATTTTTGGATCCTCGTAGAACGGTTCCTGGTGATCCTGGCATGGCTTAAACATCTGAAACTCGTCCAGTGTCGGTGAAGCAGGATTAGCGAACTTCGGGGCGTAGTATACTCCTTTAAGACTAAACGAGATTGCAAGAGGAATCGAGATGCCCATCTTCTCCACTTGCCAAAGCAGCGCCAAGCTTTCGTTCTGTGAACATGCGCGAAAGAGAGTGAGGCCCTGCTAGTGGCTGACATATGTTCGCGTCACCAGTCTGCATCTAAAAATGCAATACGCTCGTGAACCAACAGTCGTCATCAGTGAACACTGACAAGGAATACACCATTGCACGCTACCAAGTATGACGCCAATTTATTCATGCTTGTCATAGCAATAAAATCACTCGGTACCTTATGCATTCGCGTAAGGCTACTCGAAGGCGGTAGCCATGTTTTTCTTCTCAGAAGAATGTATTGATCCCTCTGCCCCCCTCCCCCCTCTCCCCGAAATCTTTCTGCATCCAAACGGGGAAGTTTTACTGTACATGTAACTTGCATGTAAACGAACATAGTTTTGCACCACCTGCTGGAGAGCAGGCACTGGAAGCATGGCTTTGTAGTGGCTCCAGCCTCGGCCCACTTTGACCAATTGGCGATGTCATGGAATTACGTCACCATGTGATGCCATGTTATGTGACGCCACATGTATGTCATTACGCGACGTGATGACATGATGATTATTTCCATCATTCATGTTCACGTCCATGCCGCTGGGCCCGACGCCAACTTTTCGGGTTGAATTACACATGCAAGTCTTTCACCTTAAATGCTTGGCAACCATTTGCATGTCCGAAACCTCATGGCTGTGTAACCTTGTCAATAAGACCAGAGCTCGCGCACGCACAAATACTGCTTGTGCGGCCGTGAAATATCAGAAAAGGTAATTTACTGCGGGAACGCCTCGTTGTGCAGATTGTTCTTATACCCGTCATTTACAAAGGACATAAGCGGCGCAAATGCCACTTTCCGGTGATTCTGTCTCTTTTTGACAGCGCAGATGTTTAGGCTCACAGTAAGGCTAGTGTCGTAGACAGAAACCTTGGCGGGTACGCGCTACAGAAAGTGTGTACCAAGCATCTGCTCGGACAGCGTAGCCATGCATGCTAGAGCAAGGCCATGGGAAAGCGAAGGTAAGACAGTCATGAAAGTGTGTGGAGAAAAAGGGGGAGAGGTTAAAGCAAGTCCTAGCTTTGTATAGTATAGTACAGCAAAAGGTGAAATTTTTTTCTTAGCATGAACACCCCCTAATTTGCAGCGATAGCTAGCTCATCCTCTATACCAGGAGCTAGCCATTACTGATTGCACTCTTTGTTTACGCTGCTTATATCCGGCCTAGATTAAACACAAAGCTTCGCTTCCCTAAGAGAATCTATGCTTTCCGCCTGTATTTCTGTCCCGCTTTGGACGTTACGCAATTTCTCCCAACGTACGGCACTGCAACAGTTGGTAGTCTCAGAGAATACGTACGACCGTGTGGCCGTAGGTGTAGTCTTTCCCACGGGTGAGGTTTGGAGGCAGAGTCTCCATGGCCGCTGGAAAGATGAGGCAGTCGCTGAAACTCCTCACCGGGTAAGAAAGGTGCGAAACGGCGATGAACAACGATGGTGTGAACACCGTCCTGAAGAAAAAAAAACAACACCACAACATTAAATACAGGGATCAAATTCCACTCAATTACAGAATATAGGGAATCTAAAAGCACGCTAGCAAAAGGAAATACCAGGTTTCCTGCTGAAATTCTTGGTTACTCGAATGTACATGAAGTTATATGTTCTAATCCTGCGCAATACGTGATGGTTCTTCACAACCAGGAACGCTGGCTGTGGAGCTACTTGTGTTTCGGTTATTTGATTTCGCTAGTTGAATGTCCTTCGATTTCAAACAAACATCTTTGTTTTTATCACGCTAGCAGTGTTACAGGATAAAGTACCACGACTAACGCTGCTTTCATTACAGATTGTTTTTCGTTGACAACGGCAAACAGCGCAACTTGAGCGCCATAGTCACTAGTATAAAAGGGGAGTCTACTTGTGTGGACACCCTATGGCATGTACGCCTTACAAAAGAAATTGACCACTGACGGTTGAGGACATGTACAAACTATTGACTGCCACAGCATGCGTGTTTTTTTTCCGTACGTGTACATTGTCGATTTCCAAATATGATCAGCAATAAAAAACCATCACTGTACTGTTATAAATAATTCGGGTGTTAAAGAATCTGCAGCTTCTTAATCTTCATACGGGTTGAAAAATTTCCATCTCACCTATTGCTGTAGTTTACCCCGTCAAGCTGTGACGCAGAAATCAGCGCGAAAAACAGCTGGACAAGACAAGAAAACGCAAAGAAGCACACATACACATCACTGACTAATAAGTGAATTTATTATCGCTTGACAAGCAATGAGAAAGGAGCACACATTTTACGTCACACGAACAGCAAAGCGAATTACAGAAAGAGAAAAAGAAATAGAGAGGAAAATGAAAGCGGAAACAGAAAGTGGAAAAAAATCTATTTTTTCGAGACTGAGTAATAAGTTGGGCTAGTGGCGGAGCTCGAAGTGCGGGCCTTTCGCTTTGCTGCTTCTTTGACGTCAAATATGCGTACCTATTTGTTCTTTTTAAGCGATGATAAATTCAGTCAGCGCTGCAACTGTGCGCCTCTTTTCAATGTCCCGCCTTTGGCGCGCTGTTTTTCACGCAAAGTATGTATTATTCGTACTGGCCCACCTACAATCAACGTTGGCTGTCTTTCAGTAGCGCAGCTTCCATTAACAGGATTCAAAATGTGCAAATGATTGTTTATCAAAGCTTTTTCTTGATTGCACAAATGATTGTTTATCAAAACACAGGTAATGACATTCAAAACACTTTGATCGAATTCTTAGGATGACACAGGCCTCACGTTAAGCGTTCGAACGAATATTGCCGTGAACTATGCCTTATTGCTAGTTCTGCTAGATGTTTTTGGGCCAGCGTCTGGCCACGGCCCGATTGCGCTAGCTATAAAATGAAGGTCTCCCTTTATTCTTACCGCTATGTATCGCTTACAAAATGTACCGCTACGCTCCGGTACACTTTGTAACTCACTCTCGCTAGGCGATTTTAAAGGAGGAGTGGTTCGCCATGTCGCCTTTAGACCAGTCTTGTGGCTGTAATTCGATGGTTACGGAAAGAATAACGCCGAGGTGTAAATTAAATGTTCGCAGCATAGAGACCACGGTAGTCTTTTCCCGCCGACGCTCGCCTGCGGACGTCACTTTGTTGGCTTCTTCTTCACCCCTTGCATTTTCTTTCGGGCTGTTGCATAGCACAAGTTCACTCCTGTAAACCTTGATTGCTCAAGAGAAACCTGCAGTGTTCTTCTTGACATCACGAAATACGAGTGCATAGTTGAAACAATAAAATTATGTTTTCATGCAAAGCTAAACGGAACAGCAGCTGCACCGCTATACAACGTCCCAACTCGCGAACTGGTTATAATAATTTTACTGAAGCCACGCATTGTGTCTTCACTTTGTAAATAATAGTAAGATTAATGATTTGAAAGTATCCACTTAAAATTGAGACACGAAAGCTTGTCTGTTTTGAAGATGCATTTAAATTTACTGTAAAAACTACGTATACCTGGTCTCAGTAGCGTAGCCAAGGGGGGGTTGGGTGGAATAACACAAACTTTTTCAGTATTTTGTGGATATATTTGCACGCCCTCCTACAAATGCATGGACAAACACGCATAAGGTTTGGGTGTGTACGATCCCACTCCTAAAAACATTTCTGGACTATTTTCTGTCTCCTCTTGTACTATAGCAGAATGCCCCAATCACCTCTTAAAGGGAGAAGGTGGTCTGTACAAGTAACGATAAATAAAGATAGTGAAATGCATTATGCCAAACACAGTTATGTTGCTGCTGTTCATAATTTTTATTAGAGCTACGTTTGATCGTGGACAATCAGTAATAACACATATTGCTTCTTAACATTCACGTAATACATTATGCGTGACAAATTACGATCCGGGTGTTTTCTGTTTGATTTATTTCTATGAAATTCTTGGATTTATCTTACTTTCGCACACACACCTGGGACATATGCTGTTCGTCGAGTTCTATCATTGCTGTTAGCAGTTATATTTTTACAATTATTAACACCCTTGCTGGAAATTCAGCACTTGATCAAATAATGCTTCCAGCAACATTGAAGCCGACACCCTTCGAAAGAATAACGCCCTGCAAGGGACTTTTCAACCAAGTAATCTAGCACATTATCTGATTTTCTTAATTCCGCTATCACTTCGATACAGCCGTATAATGCACAAAGTTACAAAGGCAATGCCACGTGATTTTTCCTGAAAGAAGGTGTTTTTGTCGCTGACGAGAAAACCACGTGGATATCAAACTTTTCCTTTTATACACATTTCCTACATTTGCAGGCTCCTGCAAAAACTTCTGCAAAAAATATTGTGTTGCCAATATTGCCCAATGCTCTGCATGGGAACTTCATAGATTGTCTTGCCTCCACCATAACGCGCCTTCTTTATGCTGCTAAGCAATACGGTTCACATTTCGTGAAACTCACTTCAACAAATGAATAATTTCGTCATTAGCTGTACTGTCAGGGGTCATGCCAACGACGTAGTAGGAAGGCCTCCTGGTAGAGAAGTTTGGTTCCAGGAATTCGTACAGCGCCTGGAAACAAGGAATAAAAGAAGGGATGTGGTGAGAATATTTTATGGTGATACAGCGGCGTCTAGTGGCATCCGCATGTGGATCGCATTGCCGCAATACTTGCCTACCTGTTTCCTGCCGCCTTACAATAATACGGCAAACTTGAATTCCGCAAAAATAATATATTGTCATGGAGAAAAGGGAAATACCAGGGGACAATGCTGAGAATGCGGAAGCATATAGAATACGAAGGGTGCAGATCAGATGAGATGGGACCATTGGCCCCCCACATTATTGTAGTAGTCAGGATGTATTATTGTTAATACGAAGAAGCGCTAGGCGATTGGGCAAGAACACGCAAACATAGGTGCATACTTTCAACAAAGTATTATTTGAAGAACATATGAACAGAAAAACTCGTGCGCAAGAAGCTTGAAAATTGATCTATTCCAACGCCTCACGTCAGGTAATGTTAGGATACACCAGAGCGAGCGCATGTGACACCTTACAAACTCAGGCTACTGAGCTAGTAAATCCGCTAGAATCACAAGACGCAGAGAGAATAAGAAACACACAGAGCGCCAGCTAGGAACTGATATACAGTCGAACCCGACTTATAACAATACTGAAGTGCCGCGAAAACTTTATTGTGATATCTGGAAAACGCTATAAACGGGTTGCACGAAAAAAAGCAAAATAGGACTGCAGGCAGTTGTGAGAAAATTATAATATCAAATGGGATATGCCAATAGGCATCAGTGATAAGGATAACAAGGCTGCCGATTTTTCGGATATACTCGAAAATTCGGACGCTTTCAAGGGACCGCCACATGCTTTATAGAGCCAGTTTATGAGAACATCTAAGTTTTGGACGCTGAAACTCTTGCAACTATCAACTTTTTACTGAAATTGCATGTTCGTGAGTGCTTCCCACCACGGCTACCGCAGCGAAGCACATTTCAAAAGTAAGCTTTGCCGCAATACAGCAACACTTCCCGCTGTAGCTTACCGCTAATCCAATGGGGTGCTGGGGGGACGTTGGGGTTATGGATGGGGTTTCAGAAGCTTCAATTTCTCGATTTCTTCTTTCTCTTCACGGACTTTCGCGTTCCATTACCTTTTGGCATGGACAAACACCTTCTAGAGTTGATGTTATAACCGATAATGCGGCATACGGGCATTGCTGTAAGCGGATTATTTCATCGTAGAAAACATACAAATTTTGACGGTGCAGCAGCTTCTTATTATTAACGATATTAATTGCGAAACATTTCTTAGCGAACTTCTGCGACATCGAGCGTATCTATCTATCTATCTATCTATCTATCTATCTATCTATCTATCTATCTATCTATCTATCTATCTATCTATCTATCTATCTATCTATCTATCTATCCGCCATCAGGACTTAGTGCTCTCCAGACCGTATCGTTACAGCGATTCATACTAAAATTGTGATAACATGATTCGGTGACGACCATAAATAACTGGTCATGTCATGCAAATCATGAATAACTTGTCACGAACGGTATGATTTACAAGCCATGACCCTGGTGCTCCTGCGGCCGTTTGTTTAATTTGAGATAGCCAAAAATTGGTAAGATGAGACATTTCTGCATGACCACCATAAAGTACAAGTGGTAATATGAAAATCACGACGTGCATGTCAGGTGCAACATGATTTACATGCCGCGCTCATGGTGCGCTGACGATGGTTTTGCGTGACATGACTGTCCGACGAACATAAATGGCAAGTGGTAATATGGAAATCGTGAGATGCCATGTGCCACATGACTTGCATGCCACAATCATGGCACGCTCGCGGCTGTTTGGCTAGCTTGACATACACCAAATATTCCGTGACGTGATTGTATGACGAACATAAGTGGCAGGTTGTAACACGGAAATTGTAACATTTCATGTGTAACATGACTTGCACGCCACACTCATGGCGCGCTGACCGGGTTTTTGCTAGCTGGATGTACACCGAATTTGGTATTGCGTGACTTGGCTGTATGACGACCATAAATGACACGTGGTAATATGGAAATCATGACATGTCATGTGCAACATGACTTGCATGCCACGCTCATGGCGCACTCACGGCCGTTCCGTGAGCTTGATATACACCAAATTTTGTATTGCCTGACGTGACTGCATGACGAACGTAAATGACAAGTTGTAATATGGGAATCATGGTATATCACGTGCAACGTGGCTTAGATGTCATGCTCATGGTGCACCGACAATCGTTTCGCTAGCTTGATGTACAGCGAAATGGGCATTGCGTGACGTGACAGTAGAGGAACATAAATGACAGGTAGTAACATGAAAAGCACGACATGCATCTAATGTAACACATAATTTACATGCCCCGCTCAAGGTGCGCTTGCGTCCAGTTCGCTAGCTTAATACACATCAAAATTGGTATTGCGCGACCTGACTGTACGACGAACATAAATGACAGGTCCTAACATGTAAATCATGATATGCATGTTATGTACAGCACGATTTGCTTCTTCCTGACTGCTTCGCATTACGTCGATTCCCACAATGCGTGCGATCTACCGGTTCTTTTATTTTTAAAATCGGTATCGTTATAAGTGGGTTCAACTATTTTGAAAACGACCGACGGGCTGTGATGCCGTTATAGCACGCGCGTAGAACAGGGAATATAGCTTGTGCAGCATATGTCTTATAATGACACACGGGGTACCTCTAAGGGAGCGATCTATACACCACTCGTGTTCTACACAGCAATGATGCGGCTCCCAAGACATTTGTTCCTGGTGGACGGCACTCAACACGCAGTGTATGACAACATTACAATCTGTGCCACTAAGGGGAGGCTTGGGGAAATGCAGGAGCGACTTCAGACGGCCGCATTCATAGTCGAAGCATATGCTAATGATTGCGGACTCCAATGTACTCCGACCGAATCAAAACTTCTGCATGTTAGAGCAATGCCAAAAGTCGGCAATACACATCTCGCTGTCTGGCGTTCCCGTCAGAGACGTGGAGGAGCACCGGACTCGGGGCTTGTTCATTCACCGCAGACTCAATCCAGACTCCTACTTTGCGACACTCAACACAGTAGTCGAAGAGGTAGTGCGCAGGATGCACCGTGTTTCCAACAAGCAGGGTGGCTTAAGAGGCAAGGACGCGCTTCGTCTTGCTCATGCTTTCGTGTTTCGCCGGATCCTCTACGCCGTTCTACACCTTCGCACTAAGAGGCAAGACGACGGAAGAATGACGCCATAATCCGCAAGGCACCTAAACGAGCTCACATCTCCCGCCGGCTACCTCCAACGCCAAACTCAGGGTGTTGGGCGTGCTCAGTTCTTACCAGGAGGTGCGGTAGGCCCACCTCATTAATCAATATGCGCGGCTCATGAAGTTGGGGCCCCCGTGCACCAGCTGCTCTTCCGCTTACGCATGCAACATGCTTCCACTCAAGAGGAGGCGACGTGTATTCCAGAACTGTGGCGCCATATTGTCTGGTTCTCTCGCTCCCCAGAAACATGGATACGCATGCGCACGAAAGCCGACAACAAGCGTGGGCTCAGACACTTGAAAGGCAACACAGCTCCCGACCTGTTGTGTACTATGTAGACTTAGCAGGGCCGTCATCCAAGGAATTTTACACGGCCACTGTAAGCTCAATAAGGTTGAGAGCTGGGCTACCATACGGTATAATGAACGGCCACTGTAGTTCACCAAGAAATGCATGTCAATGAGCTCTCCATCCGAGCTCAGAATTCAGAGCGAGCTGAGAACTAGTCATAGCGCTTGCATCCACGGGTTCAAATTCAAAAATCATAATCACGAACACGCGGAAAACGTGTGCTCATCACTTGGCACGGGAGATGTCCCCCCTTATCCAGATAAGTTCTAAAGCGGGCTGCCGCTGATCCAACCCGGATACGACTTATTTAGCCACCTCGCCATCAGGCATTACGAGGGAATGGGGCTGGTGACGCGGCCACCCGAGCGCTTAGCCATTGGCTCTTCACCCCACCTCTTATAACTCGGGGGCTAATAAACCGCTGCTGAGGTTTAGCGAAATTATTCAATATTACCCCGACACTCACCACCTTTTCCCGACTCCTCCAAAGCAAGGCAGAGGAGCGAACGTTAGGACACCAGCAGACAAGTAACTCCAATCTGTACTGCAATTATATCGACCCGAACACGGATGGATGGTGCCCACAATGTAGGGACACCTGTGATATCATCCACTAGGCGTTGTCGTGAGTAAAGAGACGACGAAGACGACAAAGTAGGAGGAGAAGCTCGCGGAACAGGCACGAGCGCGTGCATGGAGTAGCACACGGCTCGAAGCGAATGACACGAGCCGTAATGCAAGATGAATGCGCGATGAGCTGGCATTGCTTGCGTGGCTACGGGAGAAGACGGTCGCATCGGTAGCTACGTTCTACCGACGGGCGCAGCGGACGTTCGGTTCCGGAGGCCTTGACGCTGGCACTCCGTGGCGTGGCCGTTGACCGAGGCGACGCTCGGGCCGAGGCTCCTCGGAGGTGCTGCAGCATCTTTCGGCTGGTTTGGACGCACCCGCCGCAGTCCCCCTTCGAACGTCGGCCCGCAGCAATCCCTGGAACGCCACGTCGTCACTTCGAGTAGGGGACCGGTCTCGCCCGTTAGGCCTAACGGACGACGTCACCACGCCACGTCACCGACGGCGACCGGGAACAGGCTTACGGCAGCGCAGCGTGACCGTGAGGCAACAGAGCGACGATTTCAGCAGGATCGTCGGCAACAACGGCGTCGGACAACGCAGTTTGGACGTAACGATCGGCGGAGCCAAGTAAGACGCTTCCATTAGGGCTACGATCCGACGAGGGTCAAGGTGACCAGACTGATGTTAGGGACTGCAGTTAGGTGCAGCTGAAGCTGATAAGTTTACTTTTGGAGATTTGTTAGTGGTTCTAAGTTTTTGCACTGTTAGTTCTTTACGGAGTGTTAAGTTTCTCTTTTAGCTTTTTTCCTTGGTTGTAAATAAACCTAGTTTGCTGTGCCGAATGGCGTCCTCTCACGATCCATCTCCCCTGGCACACGCCTCCGAGATCCGTGACAGGCGTTGTCATGTACGAAAAACCCAAACCTACACCCTTCTTTTACCCCTTCCCGAGAGGCACGGGAAACTGCCGTTTTAAATGGCTCCTCGCTGGAGTCCCAACGAATTCAGTTGAGATGAGTGTGAGATGCAGCTTCGTCATGGGGTGTCTCGGACTATGCACGCCGACCCTCTAGAGGAGTGAGACCCTAAACTCTTTTTTTTTGTTTTGTTTTGTTTTTTGCAAGAAATGTTTTCATCTCCCTCTCTTACGAAAAAAAAATATGCGCAAGTTTATTGAAATGAGAACATTATATGAAACTTAAGAAGGAAAAACAAACGATGCTTAACGTGCGTTTTATCTTGGCCGGTTTACGTTTGCCGCCGTGAGCGTACTTCAATAAAGTGCATCTCTGTATTGCATGGCATTACATGTTCCGCTCTCGTACGTGGTAACTTTCTTTTTAGGCCAGGAGAGTCGAAGTGTTCATGAGCAGCTTTGCTCATAAGCAGCATTCTCGCTTTGGACTACACTGGTCGCGCAACCATTTGCGACTGGCGCCCTAAAAGCAAAACGAAACCTGACCGATGTCCACAACAGTGAATGCGAATTACCCGTCGTCAGACTGAAATAACGTCCGCTCGCATCGTGGCTCGCGTGGCCATAGCCCTGTAAAGTGAATGTCCTCCAGTTCCGGTGCCTGTCTTTGGTTCAAAGGTTTGCGACTCCAGTAGCACGATTAAAAATATCCGAAGCAAGGGACTGAGACACAGTAGTTGTTCTACGACCAATGAAATGACTTGCGAATATTTGCGACCAGTCAGCAGCTCTCCGACTTAGTCGCGAGGCCAATGGTTGTCGCTCGTGCCTACGACCTGTAATCGATCACGGTTATCCCGGTCCATTCCATGTTGGCTGGTGAACTAAGAAAATCAACATCACAAAATTCACCTTTAGCACTGCGAGGGCCTCTGCAACAATGCCGGGATGCGTGAACTGCCTGTAAAGGTTGAGGAAGCCATAGTTCGAGACTCTTTTGCCCCAAATCTCGTCGATAGTGTTGAGGAATCCAGGCTCCTTGTAGTCTGTGAAGAGTCCATTCCTGCGCAAAGGTTTAGAAACCGAGATCGATAGGCACACAGGATGCGCAAGTACACGCAGCAATGTGAAACATTGCGGCAGAAAATCGACGCCACTCGCGTTTCCCGCAGTGCGTGACTGTTTTCGACGAATGCTAACAGGCTACGCGGAGGGTGCCTTTCTCTGTGGACCACTTCCATTTATGCAGGATTTAAAAACTCTTCTTAAGGCGAGAACTTCAGAGTGCTCGTCAAACGCGAAAAATGACCCATGGCGCTGGCGTCACCGGCTTCAACACGAGTGATGCTGAAAATCCAAGTCACATGATTACGTCACCCTTTGACGTTATGACGCCACAGGGCACCGAAATTCATATCGTCATCATGGCAACTTTATTCGGCTAACGTGACGTCACGCGATGACCTCATTTCACAACATCGGCGCTTGGCGCAAGGTGGGCCAATCCCGAAGGCTCTGCAAAATCACGTGAGGTGCAGAAAATTTCCGCTGCCTCCGATTTCGGAGGCCCTGCAAAACCACGTCGGGTGTAGAAAGCTTTCGGGAGGGGGAGTTTATATAGTCGACTGAAAAAAGATGATGGCGTTCGCGTGAGAGTCGTCCTAGGCTAGTGCATGAGGCACCATCAAAATAGTAGGGTGTTGTGTGCTTATTTACTGTTTTACAGCGAAAGCTGTATGTGGCTTGGCGAAACGAAAAACCGTTCGCCACGAGTAACGGTAAACGTCTCCATTGGCTGCTCTATCAGTTACGTCGTTCTCTACGTCGCACCCAAGCGCGCGCCCCATTGCGAGCGCCGTCAGCAACGTCGCTCATTCCTTCACAGCCGAGCCCGCGCGCAGCAGTTTCAACGGACTGGCTTTAAGAGAGAGAAAAATGAAGAAAAATGTGCAGTACCTTCTCTCAGGGGAAATCACCTCAACAGCGCAGCACATGGATGGGGAATGGTGGAGAAAGGGATGTAGGAGAGAAGGGAGAGAGATATGATGGGAAAGGAGGTAATGCGGCCCGACTCTGTCCGCGAGTGCGCGCGTCGCCTCTCAGCCAAGCACAGCCGTCAAGCAGGTCGACAGTCAAAGGGGCGATGTTAAGAAACGTCACGTGACGGGCTAACAGGCGCGTGAAGGGTTCGGCGTCGCAGGAACTTTCAACGTACAGCTTGCACATGGGGAGGGCACGGACCGTACGAACTCCCGAACAGCAGACAACTTTCCAAGAACAGCGCCCACAGCTGATCCGCGAGAGAATTCATGTTTGCCGGGCCGATGCAGCAGTCCGGGCACGAGAACAGGCCCGGGTGGCGAAGCGCCAGCAGCAAATGCGTACCGAGGTTCCGCCAGCCTTCCGAGCCGAATGCAAGCGACTACGGCGAGCCGAAGAAGCGGCGTTGTAGGCAGAACAGCGTCAACGAGGCAATGACGAAAACGCGTTCGCCGGGGCCCACGCCCGCTTTCGGCGGGAGTTTGTCGAGCGGCTTCGACTGCGGCGTGTGCAACCTCCTGTGGCCGCAAGTTTCAGCTTCACCGGTAAACCATCTGTACGGAGTGCTTGGGCCGTGATTTTTCGTTGTTGTGGCCGGACAGGCCATATATTACAGTGGTGCTGCGGACTAGCCAAGCCGCCTATCTACAGCTTCCTAGTGACATCGAACAAACGACTCCATAGGAAGAAATTGCGTTCATGAACTGCATGAACAACACGAAAACATTATAATGCAATACTAAAAAAAAAGAGTTCCTCTTTTTTGGACTTTCATGGGAATATTATTGGGCAGAAGACATTGAGGGATAAGAGCGGATTTTCTTGTAGAAGAGCACCTCGTTGGGCTAGTTGGTTGGTTCATTCCTGTAAAGTTTAACTGCGCTAATACAAAGAAGGACACAGACAAGGTGAAAGACCGCACGTGCGCAATAACTGCCTCGCGGTTAATGAACTGCAGTTTCTGAATATTTGCCTCGTTTTAACGGAAAGCTATACCTGCTGGCTTCTTCGACCCCGGTCATTAAAACTGCCATTAAGTTTTTCTTCGGCACACTCCAAGACTGTAAAAAATGGAACCGTTCTGTCTAGCATTGGTGCTGCTTTTCCGAAATCTTACGATCACTTGGTAAAAGATAGTGTAGAACACCAGGTCTCCAAACTTTCTACCACTGCGTATCCCAGCTATGTGATAGCAGCGGCCTGTGAAAAAAACAATCAAGATGATTAAGAGGGGCAATACTATGTCGGCGCAAGTTAATGATCGCAACTAAAAGAGTTATGCTGCGATTCCTTACCAGCATAAGGTACCACACAATGTCAAAGACGTTGCGGAAGGTTATGGTTTACACGATGTGTTTTCCGAAAAAAAAATGCCCCGTTTATGTGCGCGTGTAATGAGCAAAATTGACAAGGCACCTAGCATAATAATAATATTTGGGGTTTTACGTCCCAAAACCACGATGTGATTATGAGAGTGCACAGCTTGAATTGCTTGTACATTCGCCTTTCATTTTCCGGGCACAAGTTCCGCCAAATAAACAGTCACGTATTTGCCAGTTCCGCAAGAGGCTTCTTCACCGTCAGGAACCACGTGAAAATATGTTACATCTTTTCATGCTATTCATTATCTGTCATATCCAGATAATATATTATTCATTGCCTCATTTTCGTCATGTATGCAGTAACTTCAGATGCAAATGATGTGAGTATTCGCAATGCCCACGAACTATACGTGGCGCACTGTACGATTCAAGATGGCGCCCGATGGAGGGTCAATCCCGTTTGTTAGCATAGGAACAGGTAGGACGTGCGGAC
This sequence comes from Rhipicephalus appendiculatus, assembly GCA_030522465.1. Classification (NCBI taxonomy): domain Eukaryota; kingdom Metazoa; phylum Arthropoda; class Arachnida; order Ixodida; family Ixodidae; genus Rhipicephalus; species Rhipicephalus appendiculatus. Next base: position 879,875 of record JALIZH010010921.1, on the reverse strand, counting down.
GTACGGCCCGTGCCACTTTCACCGGATGAAGTCATGACCTGCACTGAAATGGATATGAGACCGAAATGCTTTCTCAAACCATGGAAGCTCGCCACCTAATTATTTGCCGCGGTGTGAAAGGTTATATTTCAGCTACGTTACCGTGCATAAGCGATGCTGTGCGAAATCCTGTGCGTGTCCTGTGCGTGCTGGAGAAAACTTCATGAACTAGAATTGATGTATGACCTGAACAGCACTCCGAGATACTGTGTACCGAGCCTGCCTGACGGATTTGCCGCAGTGGTAGGCCGCTAGCGAGTAGCGTCATCGCTGCTGCACGGGACCGAATGTTTAACGTGGCGATGGTTTGCAAACATACTCCGTTGTCATTACTTGCGCAGTCAGGAACGCGGAGTTGCTTCTTCAACGGAACACAAGCATTTAACATCCTATTTTGTAGCGCTTATGTCACAGCCATGCTCAGACTCGGGCCGTGCGCAATTCACTGCACTCGCATGCCGCAGGTTCGATCAGCACGATCGAAACATGAATATCGAAAAGAACACGCACGTATGCTTTTCGCAACGACGAATTCTTCGACGTTGCGAAAATACGTCGAACAACTATGTCGATCGGAAGGTACCGGTGAAGCACAGGAGAAGTTAGCGGAGAGGCATGGATTGTGGCCTTGACTGCACGTTTCATCGCTCTAACCATTTCGCTTCCCTGTTCCGAACTCTACAGCTTTGGCGGCATGCGGCGTTAGATAATATCCACAATAATTGCGCTACGTGCAATGCACAAGAAAAAGTATGTTTTTATTTTGATCTCGCTGAAGTATACTACACAATATTACAAGTGACTTACGAGCGTGAAAAAAAAACATTAGCGCACGAGGGGAATGTGAAGTGCAACTCGCTCCTCGTGAGTTAGCAGCTCATAGTTCATCGTCACTGTCACACTCCTTCTCACACACACACACTTTCACAGCCTTCTCCGTCCAGTGAAAAATCCTCGTCGTCAAGGTGGTTCCTCTTAACATCATTGCTGAAAGCAATCTGAAGAATTTCCTTCGCCGAACGACTTCGATTAGTCATCGTCACAACGTTATCTGGGCCTGTCTGGGCGCGCAGAACCGCAGAACTTCTTCACTTCTTGCTCTCACGCCGGTCAACAAACAAATCGCTTGTAGAGTGCTGCCATCTATCAACAAACGTACAAAAAAAAGCGGCGCAGCGCTGGCCAATTTAAGATTACTCAGTTATATATCGCTCGAATGCTTTATGCAAGTAAAACAAGGTGAGTTTCAACTGGGAAGGTCAGACGACAGCGTTTAACTAACCTACGTGGCTACACAAAAGCTCGCGAAGCTGATATTTGTACGATGTGGGTCATCGTTGAACGCGCGAGTTGGCACGTATTTTCACGAAAACTTCGCGTTTCGCAAGAACGAATCAGATTTATCGTGTCACGGAGGGCCCGATTTGTTCACTGATGCAGGAAACATGCAAACTCGTAGTGTTTGTTTCCTGCTAACACAGCCGAACAAGTGAGCGACAGCGTAGGGCTACCATGGTGTCGTCTACTGATCATTCATGAGAGGACGCTCCTAAATTCCGCTAGGGGCGCGACAGTCTATGGGCATTGCGAATATTCCGCAGACCACAAATCGGGATGAAAAAAGGGGGTTGCGGAATGACGGCACGAAGAACATGTCATATAGCTCAAACAGAAAATTCCACTTTTGCCAGCGGAAGCCGTTTTGGCTTGGATTCAGTCCGTGCAGTGTACGCGAAAAGTCGGGCCGGCATGCGGCACAGTAATTGGGAAGCCCCGCTACCGAGCAGTGCAGGTGCGAGGGAAAGCAATGACATTAGAGTGAGAGAGCGGAGTGAAGAAGAGTGGTGGAGAGCGGTGGGCAAGGAGGTTCGAGCCTAGGGTGGGGGAGAGTAAAGCCTAGTAAATAGAGGAGGGCTGGGGCAAGGGGGGAGGGAGGCGAGCGTTAGGCGAGATCTCTGCTCGGCGAAGTTGGCAGGAGGAAGGAAAAAATGAGAAAAGCAGATGGGAAGTGAAGAGAATTAAGTAAATAGCAATAAAATTTTGAGGTGGGATTCGAGCTCGGGTACCCACGGTCCGATGGCGAGCGTCGTAACCACTCGGCTATCCAGGCGCGCTAGCTGAACAAGAATTTATGGGAACCATATCATTGCGTTGCTATGGGAGAGTGAAAGAAAAAGTGAAGGACGGAAACAGAAACGCGCAGAAAAAAAGGAAGAGAAAGAGCCTTGCATATTATGACAAAGCAAAGGGCTGTGGTGGCCGCGCTAGCTAACTGCGAGTGGGAGCCGGCTTTCGGCCGAAAGCGCAACAAAACGCCCTACCGCAAGCAGGTTCGCGGTAGAGCGCCACCCCAGCCGCTAAATCGGGACGTCTGGTCACTTTAGGTGTAAACCATGTTAATGAAAGGACCATAGTAATTTCACGACCTAGGAAAATCTGTTGCTGCGATTGTTGGTACATATTTGAAGAAACGAAAAAACGAGTTTACGGACGTGTACACAAGAAGAGAAGACGACAGATACTCGTTGCAGGATGGCTTGAGGTCGATGGCTTGCGGCAGAGATGAGGTCGCATGAAATTCCAGTAGACCTTCGTCAGCTGTGTTGCCATAAGGCGGTGTTTCCGCAGTGTGCCCGATGAGTGTCTCTCGTCTTCTCTTCTTGTGTACGCACCCGTAAGCTCGTTTTTTTTTTCGTTTCTTCGCGGCATAATCGCGCCAAATCTGTCATTCGCGTTATGATATGTCTAGAGTTCTCTAACAACATACTGAAAGTTAGCTCATTTTTCCATAGAAGCACGTGAAGGCATACACACCAACGCACTTTAACTACCACCTTGGAGTCACAACGACACCTCGTCCCTTACCACATACATGACGTATGTAACATAGGGTAGAATTTAAGGAGCAGACGGAAGCTCGAGGCGATGAAAAATTCTTCGAAGAAAGGGTGTCGCTGGAGGCAACGTTTCGACAAGCGCCTCGAAGAAGACATGACCGCTTGTCGAAACGTTGGCTCCGACGATACCCCGTACTCAAAGGATAGATAACATAGGCGTCATTCATACACGAGTTAAACAGTTATTCATGTCACGATAGGTAATTTATGTCGGTAATACCACCATGACTTACCATACTTTTTTTTCTCTACAGCGCCAAGGCATATGAGGATGGATGGATGGATGGCTGGACAGATAGATAGATAGATAGATAGATAGATAGATAGATAGATAGATAGATAGATAGATAGATAGATAGATAGATAGATAGATAGATAGATAGATAGATAGATAGATAGATAGATAGATAGATAGATAGATGCGGTATATCTTTTGTGCGCCAAGAATCGGACAATACTTAAAAATGTTTTTACTTTCTCGTACGTTGAAGTAGTCGAAGGAATTCACTCACTCGGGCGAAAAGGATAAGCCGAACTTGGTCTTGCTGTACCTGGCCGCTTGATAGACAACGTATTGTGGATTGGACTCCATCGAGTTGATGCCGTTGAGAAGGCTGCTCCTAAAGTTCTTGTAGAGGGAGTCGTAGAAAAGGAAGTCACACATACCGTCGGTTGGCAGGTAGCCCTGGTTTTTGCGCACCGGCTCACTCACAGTACAGATGTACGGATATGAAGGCATGGGTTGGGCCACTGTCGAAAAGAACCAGTCATTCAACGAAACACATCAAGCAGGTAGCACTGTGCATTCACTCGCAACAGAAAACTAGGTGGAAGGATTAACGACCGGCACGCTTAAAGCGAAGATGTTTCTTCGAAATGTATCGACTACACTATAAATCATAATTTTTCTGAAATAGGACAGCAACCACTACGCCATTATAGTCGTCTTTCTTCGAATAAGCGAGATTCTTGCTACGCATATTTAAGGTACTATGAGAGCTTTGTTGATGCTGCGTGTGGCTGATGGCGATGAAGAATTATGGCTGAACACTTCGCAGTGGTTGGGAAGCATGAAACCGCACATTCGTGAAATCTGCATAGTTTGATGAATGGTTGTTATTTTACTCTTCTGCCACGCTATATTACAAAGGTTAGCGCATCTGCTTGCCCAGCATGGCTTCTGTATAGAATATTCTTGCAAATGAGTTTCAAAATACCAGCGTGGCTCTGTGGTAGAATACTGAACTGCCACACAGAAGGCCCAGGTTCAAAACACATTCGATCCGGGGTATCTTTTATACCTTTATTTTTCATCTCTAGCCGTCACTACCCCCGATGGTTACGGCAACGGCGACGGCGACGCCGCTCACCGCAGGAACGGACGCCTAAGAGCTGCGCTCTAACGCAGCACAGAAGTTCGCGCATTGCCATCTTAGCTAGAAAGCACTAAGCTAAACAGAGTGTACTGGTGCAGAGACGCGCTACGGTTTACTGGTCCCGTACTGCAAGCAGAGTTGCGGCAGCATGGCCGAACGAAGGCGCATTATTGACTAAAACATACCCAGCCCCAAGCTTTCCTGGTAAACATACGCCAAGTCTCGAATGTCACGATTTTGATATGCTTATTTTTTCTTAACAAGGGTTGAAAGTTGGCCGAGTTGGTACGGGAACATCTTCAGAAAAAACTGCGCAGCAGGACGATACAAAAAGAAAGAATAAACTAAAACGAGCTGTGACTGACCCGCTATGTTCTACTGCGCTCGTTTTCGTCAATTCTTTCTTTGTGTCTCGTCCTGCTGCGCAGTTTTTTCTGAAGATGTTATTTTTTCTTCTTCGAAAAAGTACCTCTATCGCCACAAGCGCATTGTTAGAGTAGAAGGAAGTGGGAAATAGAAAGAGGCATACACATGAAGCAAACTGAGACATAATTATATGTCTACATGCATATTTAAAAAGTAGAGATAAACCTATGAGCTACTTACAAAGGGATGGGTTCAGTAAAGAAAAAAAAAGCTTGCTATGTCAATACCTCGAAAAGGATGACTTCTTGGAGTGTTGTTATTGTAACACTGGTATCAAGCAGCAAAACGCTATCCTAGTTTTGTCGTCTGTGACAAATACATTTCTAATTATATTGAAGCCCTATAGCAATGCCCTACGGAACGCCGCTTCATAGGTATGTAATGTATACGAAATGATTAATCAATTAAAAATTGTCCCACAAAACAATTAACCATCGTCGATGTGCAAATCTTATGGTATCATGTTAATCTGCTAAATCTTTTTCATTTCATCGATTTATATACAACTACTAAAGCAGCGCAAAAATTCTGCGACTGGAGTTAGGATGTACATGTTTGTGCAAGTGGTAATCCATAATCCATTTTGCGTTAAATAAGTATTGAGGTCTTAGAATGCTTTGCGAAACAAGCGCCTATGATGTGGCGGCAGTGTACAATTTGGAGCGGTTGTCTGTAGTATCGACTGTTGTCTGGAATTCCAAGTGTACTGCAGCCGTCCGAGTTGAGCGTTTCGCCTGCATTCCTTCGCACTGCATAACGTTAGGTCAGACAGCCAGCCTTGGCAAGAGTACTCTGTCAAGACAGCTGCTACGCATTTTCCCTCATTGTATCAGCCTAAGATCTATTAGCAGGAATGTTCGGTATGGGTAGTTTTAGAGCGCACTACGCCATGTCTCCCAAGGCCATTAATCGCGTCGAAATGGCCTCGAGCAGCCGAAGTCCACGTGCGGCGTGCGTGACGTCACAATATGCCATCGGCCCCGCAGAGGCATCGAAGGTACGCCCGCTCGAAACGATGCCGCTGCGGTGCCACTCTTTTTGAGGTACTGTTCCATTGGTGCCTACTTATGAACTCATGACGTCGTAGTTGCCTCTTTCCAACTGAAATCTTGCGCTGCTGAACACGTGCATGACGTCCTGATTTCTGGCATGTATGAGGGAAAACTAATACGAGGGAGTATGCCGCAATGCGTTAGAATGACAGAGAGAAAGAAAGAAAGAAATAAGAAAAGAACAAGAGAGAGAACGAAAAAAAGGAAGAAAGGATGAAAGAAAGAAGGAAAAAACGAAAGCGAGAAAGAAAGAAAGGATGAAAGAAAAAGAAAGGAAAGAGCGATAGAGAGAACGAAAGAAAGGATCAAAGCAAGAAAGAAAGCAAGAAGGATATAAATAAATAAATAAATAAATAAATAAATAAATAAATAAATAAACAAGTATTACGTGAGGCTTCGTTTGGCCCCATTTTCCGGGAAAGGCGATGGATCATGGATGTTTTTCCCTTGAATTACTGAAGTTATTGTTACGAGTTCCGTGTACTCTTTTTTTTAAATAAAATATGCTGTGACAATCGCATTTCTTCATTGCGGTGTTCCTTTCCATGAAATGAACGGTCAAAGAATAATTGTGTACATAAATCAAATTGATATTTCTCTTATTCCTTTCAACTTCTACGTTAAAAGTAAATGCCACGTCTCTATTGCTCTGGCAGACCCGCTATGTTCTCAACCACGCCGGGGCAGGGATTCGAGGGGTCGAATGAATCAGATCATGCTCAGTACCTTGCATGTAATTGTAGACAAGGCAGGGATACTTGTCGGTTCACTCAGACAGCCATTTCTTTGTGCGGCAGTTAGCGACAATTTAAGCAATGCACTCAATCAGAAAGTGATCATTTACCTGTAACTGGCCCGGTAGGGGCAGGAAGGGTCGGAGTTGTCTCCGTCGTCTGGAACCACCTAGAAGCACAAAACAAAAAAATACAGAAGCAAATGTTCGCAACACCAAGCCTCTGTCTGCTGCCTTAAAAACAGGTGAGCAACTTTGAGTCATGATACCCTCCAGGCATGCCACACATTTTCATTTCAAATTAGTCGTGCCAGGTTGTAAACAAACGCCACCCATTTTCCTTATCTTGTTGAAGTCACAATGGTGCAAGAAAACCTCACAGTTCCCAAAATATGGCGCTAACTGGTTCTCAACCACTAGGCTGATTATGCGAAAAATAGGTTTACTATTATATGTCTGTTCGCATTGATCACTTCCCGAAGGTGACCAATATTTTAATAAAGAAGTGAAGAACGCCTGTGAGCGGTTTTTACAAAAGCATTTCGCAACGTCAATTTTGATGTACACTCTTCAAACTGCATTGCGAATAGCTATCTGGTACTGCATTGCGATGCAAGAAAATTCATACGCTGTTTAAAGCAGCAGAGGCCCAGGCAAGGGATGTTTTGCAAGGTAATTTAACATGGTTGCCGAGCCATCTCTGTCACGTTGGGTAATCGAAGCTCTCGCCTAAAATCAAATTCCTAGAGTAACATTCTGCAATCCTTTCAACAAGTGTACGGCATCACTTTCCCAATGTTCTCCGGTATGCACATGTTATTTGTAACGCACCGTTGCAAGCCGCCGCGATATTTGATACGGCAGTGCATAATCAATGCAAAAAACAAAAAAAGGCATTCGGTGGAGGTACAGCGTTCCTCTCCTTGCGATTTCTGTTTGCTTGGATGCCCCGGCCCAAATAATACGGCTGCTCACTTTTCGCGAGCTCCTCCTGCTTCATCAGCCGGTGTGACAAGAAAAAGCACGTTAGAGCATGCAATGCTGTTCGTTTTCACTGAAAAAAATAACTACCTCACGCGAAGATGGACACAGCTTGAATTGGCGTTTCTGAAACGCTGCTTTTGAATGTTCACTTTCACATACCGATTTTATACAAACAATTATTTACGTGGAACAAGACAGTGTCACAATTGCAGCTTTCAAGCTATAGTGCTCACTACATACACGCGGTAATAAAAGGACGCAGCTATTAACCAATCTACCCGTGGATGAAATAGCTGATGCGTTGATGAATAGCCCCAGTATCCCGGGCCTCCTCGAATATGCAACGTGTCAACTATGTTTTAATGGCGCATTGCATCAACCTACCGGCACTTTTCCAAACCATGCACTTCTAAAAACTTAGCGGATCGATTACCTCCATTGAAGACCCGGGTTAGTTTTTCAAGAGCCGCCTACTAGTTATTCGCACTTTTGTTGCTAAAAAGTTGATCTTTTCATGCCCTATTAACGTCTATTCTAATTATAAGGTACTTAACGATTATCAACTTGTTTACTTCCTTGTAATTCATATATTGTCTATTCACGCATAGAAGACACAGCTCAGCACTTCCGGCGAGGCAGCACTAGTGCGAAGCTGCCTTAATTTTTGAACTGGGTTCAATTATACAAATTTACCTGATGTGATGACCGGTGGTGGCGTCGGAGCCGGCGTACTCGGGGACGCACTTGACGTCGGTGTCGGTGTAGTCGGAGACGCACTTGGTAGCCGTTGAGTGGTAGTCGTGCTGAATATACGGGGACTCGTTAGTACTCCGATTGTAGGCATCCCTGCCTGTCATATTTCCAAACCTAACGGCGGGGACTTCAATCGGAAGAGTAGGTCCTTCACCACTACCACCAGCTCCTCCTCCGCTTCCACCGCTTCCTCCGAGATCATCTTCATCGTCCTTCGTCGGTGTGGTGTTCACCGTCTGATGCACAAGCAGAGACAAGGCGTAAAGACGAGGCACACATGGTAAGGGAAAAAAATTCCGCATTCTGAAAAACTCTCACTTCGTTGCGCATCAGATGCAGTACATTCAGTAAAATGTTACGAGCACAGGTTGCCGACTGGGCTCTCAGCCGCTCGTTTACGCTATAACAACACGGATGCTTCACCGCCACTGCGTGTAAACCACATGACTCAGCACTTTGTATTCGTCGACAATGTTCTTGGACCTTTCCGAAGGAAGGCAACACATAAGTAGCTCGAGACGAGAGAGTTTATTAAAGGGAATATTCTTGATAATGGTGAGGTTAGCCGGAATGGAGAAGCATGAAAGGGTTGACGCTTGGGCAAGTTGGTGTGGATTCATTTAGAAATGTTAACAGCGCGAAGAACGTTTAGGAAGGGAGGCACCCTCCCCTTGCCTTGTATATATGCACTTTTCATCGAAATAAAACTAGTTGGAAGTCAGCGCTCTTTGCCTTTGTTGTCTCGTCCCTTCCCAAACGTTCTTTGCGCTGTTAACATTCCTAAACGCGAAACATGAACTGTATTGAATACAGGTACGTGCCTTCTATAGGCGACTTCCGTAAGAGAATAGAGCATGAACGTCTTTATTTACAAAGACATCAGATGGCCTTCCGTAAAGATGCTGAAGTATTCTAAAATCGTCGATGAAAATCGTAGCATAGGTAGTCTTCCAATTCAAATCTGAGATGTCAACTCGAAGAAGCACATGGATACACTCCCACATGCTGCCATTGCCTCAAAAAATAAACTCGCATTTGTTGATCAAACAAAGCTATTTAGCATTAACAAACACAGTAATAGACAGGTTTCGGGTGCCAATTCAATAAACGCAGCCGCAAAAAAAAAAAGATGGCCATGGCCGTGTCAACAAAGTTGAAACTCTGCACAGCAAGGACAAAAATCTGCTCAAGTAAAGTATAAGCAGGGCCGCGCTCTTAGCGCTTTTCATTACGTAAAGATGTTGGAAGAATAGCTGTATTCGGAACCATACAGGTTGCAGAAACACTATTCAACCTCGAGTGAAATCGAAGTAGTCACGGAAAAGGTCCAAGTTTGACCACAGATGAGACGGCGAAATGCCGCACGAGATATGCCTCGCTAACATAAGACCGCATATGACGGAATTTATAGTAGCACGGATACAATTTGAAGGCATCTTGTATTAGCGAAACTTGCAGCAATCTGCACGCAATGTATTTGAAGGCATCAAACTTGCCAAAGAGCAGGGAAAAGACCAGAAATACCTTATTACACAAGTGTGGTCGGTCAATACATTTGAACTTCGATAAACTCATCAGCTCACTTTGATGTCCTTTACGAAATAATGATGAACGCGGTTGCAAACGGCATAAGAAAGATGCTTGTCGGAGCTACTTGGCAAGGTCGCGTCAGAAAATAATACTGCACAGGGAATCACAGCCACGTGATCCAATCAGGCAAATGAGAAATCTGCTGAAAACAACGAACTATTTAATATATATTGGAAGCATTGCGCAATGAAGGAGTGGTTCAAGCAATATGAAAACACCTCAACCAACAAAGTTTCCGGCGACTACTTTTCACAAGAAAATGGAATATAATTGCAAATGTTGGCTGCAAACTATTCCATTTCTGTGTTCCTTTGTTTTCTATCACCTCTAACTATTCCTAATCATTTGTGAGGTATACGATCAATTGGAGATCACTATGTGCATGGAGACACGTTGCAGATAAAATTGCTTAAAATGTTGTGTGGGAATGGACATAAACGGAAACATAGCGGAATCTAAATTATCTGCTGTTTCGAATTTCTATCTTGCGGCTGTAGCCTTGATGTTAATAAAAAGCCAAGAGAGTCATTCGTGATACAATCAAGAATCATTATAGTTTCTTTTTAGTGCCACACCAAAGTCAGTGCGCAATGAAAACAGTGCACTGCGCTGTTTGCGTTTCTTTCCACCTCCTGTACTTGTGGGCTTGTTGATTGATCATCACGGCCTATGGTAGCGTACATCAAGTGAAACGACGAACGCTGAAACAAAAGGTTTGAGCGCTTCTGTTGTTCTTTTAAAATACGAAGCATTTCTTAGCGAACTGCAGGCCTTATGATCTTTTCTTTCTATCTATCTATCTATCTATCTATCTATCTATCTATCTATCTATCTATCTATCTATCTATCTATCTATCTATCTATCTATCTATCTATCTATCTGTCTGTCTGTCTGTCTGTCTGTCTGTCTGTCTGTCTAGCCGCCTTACGTCTGGGTGCTCTCGTGATCACCTCCTTAAGTTTAGTTCACCTCCTTAATATATTATGGGAACAGTAAAAGGGTTCGACAAATATGTCCAACTGGTAAGGACATCAATAACGTGAAAACCTCGGCGCGGACGTCGTCAAACCCTTTACTCCAGACACGTGGGGCACTTACCCGTACACCACGGGCTGCTGTATGCGGGTATGCGCCACAGGTGATTGACAATTTTATATCTAACCAGGAACGGCTAGAACATACATTGATAATTTGAATGTGAGAGCCTTAAGAAAGACTGACATTGGCAGCTTGGACCAGATGAATGCAAAGAATAAATATCAGGGTCCCAGCAGGGATCGCACCCAAGCAATCTGCGTGGCAACTAAGTATTCTGCAACAGAGCCATACATGCAAGTCTCGCAAATGCTTTGGGAAAATACCCTATGCAGGCGTAATGTTGAGGAGCCGTCAATTGTGGTTCCTCTGCTGGCTATCTGTATAAACATTACATATGTACTTTAACAATAAAGGTATGACGTCGGGTTAACGTCAATTGTATACTTCAAGCGCCATCCACTGAATTTGGTCTACGGAGCATTAGCCTGGGCTACCCATACTCTCAAGCACAATGGCTGCATATCAGCTAACCGCTTCTGGTGTTGGTAATACCCATGTTGTCGTTGGCATCGCTAAGGAACTGTAAACGAGTGGTTATATAAAACATATGTGACTGTTGAACATGTGTCTGTGCGTGCATGTATACATATATTTAGCGTCATTTTGTAACCTTTCGCTAAATGAAAAACTTACACCACAGTCACTTTTCGTACGAATGCTTCGCATTACATCGATTCCCATGGTACGTGGGATCTGCTGAACTTTTGTTTTCGTGTTCGTCGTTTCATACGATGAGCGCTGCCATACAACGATAGCGATGTCATGAACAACATCCTTTGATTGTATTTCAAGAGACACTTTTCCTTAAGCTTGCATTAAAATAGAGAGTTGATGAAAATACGTTCATGAGTGAGCATTTTTCGTACATGCTACTTGAGAAAAAAATCCCGGCGGTTAAAACTTTTTACTGTAGAACACTTCTGTTCTGCTTACCTCTTCCAGCCAGGAGCACAATTACGACGATAAGGAACGTAAGCACGGCGAAGGAAATGGCGACTGTTGTGAAGTTACACTTCGTAGCGGCGGCTCTGGAATGAGACCGACAGCAGCGCTCAAGGTGCGTGTACCATAGAAGTTCGAACTAGGAGCAATGGTAAGGACATCAATAACGTGCGCAACGAACCACTTGACGCCACAACAAAATAGCGCCACGACGTTCTGCTTCTCATCCTGATGCTAAAGGTCGAAAGAGGAATACCGAGGAAGGAAGCAGGAAGGGTTTCGCTTAATTAACTCCCTTGATATGAGGAACAGTTCGGCTGAAGCAATTGTAAGGAACGATAGGTCTGCCGATTTTGACATACGATAGTTTGACATACGATAGTTACTACACGCACCCGCGCGGCGGATTCCTAATCACACCGCTCGGACTACCAAACGTATGCGGGAAAGTCCCCGTGATAATACGTGGTTCGTGCGGTTTGAAAATATGCAAGAACAAAACAGGGCTCCGTGCGGTGCTGACTTGTGTGTTGACCTGTGCGGCCTTCGAATGTGTGCGGCGTGCAGCGGGAGAAAAGGACGGCCATCTTGTGCGCTTTATGGCTCGAGAGTGAGTGACCAGTCGTGCGCGAGAGTCGGCATTCCTGCTATGTGTCTTCTTCACTGGACGTCCGGTGCAGAGAACCCGCAGCCCCAAATCCTGTCGCCTCGGCTAAACAGAGCGTTCCCGCCTGTTCCGCCACGAGAAAATCAGGCCAGGGACCGGGCAGGAGGCCGGGACAAGCTTCGCCGCTGTGTCCCGACGGACGCACTCAGGGTCCTGCCCACGAGCGCACGCGGAGACCGAGTGCGTCAATCGTGGAGCAGTTCCCGTGGGCGAGAACTCCGGATTCAACGGCCATCACTCTACGCGAGGACATCATGCACCGAGTTACATATCGGGCAGAAAGTCTACTCTCGACACCTTGAAGTCGGCGACCTCGTCGGCTCCGACCACAAACTGTGCGATAATGTTCGCCAAAATGGATGTAAAATGTAACTCTCTTTCACTAATCCGTGAGTCCTTTCGTGAGTTTAAAGAAGTCCTACGCGTGCTTGTTCATCTGCGTGCTCTGTCGTTCTTTACGCGTTCGATGTCTTAGTCATAACGATGTGGTCAACACTTGTGTTACGTATTAACACTTTCAATATCAGTGCATTTGATATCGTGCAAAGATACACTGATATCGTGATGCAGTGATTCATAGTTATTGATCTTCAAACGTCTTTGTACCCATACGCTATAAAGATTAGCGCGTTTATACAAGTAAAACTATTTTGGCGTAACAGACAATCCAGGTCGGCAACCTGCGGCCCGCAAGACAATTTTATGCGGGGCCCAACACGATACGAGAACGGCCCCCTCCCCTTCCCTTGTGACTACCTATCTGAACGCCGACATTGCAGTTCTGACTTCAAATGGGATTTTCGCTTGCCACCTATGTTTGTAAATTGCAACCTTTGACATGCAGGCAGAAAATATGCATGATATTTATTTCTAAGTTGTAGATTGTCAATTCGGCAATATTTTCTCCTTGCCCGCAAATCCCCCCCCTCCCCCCCGCCCTCTTCGTCTTGCGGTCCCCGTTGCGTCAGCTTCACTCAAATTTGACCCTTCGCCTCAAAAAGTTGCCGACCCCTGCTCTAGATGTTTTAATAATGAGTATTTTAGCCTCAATGATCACATATGCGGCAAATACGGATGGTTATTAAATGGAAAGACCAATGTAATTCATCAATGTTTAAAAAGAATCAGTGGACGCAGAAGTTCACGAAACTTTAGTTCATAATTTTTTTTATTCTTGTTTGAAGTTTCACGGAGGCCCGTCCGGTCGGGATAAGCCGTGTTCTGCGTTCCTACAACGTCCAAGTGGTGCATGTTCCAGACCGGAAACTGCGACAATCACTCGTCAGTGTGAAGGGCAGACTGCCGAAAATGAAGTTCCCCTGTGTAGTGTATGTTGTCCCATGCACGGACTGTGACGACGTGTATATTGGTGTAACTGATGACTTTGAACGGAGTCTCAAGCAGCGCAATGATGACGTAAAGATAGGAAATGTGAAATGATGTGGTTTGGCTGAGCATGCTTCAGGGAGACACGCAATCTACTGGGGGAACGCACGTGTTTTTGCTGGCGCTCACGAACGACGGGCGGGCCCGGTTATATATACATATACGGCAAATGACGCCGACGCCGACGGCGAAAACCAGCCGCGAGTGTCCTATAATTGCTATCGCAATAAAAAAAAGACTGACGGCGTCTTTATCTTGAGTCGCTCGTGATACAGACCACTCCGCGCGCTCTCAACGGGGATGATGGCAATCTACCGTCAGTGTATAACTGCTTGACACATGTTTTTATTGCACTTTTGAACAAGTCTCCCGTGTGGGAGCCGAAGCGTCTTTGTGTTTTAATATCACCTTGGTCGGCGCAGTGCTTTCAGGTTTTTTACCTTCACCAGCATTTATATTCGTTAGTGAGCAAGTTTCGGATGTGGAATTTACAACACCTTTATGGGCCTAAATGCTCTGTCTCGAATAGGTGGGCAACCATAATTTTTTTGCCAGTGGGAGTCCAGTTTGACCAGAAGCGTGAGGCATGCAGGGAAAGTTAGGATCTCGAATTGTGCACCCTGCGTTTCAACGTCGCAGACGCTGGAGGCTGTATTGAAACTGCAAGCCTGTCGGGCCTGGGAAGGAGGTCGAACGAATGAAGTATTATCGTACAAGGCCAGTGTGACACCTCGAAAATGTCGATTTTGGGAGACCGGACACTGTAGTGGAACGCACAGGAGTGGATAACTTACTAAACCACCAAGTAACAGCTGTAATTATATTAATGGGCAAATATAATACTCTGTTGCCATTTTGGTCAACCCCACTTAGCTACGAAAAATGATTACAATCCTGTTTTCCTTTCATCGCTGCAAAACGGTGTTTATTCAGTGTCAAACTACATAGGGACATGGTGGATAAAACGGTGTTTATCCAGTGTCAAACTAGCATAGGGACATGGTGGATGAAACCGTGTTTATGCAGTGTAAAGCTATCATAGGGATATGGTGGCTAAACGGTGTTTATTCAGTCTCAAACTAGCATAGAGACATGGAGGATAAAACGGTGTTTACCAGTATCAAACTAGCATAGAAACGTGGTGGATAATGAAGCAACTTGAAGAAAAATGGCATTCGCACGAAGCATACTTACTTAGAGGCAGCTGAAACGAAAGGTGGCGTGTTAAAACACTTTAAGCCAACTACACAGGAAAATTTGAAAAATTGAATCTATACAATATAGCAGCAGCTCTTTCACCATACTTACTAGACGTTGTGCTCAGTTGCGACTGGACTCCTGAATTAATTAAGAAATGAAACGAGAAATGATGTATCGTAAGTGCTCACTTTTTGCATCGCTTGAAGATTGTATGTGCACGTAATCGATCTTTTCATTTTTTATCAACCCAAAATGTTTGTGCGGTCACTGCGTGATGCTGAACTGTAACGGGCTGGAAAGCCTGTTGAAGCCCTGCTGCTATTTTCGTCCCAAGCCCATCGGCTCGGTGAAATAGAAGATAAATAAAATCAAACGAAATGATTACGCGTATCCGGCTACGTAGACCAATTCACAACCGTCACGACACGTGGTAGGCGATGTGGGTACAAGAGAAGCCTTTCACGCACAAACGTAGCGCTACACTTTCTTTAACTTGTCATGCGTACGCTCAAGTTCGTGAATGTTCAACGATTGTGAGATGCATGGAAAGTTGTGAGATACATTCGAAGTGAAGTATTTCGCCGGCGTTGCGGCCCCTAAGGACGACAGGAGCACTAACGCCGATGATGTTACGTTAGCCTGTCTTCTCCCTTCGCAATTATCGCTTTGGCGTTTCATAGATCAATCACTGAAGATCGCAAATATTAACCTTTAATATCATGAAGGGTTGCACAAACTTAGCCCATTGAACTGCACCTGTAGCGTACATTCCTTGAGGCTTACATATCTAAGGGTAGAGTCGCGCCGCAGCGAGGAAGGACCCACATTCTGGCACGACACAGTACTCAGCTCGCCAAGAACACAATGACATATTTCGTTAACGTTATGGCGGCGCGGTATTTGCATGAACTGGAAATCCCACGCGAGAACAGACCTCACACTCCATCTTGCAAGTTCACGCCGCAAACTCGTCTTTTCTGGTGAAAGGCATACAGTCGCTTTCCTCTGACATTACTCGTTCTATTTCAGAGAGTGTTGCTCGGGTGCATCGTAATACGTAAAAGTGTAGTCGCAATGAAGCCACAAAATAGGAAGCATGCAGAAAAGAGCACTGCATGTACATGTATCCATAATGCAGTTGCATACGTAAGCAATAAAGTTCTTGCTTTATGTGACACCACCACACGCCACCATTAACAAGTAAATGTGTGACTAAATGAAAACAAAGGCAAATAGAAAAATGTGGGGAACATACTAACCTGCGGATGGCTGACTTGCAGTCGGGCCACTGACGTTGTTATTCTGTTGGTAAGCAGGGTCGTATGGCCGGTAGGTAAACAGCGCCTTGCGGGTCATTTCCGGGCTGGTATCCGGGCTGATATGCTGGCTGGTATGCGAGCTGGTATCCGGGCTGGTAGTCTGTAAGAAACAAAACATACTGTATAACCCTTTCTCAAATTCTTAAAGCGTTTCCATGCAATTGGAATGCATGCCTTTAGGCTCAGCGGCAGTGAACTCAGGTCGCACTCGCATTACTCACATCACACGTCCACCATAGCGACGATAATTATCGGGACAGTATGATGGTGTTCTCTGATTACATGTTTTTAACTTATCATAACTAGGACAAAAATTCAAAAAATCATTTTCATAATTTAAGCATCTCACAATATACATAATGTGGCAGGAAAATCTACGTCAGTTTTACAACCGCGCCGATGAAGTATTTCGAAGAAAATTTTGATTAGGTGCCAGTTTTTACAATGTTTCTAGCAACAAGAGGATACGTGGTCGTTTCAGAAAGAGATATGTAATGCCGACAAATCTCACGCACTTCGGTAATCCATGTTATGGGAATTCCCTTCGCTGCTGGCAGCTTTTTCGAGAGTCCACTTTTGCAAGACCACCACCTCGCCGCTTTTAGGAAACTCTCTTGTGGCGTCTAGCGTTAGACTCTTCCAGCGCTGGAGACGTGGACGGAGCCTTTCGTCGTGAATGCAGCACACAAGCTGATCCCGTGCTAAAGAATCTAATAAGTCACCATATAAGAGAATAAGAGACACAGCGTTGCAACTGTAGTCAAACCTAACATTATTGGACGTATACCATAAAGAACGAACACGAACACAGTGGTGACAAAAAAATTACACCATCTCGCACTAAAGGGAACCATGTGTAGATGTGAAGCAGCGGGCGCTAACGCTTACACTGGCGGGGCGTTGACGCTGGCGCTCATCGCAGCGTTGCGCAGGAGAGAAAACTGGGGAGGCGCAAAGCACGCAGTGATGGAGCGGTGTTTCCTACTGGAACATGTCAATCGCTGCTAATGGGCAATGAGAGACAGATGACTCCGACTGGACACAGAGACCCGCAGTCCGCTTTTAGTTAACGCGCACGCTGCGAATTTTTATTGTTCAACAACGCACAGGAGAAATCTCCCACCGGCACCACCTTGCAGGTCGAAATCCATTGCCATATATACGGAGTGGCCAATGAACGGTTGTGCAGCGCGAGCAGTCGGTTTTTTCAACCAAGAAACTCGCTAGCAGACGCTGCCTGCGTCGGCGTCGCGAGGCGAGAGAGGGGGGGGAGCGTAGGAGAGGAGAGAGAGGAGGGGACGCGCATGCGCAGTGGGAGTGTGGACGCCGCAGGCAGGGATGCCTAGAGGAGAGAGGGGGGAAGCGTAGGAGAGGAGAGATAGGGGGGGACGCGCATGCGCAGGGAGTGTGGACGCCGCGGGCAGGGATGCCTAAAGAGGAGAGCGTAGGAGGGGAGAGAGGAGGGGAGGCGCATGCGCAGTGAGGGTGTGGTTGCCGCGGGGAGAGGGATGCCTAGAGGAGAGAGAGGGGGGAAAGGCGGTTTTTTATTTATTGTTTTTTAAAGGGTTTGCGCATGCGCAGTAAGGGATGTCACGCCGCACACCGGATTAAGCTCCGCCATAAGATGCTTCACATCTAAAAGTCTGAGTGCCGGCCCCCCTACCGGTAGGAGGCATAAGGACCCCTGCTATATAACTTTAATGTATATAACTGCTATGTAATTTTACCAAGGTGAGCGACGATGAAGCTAGGCTCCGCATTCTTTAAAGAAGGGTTCTCGGCGAGGTTTTCATGGTAAGAAGGACATATCTATAGATGAACACAAAAAATGGCTGTCTCTTCAGCAATTGAGAATCCATGCAAGCAAGAAATGAATATCACTTAAGCGGAATGGTTGAAGATGATGCTGGCCACAATCTTATGCAGCCAGGAGACGTCGGAGGTCTGCAAGCTTACTCACTCTTCTAGCGTACTTGCGTTGAAGCGAAAAGCACGAACGTCAAAAGCCAACAAAAATTTGTCGAGTTCTTGTTGTCGTTTGTCCATCGAGCCTAAGACTGAGATCAACTACATTATAATGCCGCACCAATTAACCCAAGCTGAAGCTGTGCTACCGAGTGCCGTACCGACTAACCCAAGTTGAAACTTCTACCTAGTCTGAATTATTCTGAACGAACTGAAACTCGTTGCAAGTCGAGTATGAGTCGAGCACCTTCTGTGCCTCGCTGGACGCTGCTTACGTGGTGAGGCAGCGTGGCTCCATCTCTCGAAAGAGGCCGTATAAGATCACTTGAATTTCGCTAACAACGGTAGCTAAACGCATTTCATATTTAAACGGCGACGCTGGAATGTCTTTTTTTTTTTGGCTGACCCTATAGATTTCCGTTGTGATGAACCATAAGGATTCAATGTAAAAGACGACAAGTACATTGTAAGGAAGTAAGCATTACGCAAGGTACCAGACGGGATCCATACTCCCAAAAGCGGTCAGATAACCAATCTCTTTAAAAGGCGAGATATTGTGTAGCCCAATGGATATTGTACGTTGATCGAGACCGCAAAAACTGGGATGACGTTTTGCCGTACATCACGTTCGCTTACAACACTGGTGTTCAAGAAACTACTGGGTTCCCACCGTTCCTGTTGCTTCACGGCAGAGAGGCAGCCACTATGCTGGATGCCATGTTCCTACCCGATAGGTGCGACGTTAGTGTCAACACGAACGAATTCATCCGAATCGCGGACACACCTCGCAAGCTGGCCCTCGAAATAACCAGCAATGCATCGACTCCCAGCGGTACAATGCTCGTCATCGCGAGGTTACTTACCAAGCCGGCGATCAAGTATGGCTGTACACCCCCCATTCCCCAACGGGACCGTTCGGAAAAGTTAGTGCACCGCTATTGTGGTGCATATAGAGCTCTCCGGCGCCTCAGCGAAGTAAACTACGAAGTAGTGATGCAGAACTATCGATAAATGGACTATCGATAGTATGGACAGTTCTTTTCAAACTATCGATACAGTAAAGCAACTATCGATAGTACTAATATCGATAAACCATCAACATTATCGACAGTGCAATCAATAGTACGATCAGGAGTATTGCTGCCGATAGTATGATCAATAGTGCTGTGAATCATTATAATGTTGTAGGGCGGAGATACTGCGAAATCATTTGCGATATCCAACTGTCAGCAGTACTCAGTTCGCCTAATTTATGAGCAATCATCTGGTTTACGAAAAAGATTATTGCCGCAATCAAAACGCCGGAATATGTCCATAAATAACTTGATAATTGAAAGTGATGATGATTAGTGGGGTTTTGTGGCGACAGGGCCATGGGTGACAAAGGAGCGCCATGTCTTTGAAAAGTAACCAGTTACACACTCAGATTCGCCACTTCAAAAGTAAACCAGTTACACCTTCCAGTTAAAGACTTAGCTTTTGATATTTTCATTTTGAAATCCCAAAATGAAACATGTTTGAAGCCGTGCAGTTACGCCACATGTAACGGCTTCCTTTCTACTAAAGCAGAACAGTTAAGCTGTGTCAGCCAATCATTCTGCTGAATCAAACCAAGCATGTCAACTTTCTTGCCCTTCTGTTTGCTTCTGCTGCTCGTCCATATACTACCACACACTCGGAGAATCAAGTTTATGCTGCAATAAGATCGCGCGGTTGATTTTATACGATAGTATACTATAAAAAATACTATTCATAGCGCTATTGATAGGTTCTTCTACCATCGATAGTTCGATAGTGACTCAACATTCGATAGTATCGATAGTACCATCGACAGTTCTGCATCATTAGTACGAAGTTCTTCTCGAAGATACAGCTCGTCGATCCCGACGTTCACAGGAGCCAGACATCGTCCACGTATCCAGGATGAAACCATTCTACCAATGTTGACTATTCTTTAAACCTGCGCGTGACCTTGTGAACTCTACGTCACCGTTCTATCATGTGAGCGTGCGTGCGTGCGTGTGTGCGTGTGTTCTCTCGTAAGCACGCACCCTCATCGGGACGATGCTCTCTGGGAGGAGGGTAATGCCATGAGCATAAGCATGAAGTGGGAATCCCACGCAAGAACAAAGCTCACAGGCTATCTTGTAAGTTTACGCCGCAAACTTGTCCTTTCTAATGAAAGGGATACAGTGGCCTTGCTCTGACATTACTCGTTCTATTTCAGGGAGTGTTGCTCGGGAGCGCCGTCGGGAGCACCGTATTATTCAAAAACTTTGGTCGCAATGAAGCCACAAAATTGGAAGGATGCCAGAAAAGAGCACTGCATTTACCTGTATGCATAATGGAGTTGCATAAATAAGCAATAGAGTTTTTGCTTTATGTGACACCACCACACGCGACGATTTACTAATAAATATGTGAGTAAATGTGACCACTTAGGAGAAGCTGTGAATGAAAGAAAGGCAAATAGCAAACTGTGGGGACATACTCACCTGCGGCAGGCTGATTTGCAGTCGGGTAACCGACGTAGTTATTCTGTTGGTAAGTAGGGTTATATGCCGGTTGGTAAACCACGCCTTGCGCGTCATTTCCGGGCTGGTATCCGGGCTGATATCCTGGCTGGTATGCGGACTGGTATCCGGGTTGGTAGTCTGTAAGAAAAACAACATACTGCATAACCCTTTCTCCAAATTTTAAACAAAGCGTTTCTCTGCAATGGGAATGCATGTCTTTAAGCTCAGCAGCAGTGCACTCCGGTCGCACTTGCATTACTCAGATCGCACTTTCACCATGGCGACGGTGTTTATCGGGCAGTATGAAATCATTCTCTGATTACATGTTCTTTTTTTTCATTCTCAAAACTATCACAAAAAATTTCACGCACTTCGCGCAGACAAATTCCACGCCGACAAATCTCACGCATTTCGGTAATCCATGTTATGAGAATTTCTTCAGAAAAGGACCAGCTATTTCATCCTCTCAGTGAGCTAATCATACTAGCGGGGAATCGACGTACGGTACCTGGCGGGGTCCATACCCCTAAAGCTGTCAGATAACCAATCTCACTAATAGGCGAGATATTGCGTAGCTGAATGCATACAAGTAATGTCAACGATGTAATTCTATCGCGCTCTGTAGAAAGCATTGAACTCACTCATAGCGGTGGAAATTCCAGCAGGCCCTGTGCGGTCAAGAAGCGAAGAGAGACTGCAATGCAAGTCTTGCACTGGCGGATGCGAGCGAATGCATTCTAGCGCGCGACACGCGCAGTGATTGTCGGCGATGATTGCACACATGCTTGGCACACACCCACTAGTGAGCATTGGCCCAAGTTCAAGTGGAAGGTAGTGCGGCAAGAATTAGTTAATTATTTAGTTAATGAAAATATAGGCCACGCAGCTGTGTTAGCCTCGAGACGCAACGACATCTCAAGGCTAACACAGCAACGTCAAAACAGTGTTGTGAGATTGAGCAGTCCGACTAACTGAAATAACGATACAAAATAGTGCAAAATGGTTGAAAGCCGGGGTAGTTGTGATGTTAACGTGTTAGATGCAGTGCTGAAAGGCAAAGACGAAGACAGTGATCTTTCTGTGCTTTCTAAAGAGTTTTGCGCAAAGTGGCCGAGCCCCCCGTAGTGGGTTGTGTCATTATTCCGAGAATCATCACCATCATCATGCGAAAAAACTTATGAAGATGGTTAGCCATTCTTTGTGGTACGTGCGGTTGGTTTCCGCTTTTTGAATAGTGTTTCATTGCACGTAGGCACTATGACTAAACTACAAGACTGATAAAAGAATCAGCAACTATTCGTAGGCTTCGCTTAAGCTTGAAACTTGAAATTTTATTTCCAACATTCGAGATGCTGAAGGCCGTAGTCAAAAAGCCTCTAATAGGCTTGACTGGGACATCGACTGCTTAACCCTTTGACACGCTATGTACACAATTGTGTACACCACTTGTTTTTGCTATTTGTATCAACTAGGGGATAAGAATCAGCGAGATGTATCGAGCTTAGGAATAACTGAACCTCCTGCAAAATAAATTTGTCTTCGTTTAACTTCATTTTGTAGCGTACTGTTGTATATGATCCATTTTCTGAAGGCACCTCCACGTTCGACGAGTCATTCGACATGCCGCTTCCTGCGAGCCTTTTCTTTGCTCAAATTTTTGTTTGCTCAAAATGTACATAGCCAAAAATAAGCTTGCACTATCTTTCTAGCGTGAGATTTCATTCTATTTATGCCAAAACGGAGCATCAATGACTTCAGGATAAGTAGATATTTAATTACAATCTAATTACGCTTACGTACTATAAAGAACGTAAATTCGCATATTATGGCATTATTTTAGTTACAAAAGACTACTGAGTGCCTTGAAATAACGTTGCATTAATATGACAAATTTACAGTCAATTCTTCATAGGTGACGTGTGAAAGGGTTAAAAATGGGCGGCATGGGCAACATGTTTATTACTATGAAAATATGGCAACTGAGCAAACAATCGCAGTGGCAGTTTTTACTAATATAATAATGCATAAAGCGTTAAAATAATAAACTGAAATGTTCAGACTGAAAAAAAAAATCCTAATGATTCGCTTATAGATAGCGTTAGTACACTGTCAATATCTTTGACAAAGAAGACACTGTTTCTTCTCAATGCATGTGCACCATGGAGGCCCGAGCTTTTTTATATATATAAATTTTCTGTGATCCGTCTGCAAATAGATAATTTGTTGAAACTGAGCGCCGGTGCGGGTCCCTCTTCTTCTTGTCCCGTCTTATAAGCCTCGGCGCTAAGCCCTGCGCTTTCCGTGCCTTCTTATGCATACTTCAGCGCCCCATGAAAAAAGTTGATGCAATGTAGGTAATAATAAATAAGCCACCAAAGGCAGAAGTAATCAGCCCTTTAACTGGACGTGTAACTACCGTGGAATCTGTATGAAATCGCACATAAAAGGGTCAACCTGAAAATTCGGGAGCACCTTCGCATTCATAGCAGAAACGCGAATAAAACTTCGGGGTCATTAATCTCTAAATGAAGATTGCGGTGCGCGAATTTTCCCGTTGATTCTTTTATGTGCACTCGTTCCTTCGGCGTGGGTCATCGGACACCTAGTGTTAGGCTGCATTCTCTGGTTTTTCACGGTCCGGCTATAGTATCTGTATTCGCTGTGCTGCTGTCGACACCTCACTGTTTTTTCATTTGGCGTGAGCGTGCTCCACCATTTCGCCTTCACAGGTTTTTCGCAGTGCTCTGCGTCACCTAGCCGCAACGCCACCGCTGAACGCAGTGCAGCGCCGCCGCCATACTTTTTCACCTTTTCTTACTTCCTTTGTAGTGAGCGCCCTGCATCAGCTGGGCCGTCCCGAAACCCCCCAATCATGTTTACAATACGAATGCAAGCAGCCCCAATCCCCCCTACCCCCCGCTTTTTGTGAAGGGAACGCAATGCATGGTCTAGAGGAGAACATGATTGGTGGACTTGCAACTCAGGCACAGCGAAATGAATTTCGGCCTTACAACTCAGCCACAGCAAAAGGAATATCGGCAAGACGATGCCTTATTGCCAACGTTGCGGCCGAGGACCGGCCGCAACGTTGGTAGGACTATCGCGTGTTTTTTTATGTTGTATTTTCTCTTAAGCAATGCACTGAAGGATTTGGTAAGGCGTCGGCTGACAGTAAAACCACACAAAAAGTTATTGCAGCGTAAAAATGGTTAATTATTGCACATAGTTTTGTCGATAACTATGACGAAAGGAAAAAAAATACACTTCTTAGACGATGCTGTACGTCGCGTTGAAATGTTGAGTTAGGAGGCAGATCACGCTACTACGCTTCATACAGGAGGCAAGATCCAGAAAGTGTACTAGCTTAAGCGGAACAAATGCAATGAAAACGATAGCAGGGGATAACGACTGATAAATTGTCCCGAGAATATATTTACACTTACAATTTGTCATCAAGTTCATCAGAATTTCCAATAATCGCATCAATCGTACGGCATGCTGGATGATTTACAGTATGATTCTATCGTTATTAGCAAAAGGTGTACGAACAATAATAAATGAGGCGAGCAGCTACCGAGTAGCACATTCCATCCGTGATATGCAGTTGCTATGGTATGTACATCTCCGTGCCGTTAGGACTCTCTCAGACAAAAGCACCCATGAGGAAATACCAAGAAAGAAGTGATGGGAATGTCAGTGTCACCAGCGGGTGGGCAACACGAGTGAAAACAATGTACGAAATGGCTTACCGAAAGGCGCTTATGCGTTCAGCGAACTGGGAGCGCGAGATTGAACAACCGACGAAGGGAGGACCACACAACACAAGCACTCACCAACAAGTGGTTTATTTACGCGTTAGTAGGATCCCATTTCCTACATAAAAAGTGCGCACGCCAAGTCAAAAAGACTATGAAGACAACAGGGGTGACATGTGATGCGTGTACTCGAGGCACATGTCTATGGATTATCTTTATTGTTAAATTCAGAGCCATCTAGTGACAAGGATGGGTGGCTTGTAGACTGATCTGCATTCTTGAAACGTTATAAGCTTTTGAACAGCTAAATAGCGCGAACTTCAGGGACAAAAGACAAGAGAGTGCGACACACACAGCGCTTGTGTGTGTCGCACTCTCTTGTCTTTTGTGCCTGAAGTTTGCGCTATTTAGCTGTTCAAATGGAGTACCAACTAGCCCAAACACGCACCTTGTTAAGTTATAAGCTTCAGAAATTTCTCCCCGTAGTTTGAAGAGGACGCCGAAACAAAAATAGTTTTCAAACTGAGGTTGGCAATGGCAATGAAGGAAGGAACAGGAGAGAAAGGAAAGGCAGGGATGTTAGCCAGTCTAGAGGGACCAGGTATGCCACCATATGCTGGGGAAAGGGATAGTAGGGGGGGGGGTTAAAGATGGCGAAAGAGAAAGAGAGGCGAGACCAGGCTCATACAAAGTGACACACCTCACAATCATGATAATGTCATTACTCTACAACCGCCGGTGCAAGTATGCCGTCTTCAAGAAGCTGAGCACCACCTTTGTCGCCTCTTTGCAATGACAGAAATCTCACTATGACGCTAAATGTGACTAAGCGGTATTCTACAAAGCGTTTCTATGTGCTGCAAAACCCATCTCACTGGCTTCTCCGTCGGCATGCTGTGACCTCATGAAGTGACGCCACAATGATGTCACAGATCGCAGAACTGTGGCGTCAACAAGCCATCGTAATAATGTCACATGATTACTTCATCGGGTGGCGTCACGTTATGACGTTGTCAGATGACGTCGCTGCCTGGTCAAAGGTGGGACGATGCTGGAGGTATTTCCACTACATGTGAAGTGCAGACAGCTTCCGGGTGGAAGAAACAATGTAATTGGACTCAAATCATCGGGGTAATTGACACTGCCCAAAATACTTGCTGTGCATGCGTGGGCAAGTGTTTTTTCCCCCACGAACAGCCTCGAAGCAACACCCTCTAGAAAAACACGAGGCCTTAGCTCTCTCGTCGTGACGTCACACGAGGCAGCAGATTGGCAAAAACACGGAGCGCTCTTCAAGAGAGGTTGTCTCACAGATACACCATGCGCAAACTATTTTATTGCGAGAGCAAGCATGCATGTATGTTTAAATAAATTCGACTGAAAAAAAAGTGTCGGAGCAACCCTCTATTTAAGCAATCGAGTTTTATTTTGTGTTTGTGCAATATCAGGAGCCATACAACAGTTCGTTCAAGAGAGTTGTGGATAGTCTTTTTTTACTGATCGGCTCCGTCGAGAACTTCGTCATTTAGCTCACCACGGAAGTTCCTCAGCTATACGTGCGTGTGGCACCGCAGGATGCGTTTTAGCACTACTTCGCTCGGGTGATCATTCTCACAGGCGTGGAAGTCGGATGGCTCTTCGTTTGCCAGCAGTTGCGGTGTCAAATGTGGCCATGTCATCTTTGTGATGGCCATGGAATTGTTCGGCATTATTGCCAGTTATCGCTAAGTACCGAGCTGCTTTGCGACGAATTAGCTTTAAGCAACAGACTAAACCCCCTCGTTACAACTGCTTCACGTGATCGGAGTATTCATGAATGGCAGAGGAATTCATCATCTTGTCCACAGTCAACACGTTTCTGTATTTCGCGCAGTTCCACATTTTCAGTACCCGTACCTCGCATATCCTGAAGCGTAGACGATGATCAGACGGACGTCCTGCCTCTTTGACAGAGTCTCGTTGCTTACAACAACGTTGCTTACAACAACAAAAAATCGAAGAATATCCACGGAGTGAATGATGATGAGTGGGCGAAGCTCCGGAGGTTCATCGGTAAAAAGCGAAAATCTTTCGGGAATCTTGCCCAGTACATCATCAAAGACGTGACAAACACTGCATGTATATATTAGGAAATCTTATTTATTTGTGAGCCGTGATTTTCCGTTTTCGTACTGGGGCCGTGTTTTCTTCATTGGTCGCGAGCCGGGGTGGTTAACGTTTACATAAGCCGTGGCTTCCGTTCCGCCTTCATTATAAGGGCTTTATGGTCGGTGAAGTGGAGGGATAGGGGTTCTTGGATTGCTCGTAGTGGGAAGTTCGCAAAGACATGCAAGCAAGATCAAGGAATGGAGTCAACCTGGGCGAATTTTCTATTCAGCGAGGCAGGTTCTTCGGATGGTTGTGGGTTTCATGTCGTCAAACAATTCACGTACTAGCTAAGCAGCACCGCAGCGCCATCTAGTGATCATTCTGAGACCTAGAGGTGGCTACTACGACGACGGAATACGACGATGGACTACGACGCCGGACTAGCCTACGCCCTAAGGAGCTTCGCCCCTAAAAGTGCTCAAGTTCACGAGGCACGCGTGACGTATTTTCTGCCCCCCGTGCCATCCCTCCCTGCTTAGCTTCCAGCGCTTTCGACTGGACGAGGGAAGAGAGAATGCAATTGCAGCGTGCGACAAATTTTAGGGGCCAAGCGCCTTAGGGCGTAGGCTAGTCCGGCGCCGTCCGTCGTAGCCAGCCGTATGCAAAGTGCCCACTACACACCCACCGTCCGTCCACAGCACATGCAAGGTGTGCAAGGTACCCACAATACGCCCACCGTAACTGCCACCTCTAGTTTACAGAGTGTTCACTAGATGGCGCTCGTATCGGATAGTATGTAAATTGATGAATAGATGGCGCGGAGGCGATGGCCCACTGTATGCCATAACGATGACGATGACGCTGATGACGGTGAAGAATAAGCGCGTTAGCACATGCACAGCACATGCGAAAGGTACCCACTATACGCCATGACGATGACGATGACGCTGACGACGACGAAGAAGCGCGATAGCTCATGCAAGGTAGCCGATGACGATGACGACCATGGAACATTCTCTTTCTGCCATTTACCTCTAGCTACCATTTACGAATACTAAAATTTCTTGTATAAATATATACAGTGTTTGTCACGTCTTTGATGATGTACTGGGCGAAATTCACGGAAGGTTCACGGTTTACCGATGAACCTCCGGAACTTCGCCCACTCATCATCGTTCACTCCGTGGATATGCTGTGATTTTTTTCTTACTCCGCTCGTACTGGATGGATTCTAAAAAAAAATTGGCGCGGTGAATTAGTGAGGCAATAAGATCCTTCAGTGAATCCATTCCATGGCTACTTGGAAAAGTGTAGCAGGGCCCCTTCAATTTTCGCTCTTTAGCATCCCTTCAACAGGTATTGATCGAAGGATGAGCACACGGCAGGCACTCACGACTAATAACCGGCACTTTGCAGTTCTCCTTAAAGGAACACTACTACAGTCACTGCAAACCTGTAAGTTTCAACCATATAGGCATCAGCCAAAGGAACTAGAGAAAACGTTAAAGACCACGAATTGTGTAATGGAACGGAAAATGGTGGGGGGTAATATTGGGAGATCAGAAGACGGTTGAATGGATCAGGGAACACAGAGGGCTAGCGGATATTCTAGTCAAGATCACGACAATTGAATGGACCTGAACCGGCCACATAAAGCGTAGGACAGATAACCCATCTCAAGATAGATAGTGTAATCTTGTTTCTGCTTATGTTCAATTTGAGCTAAAATGCACAACGATGTACTCTTCGTAGGTTTTGCTCCCCAAATATACAAGAAGGAGAGCAACTCTGCTAGTTTAGTTTATTCAGACGAAACGTCGGTTAGCCAGAGAAATCGAGCAATGGCTCGCCAGCAGTCTGGGTTGAGCGCATCAATTTGCGTGACGTCCGCCGGACAGCAAGCTATGGAGCGTCGAACAATGCCCGTGAGCACAAAGTACTTTTCCCGGATACGATCTTCGGCAGCGACTACCTTAAGCTGTGCTTCTGCATCCGTGATTCCGCCAACTTCTCTCAGTAGGGTCATCATGCAGGGTCTTCCAACGAAGCGCTCGAAGCACTCCGCGCCACGCCTGTCATCTCGGATTTGCAGGACGAACTCTACGGCGCGGTTAAGGGCTCCCTTGTTCCTTCGCACCGATTCGATGATGCTGGGCGGGACGTAATCGCGATGATTCACGTGGCTATCGAAACTGACGATCAGACTGTTACGCGACATTGCTTTCGCGCTAGAATCCAATAATTGCTGAGCGTTCTGGCCTTCCAACCACACCGACATGTCTGTAATGGTTCGGTTGCGGGACAACAAGTCCGAAAACTCTTCTATGGTTTCCGCATCAGTGGCCACAAGTAAGTTTATATCAAGGAAGGTCACCCCTGCGTTGACAGTCAGCGCCTGCAAGATCTCCTTTGCAGAATCCACGTTCTCTATGTAGATGCTGAGGTTCTTTATGTATCGATTCACCCGAATTGTCTCGCACAGAAGAGTGACCCTGGCGTCGGGATTGTCCTTGACGCTCACTAACAATTGGTTGACACGTTTGTTGATGGCCAGGTCATTGCAGAGGGCACTGACGCTGTCCAGTGAAAGTTCACTGATATCTGGCAGCGTGATATTCTCCGCGCTACTCCGCGAAGATGCCAGGACATGTGGGACAGGATTTTCAGGTAGGGCTCAGTCCAGGGTCCAAGCCGCACGCGGTCGTAGCAGTCGTCTGCAAGCAACTGCTGTGCCAGATATGTTCTGCAAAGAAAAAGAAAGCACAGTACGCTAGTAGGCTTTCATCTACAACTCACTAAGTTGCAAGCATTAAGACACATGTACAACTTTCAAGTGTACTGCGCTACTCCGCATGGAAATAAATGCACGGGAAGTTCCTATCCATTCCTAACATCCAATAGTTCATTTTGGGGAGTCTGTACTGCATAGCACAACACTGAGAGGAACAGCAACAGCTAATCCAGCGGACTTGTGGAGTTGTGCATGGCAATGGTTCCCTGGACTGAATGCCCACCTTAGTGAGCAATACTTATCGTTGCACATGTAACGAAACGTTTCTCCCTCTCAACTTCATGGTAACGAAATTCCAAGGTATCATTCTAAAATTATCATGTTCAGGGTTTGAAAATAAATATACAGTAATTGAACATGGATATTTTAAAAACCTATATTCCAACTTTATCTAGAATCATAGCCACCAATCAAACGTTCCTCTTAAGTAGTTATTTTAGCTTAACATTTATCTGCCATAGTTAAATCATGCTGCGATAATAGAACAGAAATTCGAATTCTTAGTGGAGCCCTCGTCCTGAGAATTATTGCTACCGCGCGTACGTTAATTTTAACAAAAAGACGTTGAAACAACAAGTAACTTGTCGAAACTACAATAGCTTAAAACATTATACACACCTTTCTTCTTCAGAAGCATGGCCCATTAGAAGAAAGTGCAGTGTCAGACTCTTGTTCGCTCGGAGACATTTGCATAGAGCTGACACTTCGTTCATGGGGATGCCCGGACAATAGATGCTGAATAAATGCAATGCGCAGTTTTTCGACAAGGCTCTCGACCACTGTTGCATACCTCCTACCTCGCCGTCATATACTTGGATATCTAGTAATCTGAGCATACTGTTGTTTGCTAACATGGACGCCACGGCTCCTGTGTGGAGCGCGTCATAATGTATATAACCGGCCAGAGAAAGTTCATTCAGGTGGTTGTTGAGTTCGAGAGACCTGAACAATTCTACTATTGATGAGCACCTCTCCACGTTCAGCGAGAGCTTTGTCAAAGTCTGGTTGGTTTCAAGGGCCTTGGCGATGAGGTAAAGGTGTTCCTGACGGATCTGTTGGGCAGTGACTTCCTTCAAGGTAGTCGAAACACGCATTAGGTGCACGACTGCCTGCATGTCTGGAATTCTCTCTTCACACACCGCTGACCAGAGCGTCAGACGCTCGCACGTGACGAGGTTTTCCAACATTCTAAGTCCTTTCCGCGTCGCTCGAAACTCCCGGATTTCAACCGTTTTCAAAGTGGTGAGGTTGTTCCCCATAAGTTCATCGATTGTAGCAGCCAAATGCTCGTTCATCTCACCTACGTCGATGTAGAGCGTATCGAGGCCGATGACGGAGTCGAAGCCTCTCAGATCTAGACGATCACTTGAGATTTCGCTGACGTGGAGGCCACGCAGTCTGCGAGAAGTCGTGGTCGACGACGGTGGGCGAAGGTGGATCTGGAATGGCGGTTCTTGCATGGGAGCGTTGACGCTTTTGAGTTGAGTCACGATCACATCCTGGATGCACAGGTGGTGACGCAAGAGCCACGAAGCGCGAAACGATGCTTGGCGAACGGCTGTGACTGGACGAGCGGTGGTGACTTGCTCGCTGTTCGCCTCGTTGCCGAACGAGCACCGCAGAACCAGCATTCCTGGTCTCCACTCTTCAAGCTCCAAGCCGAGCACGCTTATCACTCGGTTCCAGGCAGTGAGGTCGTCGCACAACCAGCACGGCTCATTAGAGCTCACTGCGCCGCACGGCCTCTCCGTATCCAGTTGGCTCTCCCACTGATTGGTGCATGAGTCGTCGCTTCTTGCGGTATCTGACATTCTTTGAACGTGCGATGTCGAGGCCACCTAGATGTAATGGCTGTCTCGTCGATTGCCAGCGCTCGTGTCGATGTCTATTAGAAAACTGCTGCGCATGTTCCTGTCAGACTGACCAAGACATAAGCGCCTACAACTGGCAGCCAATTAAATGCTAGTAGTTAACAGTTTAGCGACTTAAGACATTTTTTATTAAATGTAATTTGGTTCTATCTTCATCAAAACATAAACTAAAGAGGGAAGATGATTATCATCATTGTTAATTTCCTTGGCATGCCATTTCTTCTTCTTCTTGTCATCTTTTCATATCTGAGTAAGTTGTACTGGCGCAACCGACTCGTTTGGCGGAACGATGGTTTAGAAAAGAGTACAAAATAATGAAAAAGGAACGAAAACTGAACAACAAATTACGAAAGTGAAGTGAAGAAAATGCAGCATATTAACACGTGTTGGACTAAAGTGTGTTTAGAAACGCTAGAAGGGAACTTTGTGGAAGACAACAAAGAAGATGAGAAAAATTCGAAGTGCGATTTATTACATCACCCCGATGGATGGCATCACAAACGGTCCTCAAGATGAAGGCGTACTGGCGGTTTAGTTTGTTCATTATAGAAGAGTGCATCAAAAAAATTACACCATCTCCCATTAAAGGGAACCATGAGGGAATGCGAAGCAGCATTGGGATTGCACACCAAGTTTCCGTTTACGTTCACTCGGCCGTCGAAGCCAAGCGTCGGCGTCGAGCTACAGCTTCCGCTACAGAGAGACAACGCGAGTCTGAGGCGAGTGTAGCGAGGCTTTCGAAACAACTACAGCGACCGGGAACCGACGGAGCGACCGCACGATTCAAGCGAGACTTCCTCGACCGAGCGCACGCGCTTCTATGAAATGGGGGAGGGAGAGGAGGGAGTGGGTCTACAGGCTGCAGCGCGGGGGGGAGGAGAGTAGAGAGGTGACCGAACGCCTGCGTAAACGAGGAGAGTGGGAGAGAGAGAGAGCAGGCGCATGCGCAGAAGGGTGGTCAGGCCTGCACACCACCACGGGATTGAACTCCGCTCTAAGCTGCTTCGCATTTAAAACAAGGAGCGAACGGGGAGACATAAAGATAGACGTTGAGCGCTTGCGTTTTTGTCTCGCTCTATGTGTCAATTTGTTCTTTGTTTTTGGTGCGCGCTGCGACAAGTGGTACTCTGGCAATTTCCCATTGTGGTAGCACCTTCCAAAGGAAAGAACCACCTCGAGTGGCAACTTCAAGCACACCCTTACAGAAAGGCTCTCCTACTG
Organism: Rhipicephalus appendiculatus; assembly: GCA_030522465.1. Lineage (NCBI taxonomy): Eukaryota > Metazoa > Arthropoda > Arachnida > Ixodida > Ixodidae > Rhipicephalus > Rhipicephalus appendiculatus. The sequence continues at coordinate 847,205 of JALIZH010010921.1, read as the reverse complement.
AATGTCTTCTTTGATTGGGGCGAACCTTCTTTATTTTCAAAGAAATGCTGCAAAAATATGCTCTCATAGCAATAAATACATAAAGAGGACTACTCCAGACCACACCTGTGGACGTAATAGTTCTGTGCGGGTGAGTCGGCATCGTAGAATTGTAACTTATACTGCTGCCTATGCAGTTGGCCACCATAGATTCTTTCCAGGATTGTTCAGTTGTAGAAAATCGGATGCATATCCAAAGGAGATTTCGCAAATTGGGCGGCGGAATTGTTTTCAGTCTCAGGCAGTGACGACCGCGGACGTCGGCCCTATAGGACATTACGGGACCATCATAAAATTTTGACTGTCCCTGTGTGCCGTGGTGGTCGAATTTCGGCAGAGGGGAAATGCTAGAGACGCCTGCACTGTGCGATGCTAGTCTATGTTACAGACCATCCGATAGTAAAAACTTTCAGAGCGTCCAATTACGGCGTGGCTTATAACTATGTCGTGATTTTGGCACATAAAACACCAGATGTTGTTGTTGTTCTTCATATTATTATTATTATTATTATTATTATTATTATTATTATTATTATTATTATTATTATTATTTAATCTTTGTGTCAAAAGGGAACGTTTGGAAACAACACTTCTTTTGGAACGCACTCGACACGGCTGTGCTAAACATCCTATTTTCATATGAGCAGCGAGAAAGAAAAGTCCGGTAATATTCCGTCAGTTTCGGTTTAGCCGCTTTGATTCGACCAGTTTAACATTAACGTAGGGCGCGCTACGAACAGTGAGCAGGAATAGATAAATCTTTTATCAAACTTTTATTATGCTTTATCAAACAAGAACAATGACCGGCGTCCCACGTCAGCGTTTCCAGTTGGCGTCAAGACGAGTGATGCAAAATATCATGAATTGATGACGTCATGAATCCGTCACGGGTCCTAAAATTTGCAGCGTCATTAGGACATCAAGGTGACGCCATTTTGACGTCATCCCAACTGACGCCACATTATGACTCACGCACGACGTCATCGCTGGGTCAAAGGCGGGCAGAGATAGATAGATAGATAGATAGATAGATAGATAGATAGATAGATAGATAGATAGATAGATAGATAGATAGATAGATAGATAGATAGATAGATAGAAACGGTCTAAATGCATTTCGTTTGCAAAAAAAATACGCTGCGCAATTAAAAACAAGCTTCACATTTTTCACCACGTGAAACTGCGCGCAAGTATTCACTGCGTAGGAAACTACTTCTGGTACCGGTCACAGAAACAGGGTATGGTTGATCACTAGCCAAAATAGCATATCTGTCATGAGTGATGGGCGCCGGTGTTCAAAGTGCGTGCCGTCACAAGATCGAGGAAAGGAAGAAGGCGCAGAAAGTTACAAGCGTCGGGAAAAAAATATAAATGAAAAGCAAGTACCATTCGGAGAAGGCCACAGAGATCATGGGCGGCAACCAGATTGGTGTTCAAAGCAAGACTCTACGCATCTCCACGAAGTGAATCATGATGAGTGGGCGAAGCACTAAGGATCGTTCTTACCTTAAATCACCCTTTGATATTGCACGCTCGCGCAGGTAAATGAGTGACAACGCGTGTGTACAGTGTATACAATGTGTTTTTGCCGTTCTGCCGCCGCTTCCCGCGCCCTCAATCCCGCAGTAGCAGGTTATTGTCGGCGTTGCCGTTTTGCCGCTGCTTCCGAAGCTCTCGCCTTCACGGAAGCTTGCTGTCTGCGTAGACGTTGAGCCGCCGCGTGCCGCGCTCTCGCCTTAGGGGTATCAGCTTGTTGTCGGAGTTGCCGCTTTTCCTTTCGCGTTACCGCGCGTAGACGTTACCACGCCGTAACGCGAAAGAGACGTTACCGCGCATAGACCACGTAGTGGGTGCTTAGCAAGTTCGAAAACATTTCACCCGCATAGGTGCTCGTGGTTTAAAGCATGCTGCCCACTACACAGAATGCAGCCATATGCGAAAGATTCACTGAGACAAGCCATTTCCATCTTTATCGATTACATAGTAGTAATCCACAATTTAAACTTCTCGAGTAACATCATACAATAAAAAGTATGCACTGAGTGCTTGAAGTGCGCACTTGGGACAGAATATTGCTGTCGCGTTCAACTCTTAAAGGCGAAGCTTAAGGGTCCCCCCAATTTTTATGGACCCAGCGGAAATCAAACTCAAGTATTCTGCGTGGAAATGAAGTATTTTACCACAGAGCTACGCCAGGTCTCGGAACTCCTTAGGAAGAAAACCCCATGCAGGCTTAATTTCGTAGAAACGTCAATAGTGGTTGCAATGCTGCCTTCCTAATTTTATAAACATTACATATGCACTCCAATGATACAGGAGTGACGTAGGGAAGCGTCAGTTGTAGTTAAGTGTCATCTACTGAAGTTGGTCTTCGTAGCACTATCCAGGGCGATCATCCTCGCAAGCAGAAGCGCTAGATTTCAGCTTACCGGTTGTGGTCTTGTTGCTCTTCGCATCGTTACGCAACTTAAACAACTTGTTATATAAAACATATGCGGCTGTCTAACATACATGTCTGTGCTTACAACATTTGTACGTATGTTTAGTGTCATTTCGTAACGTTTCGTTCAACAAAAAGCTTACACAACACTCACCATCCTTCCGTATGATTCGCATGACATCGATTCCCATGGTACGTGGGATCTGCAAATTTTCTAATTCGTTTTTTTTTCTTATGTTGCGTGATAGCGGCGCTTAGGGACACCGGTGACACCGGCGGCGAGAAAAAAGATATCCAGAATGGAACGGGGTTCGAGCGTGGGCCCGCTCCGTGCCAGCCCAGCATTTTACCACTGAGCCATGTCGGTGCTTTTGCTTTCTTTCATGGTATTTATTACAAATATGCGTAATGTGCATCATAGCGAACGAAATACTCAAAGGCGCTTCTACAAGCGTACATTAAGCGTTGCACAGAATGAAGTTCCAAACAGTAATGTCCTCTAAAAGGGAATCAGAGCAGTGCATTTCGTGAACAGTAGATACCAGTCCTGTTGGAACTCTAGCTGTTGATAAAAGTCTTTGAGCTGTAGAGCCATTTGTGTGAAATGCAACCGTGATGATACAACTGGTTCCGCATGCCTGTCTAACAAGCGAGTTTTCCATAAGTGGTGCATTCCCATTAGTAGGAGCATGTCAACAGGCATAGAATTGCTTTTGGGTGGCTCGAGATAACTGAGGCATGCCGGTGCTCGAAACTTCTGCGCACAAAAACCATATACATGCGATGTGTTGGGAAGGAACCGCCTTAACATACGCAATATAACGTGGTAGAACAGTGAAATACCAACCAGGTGTCACAGAATGCGAATTGTATAACCAAGCGTCACACAATATGAGTTGCATTACGATTGGGTCGTTGAATGCTTCCAACTCATTACAAAGGGCTCAGCCATAAATTATCACCGTGATCAACCACCGAATCATTAAGTGGAGTAGTGGGTACCTTGCAAGCGTACGTGTTTTAGGGGCGAAGATCCTTAGGGTGTGGGTCTGTCCCTCCTCTGTAGTAGTTGTAGTAGTAGGTAGGTAGGTAGGTAGCCAAGTATAGTAGAATGTACCCACTCCACGTGATAAAGATGAGGATGACGCAGTATAGTAGGAATGTACCCACTACACGTGATAACGATGAAGTATAAGCGCGTTCGAGTATAGTGGAATGTACCCACTACACGTGATAAAGATGAAGATGACGCAGTATAGTAGGAATGTACCCACTACACGTGATAACGATGAAGTATAAGCGCGTTCGAGTATAGTGGAATGTACCCACTACACGTGATAAAGATGAAGATGACGCAGTATAGTGGAATGTACCCACTACACGTGATAACGATGACGACGACGCTGATGACCATGAAGTATAAGCGCGTTCCAGACCACACGTTCTCTTCCTGCCATGGATGAAAACGATCGAGCTTCGCCCACTCATCATCATTCACTTCGTGGATATGGCGTGATTTTTAGATGCGAAGCAGCTATTTGACTAGCCTGTGTAACGCTGTCCCTCCATAAGTCCGTACGAACGCGCCGCAACGCGCTCCCCTCGCCGCAGGTGTTGGAGCGGTGCCAAGTAGGTCACGCCGCAGCTGCGCGTTGACGTCACGCTCCCCTCGCAGTGCGCGCTGACGTCACTCTCTCCCTCGCCTGCCGCGCGCTCGCCTCGAGCGCTGTCTTGAGGAGGCGCTGACTGATTGCGGCGAGGCGTGTCGACGCGCGCCTCTTATAGTCGCGGGAGACTTCAACGTTGACGTCAGCGGAGGAGGAGAAGAATGGCTCGTCGATTACATGCGTGACGTGCACTCGCTGAAGTGCGTGTCGGCGGAACGGAAACTACCCACCACGATAAGGGGAACGTGCATCGATCTGGTCTTTGCCAACTTCGACGTCGAATGTCTGCAGGAACCTCTCAGCGTGCACTTCACCGATCACAAGGCCGTGGTAGTCAAGGCGAAACGCGCGCCAGCTCCGGTCCAGCGCCCGTGTCCACTCTGAAGAAACGACATGGCCTACGGCAGCCATCGCTTCAAACGAATCTTCCAGCGCTCACCGCAGCACCCGCGTTAGCGCCGTTCAACCCTTGACGCCACCCGTGCGCAACGCTGCTGCTTCGCATCCCATCAGGGTTCCTTTTGGGAAGATGGTTGTAAATTTCTTTTCTAGTAGCCCCAAGAGAGTTCGCAACGGGTTCTAGAAATGGTGCTCTTCCAGCTTTTGTTGTGACTGCTGCGCTTTCCACGCAGCACAGTTGAAAAAGCATAGAGAAGTTATTAATGGCATTGAAAACACACGGGGGATCAATGAAAATGCCGTTGACGACGTTCCAAATCCTAAAATCCAAATTTTGTATTTTTACAAATACATTCGGAATGGATCTCAGGGCTAAAAGCTGCGGTCTGCAGCTTGACAGAGGCCCAGAAACCAAAATCACAAGGCAGGGCTAGACATCAAGGCACACGTGGCGCCTGACCTTGATATACCTGCTTGGTGAATAGAAAAAAATCCGTACATAAACGATCATACACGTAACAGGTCATCAGAATATATACATACGAAATATGTAAACAGTGAATAAAATGTTGAGCAGCATAGAATACAGCAAAATTGACAATAAAGAATATAGGACTAAACATAATAACGAAATGTATCTTATTCACACAAAAGAAAAAAAAACACATTGATGAGAGAAAAACAATAGACTAGACCTATATACACACACGCGCATGCGCATGCATGCATATATACATATATACACATCGGTAGAAATATGGGTAAATATGTACAATGCACAAGAAAAAAAAATCACTGCTAAAACACTGCAATATGAATCACAAATGAAGACTGAGCGAGTTAGCTACAAAATTTATTTAAAAAATTGTAGATATTTCATTAGAATTTGCTTTTGCTTGTAGCCTAATGATGAAGTACTCCTATTTATGATTTAAAAAAATATTAGACGTACTGATGTTAACGTGGGCTTCCCTATATCTTTGTATCGATTAAGAATTGATGGAAGGTTGTGTTTCAAGGACCGCAGTTGATAAAAAGTACGGAAACGTGGTATTAGCCATAGGTCAGTGGAGCGTGTGCGAGGATTACTGTACTGCTGAAGCAATGCAATTGAGGTGATAAAATGCTTGACCGTGGGCGAAGACACACAAAATGAACGCATAACGCGAAATACGTAAAGGTGATGTATCTTCATAATGATGTACGACTCAAAATAATATGCTGTGGAAGACAAGTAATTGGCAATGTTGCGCACGGCATTCTTTTGCAATAAGTCAATTGTCGTGATGTTTCGTTGTGTAGTGGTCAACCGTACCGAACTGCAATAATTAATATGTGATGCGAAGAGTGCATAATAAATTTGAATTTTCAGTTGCAGTGGCAGAAAAGTGCGACAAAGCGACTAAGCTCCTGTGCTCATTAAGAGCTTTTTGCACAAATTTTCGATGTGAGTGTCCCATGATAGATTCGAGCTAAATGTTACACCAAGAATTTTACGTTCATTAACAATTTCAATTTTGTGTCCGTCGCAGTAAATATCTTGCTCTAAATGAACTGATTTATTTTTGGCACGGAAAAAATTACCTTGGCTTTTGTCGGATTAATTTTTAGGCAGTTAGAATGAGACCAGAATACTAGTTTTTCAAGGACATGATTACATTTTGACGCTAGAACTTTTTCATCAGGGCCGGAGAGCAGGAAAGTGCTGTCATCCGCATAGATAATACATTTTGCGCTTGCATAATACTTACAATATCGTTAATGTATACGTTTAAAAAAAAGAGGACCCAGAATACTACTTTGGGGCACGCCCCATTTTATGAAAAGGGGAGATAAACGATAATTGCCAATACACACACACACACACACACTGACTCCTGTTGGTGAGATATGAACGGAATAATTCGAGCTGCTTACCACGAATGCCGTAATCTAATAGCTTTAGCAGAAGAATGTTATAGTTCAGTGAATCGAAAGCCTTACTATAATAAATGCAGAGACTGAGAGTTATATCTTTCTTTTCAATGTTTTTTAGCACACATTCTTTTAGGGTCAATAAAGCTGTTTCAGTAGAACGCGCTTTTCTAAAAGCAAACTGCGCATCGGAAAGTAAGTTTATTTTGTCGAAGAACCCATTTAGCCGAGAGAACAATATTTTTTCTACGCCTTTCGAAGAAATTGGAATCACAGATATCGGTCTATATTTTTTTTTGCTTCATTCTTATTCCCACCTTTATAAATAACAGACACCTTGGATTTGTTCATTGCATCAGGAAATTCTCCTAACTGAAGGGCGAGATTAAATAGGTAAGCGAAGACGGGCGCGAGGTGTTCAATAACGTATTTTATAGGCCTAATCTGCAAGTTTTCTATGTCTAAAGCCTTCCTGTTTTTTAGACCTATCAATATACGAGAAACTTCACCTTCACTGATATCGCGCAAAGCGAAGCTATGAGCTGGGCAATTGACTGTCGGCCGGATAACTTCTCGGTTACTACCTCAAAGCATGTACCAAGGAAACGTGGTTGATATGATCCGCAGGCTCCGTTCCGGCAATTTCACGGTTATCAAGCCTTAACTTTAGCGTTGTTTGTGATTTATTTTCACGACCCAGAACCTTATTTAGCGTTTTCCACACGACTTCAGGTTGTTGCTTTTTAATATCAGAGAATATTCGTTGATAATATGCTACCTTTGCTGATTTAAGCTAGGCGTTAAGTTTATTTCTGAAAGTTTTAAAATCTTTCAGATGTGACGACATTCTTGTACGCAAGAAGGTGTGAAATAATTGATTTTTTTATTAATAACTTTTTTACGAGCTGCCGTGCGACCCAAGGTTTTCCTTATTCTTTTCGATGGTTTAAAAAGATCTGAACGGAAAGTATGCGGCGTATAGTTTTTGAAAATATTTCAATAAACTTCGAATATGCACCGTGCACCATTTTTAATTTGTATATAAAAGACCAATTATAAGCACTAATATTGCGTTTAAATAAAAGCAAAGCATGATCTGATACGTACTGCATCGTAATAACGTCATTCCGACTATTTTTATGAGTTTTGGGGGTAAAGAAAAACATGAAAATTGGGCAGTGGTCACTTACAGCGGAATCTATAGTACCTGCACTCAATACTGCAGTTTCCACGTTAGTAATGAACAAGTCTAGGGTCGACAAAGTGCTCAGTGTGATGCGTGTCGGCGTAGTTATTATATTCTTAAACCCTAGTGAAGAAATCGTGATGTTCAAATCTTGGGTCAGAGCAGTTAGTTTCAAGAGTATTAATGTTAAAGGCTCCACCACATACCAATTGGCGATGATTACTTGATACAAAATGTAAAAAATTTCTCAAAAAGTTCATAAACTGTCCAAAATTCTCAGTTCTCATATTGTGTATTATTTGTTTTTATGGTACTAACAGCTGCTAGAAATTGTTTTATTTTATTGTAATCATCAACGAGGGTCCCGTTGCAGTCGTGTACTTTGGGACTCTCGTCTCCATATTTTACTCCCTGTAACAGCCTTTTATATCATGATAATAAACTGATTGATTGATTGATATAGAACTGCGACAACGTCAAAGTTTTGTTTTAGCGTTAATATTTTGTAATCATTGGTAATGCAAGTGTAATTTATTAGATCATAATCTCTAGAAGCCCCGTGTAAATAGCGACACCACCACCCCTACCATTACTGCGATTGATGAAGAAGTTTTTCTATCCATTAAGTTGAAGCATCGCACAGCCGTCATAGTACCAAGTTTCCGTAAGCGTAAAAATGCAATAGCGAAACGAAAATTGGTAATAGAAATAAGCAATTTTATCACGGTTAGAAAGGGCAGAGGGTGCGTTAATATGCAATTCAGAACTGTGCGCAGAACATGGAAGAATTTCATGGGGCAGTGCAATATGGTGATAGTGCACTGTGAAAGACGAACTGTACACGTACAAAAAAGAGTTCGGATTACACCGATTTTATCTTAGTAAGGTCGTCTTCACAAGTGATAGTTATGGCGTTTGAAGTATCCGTCTCCCTTGGAAAAATCCTTCCATTGTGGGTCCGGATGGATCTCCAATGGCAATATTTTTTACGCCTGATAGCCATACTCAGAAGCCACTTTATTGTAGGGCAAATATGTTCGTTGACATAGCATTTGAGTTGTAAAGTCCTAGAATATTGATTGTGAGCCGGGCTTTCCTCGCTTTCTTAAGTGTCATGTCGCGCTTAGACCGGGACTTGAATTGCACGATGACGTTAGTTTTATCCGGATTACGCGTAGGGACGCGATGACAAGTCTCGATGTCACACTGGCTGATTGGTTCATCAATAGTCTTACCGATAGTAGACAAAATTGCTGTAATGTTCTCGTTTTCAGTCTTTGCGACTCCCTGAATTACGAGATTGGCATTTCTAGAATATTGCTCAAGATGAACAATCTGGTTGTCTAGTTCGTCATTTGCATTGATTGCTTGGTTGCCTTTCAAAAGCTGAGTATTTGCTGCGATTTCCGTGTAAAGTCTCTTTTTCAATTCATCTATCTCTCTGTGCGCGAATTGAATGCTGTGTGTTATGTTCCGATGATCAGTTTTCAGATCACGAACTTCATTGCGCAGGTCCCTTTCATACGCTTCGCGTGACGATTTCAGTTCTAACTTGAGTTGATCTGTTAATTTCTGAAAAATTTCGTCTTTCACTCGAGCAAGTTCCTTTGACATTGTTACGAGATGACGCACTCGCTTGGCAGCAGCGCCAAAAACTACAAACAATAGCAAATATTGCAAAAGGTGCGCAGGACTAACCTGCAGCAAAGACCAGTATCCGAGCAAAAAAAAAAACCCACCTCCCCGAAGGGAATCGTGAGGAAATGCGAATGCATTTCGCGCGCGCTTCACTCCATTTATATATGGTGGTTGGGGTTCGAAGAAGGAAAAGGCGCCTAATTTCTGCAGCCCGGTCGGGAGCACGGCGCAGCGCCTGTTTTTTTTTTTTTTTTTTTTTTTTTTTTTTTTTTATCGCGGTAGCTCCGCAGAGCTCCCGCGATGCGAGCGCCCTCATGCGCCAGAGCGCGCTCCTCCTCTCCACTTTGCTAGGGGCGAGGATAAGCGCGCGCGCCCGCAGCTTTTGCTATGGGGAGAGAGAGTGAGAGCGGAGAGATAACACCTGCCGGCGCGCGGACACCTCCTCAACCTATCCTCCTCCCCGCGGACAACGCCGGCCAACGCCGGACAACGCCGCCTGACATAGCCCGACTAAGAAATGCATTCGCATTTAAAATACCAGTCTCGTCGCCACTGCCAAGTGAAACCGGCAAGCACAAGGAGGCTCCTTTTGTAGCCTTGGCGAGGGTGACGTCAGGCCTCCGTCGCAGATAGCAAGCGCCGCCGATGAGTACCACGCCACCTGTTGTCGATGCGTACCGAGTAGCGTGTCAGATGATGAAGACTCGGCGAATGCTGACGTAGCAGAAAACTGCGGTTGCGCAGAGACAATTTGCAGCAAGAAGACCAGTATCAGAGCAAAGAATACCGGCGTCGTCGCCACTGCCAAGTGATTTGTTGACCAGTATTGAAATTTGGCCCGCCACTTTCAATTGAAAGGCCATTACGCAAATCAATATTGATTTATCGTGGAGGGAAAATGAATTAACAATTGCAAATACATTGCGGATTAACAGCAATACCGTTGAAGAAGTTGCTGACCTGTATTCAAAATTGGTCCATGGCTTTCAGTTGAAAAACCATTACGCAAATAAATATTGATTTTTTCATAAAAAAATGGTGAATGTCATATTGAAGTATTGTTGAAAGGGTTTTCACTTTCAACAGTGAAAGGTCATTGAAAAGGCTGAATCTATGAGCCTGACTGATATCATTCTTGCTTTGGGAGAACGGGCTAATGTAAATGCAAGTATGTGTGTACTGCAGCCCTAGCTAGGTCCCCTTGGGAGTGCAGTGCAGAAGTGCCTACATTTCAATTTTCCCATTATTTCAAAGCAACAGTAATCTCAATTTAGCAAGAGCTTGAAATTCGTGCAGATCGAGTGATGATGAAATAAACGTTTATTATGTCCCGAAACAGTGTTCCCGAGCTCGTAAGCTCGGGGTCACCCTAGGTGGGAGGGTCCCTCATTCCAGGAATCCTCTGGCCGTAATGGCTTCCCGGGCCCTGGCGACGAGTCCTCGCTGGTCGTCTAGGTCCCATGCGGCGATCTTGGCCTCGCACGTCTCGGCTAGGATGTTGATACGTGCGGTCGTTGCAGGCTTGGTACTGCCACCTTCGTGGCGCCATGGACACTCTATTATTAGGTGTGCCAGTGTGTCTGGCACGTCGCATATCGGGCAGTTGTATGCGTGAAGCGTAGGGTTGATGCGATGTAGCAGAATGCCGTGCGTGTACATATTAGTCTGCAGTCTTCGGAATGCGGTGGCTTCTTCCTTGGTCAGCTTGGGGTGAGGTGGCGGGTACACCCTGCGGGCTAGGCGATGGTGCTGGAGTATGGCGTTATATGTCGGTGGTACGGTCTCCACTTCTGCTGTAGCGATGGCTATCCGCGGGTCGAGCGAGGCGGCGAGGGAGGCCCGATTGACGTGACCGCGGGCCGCGGCGTGAGCCGCTTCGTTTCCCTCGAGCCCCTCGTGCCCCGGCACCCACACCACGCAGGTGTAAGGAAGCGGAGTGTTGCTCTTCCTCAGAATTTTGAGAGCTTCGTCGGAGATTCGGCCTCGCGTGTAATTGCGGACAGCGGATTCGGGAGTCTGTGAAGACTACGACCGCGTCCTTAGCAGTCGTAGTGGCAAGGGCGATCGCTGCTTCCTCCGCCGTCTCGGAGCTCCGCACCCGGACGGTGGCAGATGCCAGCTCCATTCCTCCTGCGTTGACCACGCTTATAGCGTAGGCGTTTTTTCCCGCGTATTTAGCCGCGTCGACGTAGCGAGCGTCTGGATCATGCTGGTGTCTTCTGCGGATGGTGTCCACTCGAGCGATTCGTCGTTTCCGATGATAATCTGGGATGCATGTTACGCGGCACTTGGGCGATGCTCAGAGATTCGCGGCGGTATGGCGGTACTTTTCACTTTGCGGTCCGCCTCGCATATGTAGCGCTCACCATAGCCAAGGCGCTGAAGGACCGATCTGCCCGTCGACGTGAGCTTCAATCTCTCGAGTTGGCTGGTCCGTTGTACTTCTACCAACTCTTGCCAGGTGTTGTGTACACCCATTCTGAGGAGTCTGGTGGTCGACGCCATCGGAGGTAGCCCCATGGCGAGCTTGGTAGCTTTGCGGATGAGCACATTCAGCTTGTCGACTTCAGATGTCTTGAGAGCGAGGTACGGGGTTCCGTAGGTGATTCGGCTAGTTAGAAGAGCTTGCACGATTCTTAGGGTATCTTGTTCCTTCAGGCCACTGCGTCGGTTGGCGACTCTCCTCACGAGGTGCGTCAGTTGGAAGACCATGTGTTGAAGTCGAGGGAGCGTGGCGGCCCCTGATCCATCGCGGTGCAGGTGCAAGCCGAGTACTCGGAGCGAGGCGACCTTCGGTACTGGGACCCCGCGGAGGATGACGCACGGGTCTGGCGCTTCGTAGGTTGGAGGTCTTCCTCGCGTGCGGGCTTGAAGTACTAGCAATTCCGATTTTTCAGGTGCGCAATGGAGGCCGCAGCTTTCGAGATAATTCTCGATGACGTCGACCGCTTCCTGAAGGCAGCTTTCTTGCTCTCCAGTGCTCCTGCCTCGCGTCCACAGCGTAATATCGTCCGCGTAGATGGCGTGACGTAGGCCCTGTATGTTGTCAAGAAGCCGGGGCAGCCTAAGGAGCGCCACGTTGTAAAACCTTTAGTAACATAGTGTACGATTACACTGCCTGTTTTGCACACAAGAGTAAAGTGCAGACAAGGAGACGATTTTCAAAGCTTACTGAAATCTTAATATATTGACAGAGAGCTCACCTAGTTGGTGGGTATTCATTTAAAAACAAAAGTATAGGGCGTGCAAACACGGACACAAGAAGGAAGTCCAGACACCACAAACGCCATTTTTTTAGAATGATTACTGCAGTATTTATATTACATCTTCAGGTCCATCAAAGGCAATACTATACACGGCTCCACTACAAACAGACATTCATATAGGACATATTTCCGCAGTGTCCATGCCTCCCTCTGTCCGTTCAGGTAGTGCATAGAGGGTGCAAGCACCTGTGAATAAACAACCCCTTTCTTTACACCCGATGTTAGCGCCGCCAAGGCACATGCCAAGCAGCAACACATTAACATCGCCATGAACCCGTGTTCTCACCTACTAGCATGGACACTAACCGAGTTTCAGTCAAACTTGGGAAAAAGCAAGAGAACACAATTTGCTAATTAAAATATTTATTTTTCAGCAAGTGGCGCTTGTTCAAATTCCTAAATATTTTACTTTAACATAGCAGATAACTTTCCACTGTAATGTGCAAAGCGCATACTGTTTGACAAAATAATTTAAACACAATGCAATGCAACATTTGAATAAATACAAATAAAATTTCTGACACCTAGAGGTATGAGAAGATAAAAAAGCACATTGATACTGCTTACAGGGCTCACATACTATGCGAAAAATGTACAGAAGGAGTGAAGAAGGTTCGTACAGGTATCTAAGCCCAAATTCAAGGATTTTGCAAGGTTCCTATCGAAAATTTTTTGAGGACGCAAAGCAGCATTGCACGTCTAATTTTTCTAACAATGTTTTCAAAACATTATGGACAGTTTATGCATTCGAAATACAAAAATTGGATTCTACCAAACGAGAACCTAGAGACAATGAAGCTAAGGAGGACATAGAGGACATTAGTAGTAGGTTTTAACTAAAGAGTTGTAATTATGACATAAATGGAAACTAATTAAAGTGTATCAAAACACAAATCGCCGCTTGTAGGGACCAAATCTACAACCTTCGTCGGAGAATGCGTCCAATGCTCTACCTAATCAAATTATGTCACTAACGTGCACAAAGCTTCGCAGCAATAATACAGCTGCTGGGAAATCTTTCTCATTAGAAAACTAATTCTGTCCAGTTCCCCCCATTTCACTTTTTTGAGTCTTCGGGATAATGTTCAATTTTATAAATGTGATGAATGACGTTCCTCTTTTTCTGAGAACTGACCTCCTAGACAGCAAAATGGTAATGACCACTTCAAAAATTTTCCCCCATGTTCACAATTTGATTGTTGAATACATTTTTGACTGCATACAGTCATCAAACTTCTCCTCTTTTTGAGCTTTCGTAACGACTGAGCCAAATGCGAATTGGACTTATGCCAGTAGAGCAAGCAACTTTTCAAATATTCCCTGTGTATAAAGTCAAGATTTTCGTTTACACAAAAGACCACTAATGTTTTGGAGGACGCTTTAACTATGCCTTCAAGAGTAGAACGTGATAGCGTAATCGGGCCCCATGCGCATTGCCTTCGACTACGCAGCAAGGAAAGGAACGTTTGAGCGCGTAACATTGGCCATTTCAAACTATTATTGAATGTCTACAGGATGTATAGCATTTTTCCCAAGTTTGGCTGCGTTAGGACAGTGGATGTTTGTCGAGCTAGCAGAACTGTCACTCGACAGAGAGCTACCTATCGCGGGACTGAAATCAGAAGCGCTGGAAGTGAATTCGAGTCACAAAGACCTTGGTGGAGGGAAGGCGGGAGAAGGCGGACAGACCGAGTAGGAAACTAAAGGAATGATAGGTCAACCAATGCTGAAAGCAAGGTAGACACAGGATCGGAGCCATCACTGATCGCAACACGTTCTCTTACTTTGTTTGATGAATGTTTATCGACCATAGAACGCAGTTACTACATTCAATATTAGACACTATATGCCAAGAATGTTTAAGTCTTCAACAAAAGAAATCAATTCCATGTTTTTGAAGAGCCTTGAGAGGTGCTCAGTTTGAAGCGTTTTAAATGGCTTCAAGGACCTATATGCACCCGCAGTAAAGGAGCAGATCAGTATTTCTTGTGGAGTGTGTGTGCCATAAACGCCACTAAATACGTGATTAAAAAGCTTGCCCATGCTTCATCGAGAGCTGACATAATGCAACTCTGCTTAAAGTTACACATTACAATATTGCCACATTTAACAAGTGAATGCAGTTGGTCGCGAGTTAACGTAATGTGGTCGTTCATACACATGGACACTATAACAGCACAACCGTTCACTGTTGGTTGCACCACCCGTCTTCAGCTGCTCAGGCAACTTCGGTTTCCTCGATAGAAATAGGGCCAAGGGTGTCTCTTAGATTCATGCCCGATGAAGCCTGCGAAAGAAGAATAGGGTTCTTATGACAAAAAGTTCCACAAGGAAAGTGTAACAAAGCATGCTCACGTCGTGATTAAATCATTTGATTAATCCGCCTATTGCAAGACGACCAGGCACACACAGCCTTTCTGTAGCTGAAAATTTGCAAAATGTCTCTTCATCTCGGAGGCTTTGCCTCGGACAATACCGGTTGTCCCGGCCCTTACCCTACCAAACCGGCAGAGTACAGTACAGGAAAATGAAGGAGGCGGCTTCTGTGGGGCTTATAACTGCAGCTCGTGACCAGCATTTTGCATTCCTCAATAAAGAATTTAAAAGAATGGAAGAACCAAAACCACACCATGCCAGAACTTTTTGAATGCCTCCCTTGTCATAGGTGTGAACCATGCTTTACTGTTTTGACTGCAACATACTTTCCAGCCATAACAGAAATATGGAGATAGACTGGGCATAGCTTTTGCCTTCAACTGACGAAATTCATTCACAAAGGCAAGATTTCCCCTATGGGAAAGAAATGCTTCAACAAATGTGTCAGAAAGGAACATGCAAGCCGGCTAACAAAAATATTTCACTGAAGACAGAAGTCATTGGTGGTAAGCTTCTTCTTAGAATATGCGACTTCTCAACATGCGAGTTCAAAAATGGCCTTCTTGGGTATTTATCAAAAACCGTGAAAATGCAGCAATATTCCTGCGAAAATGTCAAGAGAGCTGTGAGAGCCCACATGCGCAGTTAGCAACACGGTTTACATTTATGGTTTTAACAGTCCTGAATCAAATGAGTGCATTTGCTTGCACATAGGTTGGCTTCCTTGCATGTGTGATTGTTTCACTTTCGTCAGCTGAAGCCTAGTGCTCTCTGGCACTTGAGCTGCCAAACAGTCTCAGCTGTCTCTGCCCCTTCACTCTTCATTTTCCTGTTAAGTGTGGGCGTTGCGAGATATGTCGCAGCTAAATCAACAGCACAAGCTAGCAAAACCCTTCCATATAGCATTGTCTACTGATCAACAATGTTTTTATTAGTAAATAAGAAAATTTGTGAAAACCGCAAACCTTTTAAAGTAATTTTGTCAGTTTACCAAAATTAAATGTGAACATCTTAAGGAACTTCGTATCGTGCAGCATATTTTCTTTGCTCCTCAACAAAATTCCACCACATCACAAAAATAGAGGCAGCTTTGTTTTAATTTGCATTTCGAAAATTATGATCCTGGTACGTACAATTTGTACATCATTGCCTGTTCATAGGCTTCTATACAAAAAACTATAGTAACACTGCTGACAGTGAAATCTCTTTTCCAACTTTAAGAACTTTATTTCATTTTGGCTTTACTGCAGCTCTGCAAACTGGTTACACTAAAGCCTGCAAAACACACCAACTATAACAAATGTTCTTTTTTTAAAAAAGTGGCATGTGCACTGTGGGATATACTTGTAAGAATATTGATTTTTTTATAACTCTAAACGCACACTTACTGACAGGTGGGTACAACAGCCAAATGCTCCATGAAAAAATTGCAAAAGAGCTGAACAGTTTCGCAGCGAGATTTTAAGACACATGTCATGGTTTGTAAGAAGCAAAATACAGTAGACACCAACGTCTATTCGCAATGCCCACTAACTATAGACAGCGCGCTGTACGATTCAAGATGGCGCCCGGAGGAGGGTCAACCCGTCTGTTAGCATAGGAACAGATAGGACGCCCGGACGTACGGCGCGTGCCACTTTCACCGGGTGAAGTCATGAGCTGCACTGAAATAGATATGAGACCGAAATTCTTTCCCAAACCATGGAAGGGCGCCACCTAATTATTTACCGCAATGTCAAAGGTTATATTTCAGCTCCGTTACAGTGCATAAGCGATGCTTTGCCAAATCCTGTGCATGCTGCACAACACTTCATGAACTTCAAATGACGTATGAACTGATCGGCACTCAGAGGTAGTATGTACTGAGTCTGCTTGACGGATTTGCCGCAGCAGTATATCGCTAGCGAGTAGAGCCATCGCTGCTGCACGGGACCGTATGTTTCACGTGGTGGTGGTTGCAAACATACGCCGTCGTCAGTACTTGCGCAGTCAGGAACGGGGAGTTGCTTCTTCAACGGAACACAAGCATTTAACAACCCATTCAGTAGCGCTTGTGTGACAGCCATGCTCAAACTCTAGCCGCGCGCAATTAACAGCACTCGGATGTTGCAGGTTCGATGAGCACGATCGAAACATGAATATCGAAAAGAATACGCACTTATGCTTTTCGCAAGGACGAATTCTTTGACGTTGCGAAAATTCGTCGAACAACTATGCCGTTTGGAAGGCACCGGTGAAATACAGGAGAAATTAGCCAAGAGGCGTGAATTGTGGCCGTGGCTGAACGTTTCATCGCTATAACCATTTCGCTTCGCTAGTCGAGCTCGATCGTGTTGGCGGCATGCGGTGCTCCATAATATCCACAATAATTGCGCTAAATGCCACGCACAAGAAGAACTATGTTTTTATTTTGTTCTCGCTGAAGGATAATATAGATCATATACAATCAAAGGAATTTATGAGCGTGACGAAACTAACAAACGAGGGGACGTGAGCTTCAACTCACTCCTCGCGAGTTAGCAGCTGATCGTTCATCGTCGCTGTCACCGCGTCACCCCGTTTATCTGCGCGCGGAAAATATTTTGCTCTCATACCCGTCGGAGAACACCTGGCCCGTCAACAAACAGATTGCTTGCAGTTTGCTGCCATCTATCGACAAACATAAACACAAGCGGCGCAGCGCTAGCCAATTTGAGATTGTTAAAAAAAAGTAAATCGCGAGCCCACTCCTCTTGCCGCGTACAATGTTATGGGATTCATGCAGCACAAAATCTCTGACGAATGCTATATGCAAGTAAAACAAGGTGAGTTTCAACTGAATAGGTCAGACAATAATATTTAACTAACCTACGTGACTACAGGAAACCTCGCGAAGCTGATATGGGTACGCTGTGGGCTATCATTGAACGCTCGAGATGCCACGTATTTTCACGAAGACTTCGCTTCTCGCAAGAACGCATCAGCTAATTTATCGTGTCACGGAGGGCCCGGTTTGTTCACTGGTGCAGGAAACATGCAAAGTCGTAGCGTTTGTTTCTTGCTTACGCGTTAAGACTGAGGCTAGCACAGACGAGCAAGGGAGCGATTGCGTAGCGCTGCCATACTGACCCTCCTAGATAGGACGATCCTTAATTCTGCTTGGCGGCGCGACAGTCTATGGGCATTGCGAATTCAAAGCTATTTGATTTAGCCACCCGTGTTGAAAAGGCAGAACATGTTTTCCCGAACTTAGCAGCGAAGCTGATTGATGTCGTGTTATAAATGGGCTAGGTACCCAGCAGCAAAGAAGCACCCAAATTACGTGCAAGTATAAGGGGACCACCGATCGCACAAAAAAGACTCCAAATGAGAGATCTGGTATACAATATGCTATAAGGTTGCAGTGAAGTTTTAAATAGCAGACAGAACAATGTTAACAACCAAGCTGTGGAACACCAGAACGTTGTAAACATGAATATGGAAGTCACTGAGGATTGCAGTGCAAGGAGTGTGCATGCAAAGATTTGCTTTGTAAACACAAATTTACGATGAATGCAAAACTGAAGAAGGATGGGGAAGATCTAGAGGCACACTATGCAAGTCTGGTGACAAGATAGTCAGCACACCATCAATACACGTGGCAGCAAAAGTTGCATTGCGTAATAATAAAACACTTTTAGTGTCACTTGTTTTCTTTCCCTCTGAAAATTACATTTCGAAACTGCAATATATGGCTGGGCTTTACTAGTAAGCTTGAGTTGGTAGTCGGCACTGTCCGTGCTCCACCAGTATTGCTTTGCAATAAAGTTTTGTGCTGTTTCATGAACACGGGTTCAGAATAATACTTGGATACCATAGTCCTCTGCCAGTTCTTTGGCACAACATGATTAGGGCAACTAGATTGCAAAGAAAGGCCCTCTAATGCACAAGAATACATGCATTACAAGTTATTTTACCAAGGTTTTACTTGATTGTGAAACCCTGAAAATCAATTTGTGGATTCTGCCCAAACAATATATTCAAAGTTTGCTCAAACACTCAGATATCCTATCATGTCGCTGCACAGGCAGTTGGGATATTTTTTAACATTAGTGCTGGTCCAAAGTGTCTTCTCTATAGCGCTTTCAACTCAAAGCATTCAGCACATCCTACCATAAGCAGGAGGCTACAAGCACGAATGGCCGATTGGAACATGTATATGACATCCACTTGCTATTACATATTGTTTCCCGTGTTGGAGTTGCTCTCAATACGGGTGCAATAAATTTCTTAATTCAAAATGTCTAAACTATACATTTCTAGTATTGGCATTTTTGGGCGCGTTGGTAAACAGAACTCGTAAACGTATTCAGCGCCAGCAAACAAGGGCGTAAGAAAGACACCACAATGCTCTAAATTCAACAATTTTATTTCCAGAAAACAACTGATTATTTCTCCGTGCACAGTGGCGCCACCAGTTCACACACTAGCCAACCTTTCTGGTTGGCTATATGCTATACTGAACCAATTCCTAAAACATAGTTACAATCAGCATTCATAAAATCTTAGAGGACGCTTGAGCTTTGCGTTCAAGAGTAGAACACGATAGCGTCATAGGACCCCGTGCACATGGCGTTCAAAATTGCTAGCCTAGCTTCGGTTCTCGGTGGACGCCTCAACTGTGCCACAAGGGAAGGAAAGTCTGTGCTTTTAACATTGGCCATTTCAAATTATCCTAGAATGCCTACAGCAAGTACAGTTACGAAGTTCCCATACGCCATCATTCTTTATTTGCGAATCAGCGAAGGGCCCACTGCGCGTTTTTATGGAAACACACGAACCTAGGAGCCTGCTCACTTTGTTGATTTATTGTTGATTTATTTTCTTATAATGTTGGTTAAAAGTACTAAAATGTGTATGAGCACACGTTTTGATGCCTGGCGCGATTCTGCGCTTCTGCCACCCAATATTACAGGCGTTAAACCATAAATGCCCTTCGAAGAACTACTAGTTAATTAACTGCAATGGACAAAAACACGCGAAAATTTCTTAAATTTACATGTATATCTCCAGGAGTTATGATATTGAACTTTATATAGTACGCTGCGCTCTCGACATGGCAGCGGGCAAGCTCGTTCGACCGAAAAATGGAGAGTAAGCTAGGCCTTCGCCAAACGAATACCATGGTTATCTTGGCACATGCAACCTATTGAAGCACCAACGCATTATGCACATTGTAACGTCACGCTTTCGCGACACCATTTCGATGTATTGTCGCAGACTTCAACTGTTTTGCAAGGTTATTGTGAAAGCGTCTGTATGAATAGAGTGTAATAGAAAGCACCATGGACACTAGAGATCTCTCGATCCTTCTTTTGGGTACAACAAGGCGTGGTCATTGTCTTGCTATTATGCGACTAAAGAACAATGGACAAGGCGTGGAAGGTCTGCTAAAACCTAGTGGCCCAAGACATTCATCGCGGAGCTGGTGGACACTTAGCTTGTCATAGCATGCTTCGCTATGTTTTTGCTAGGTTTCCCATGGTATTGCTAAGTGTTCCAAAATGGCGTTACGTTTTACGTGATAATACGCGGTTTTGGCGGGAACATAGCACGTGAGCAGATACGCTAATTAGGTGAAGCTTGCGCGAACATGGGCCCCACTCATAACACAGCTTATGTAATGACACTATGACCCCACTCTTAACGCGGCTTGTGTAACACGAATAAGCGCATTAGTTGGAGATATCAAGGCTTCAAGTTGCGTTGTTTCCTGTTAGCATGAAATCGTATTACGAGGCATTCAAAAGGAGGTTGAATGTCCTGTCAAAAGCCTTCAATGCTCACATGTGTTATGTTGTACAGCCAACATGCGTAAAGTTGAGGCGAGCGCACAGCGAACATTGTGCACCGATGATCGCATTCCAGTGCCATCAATAGGCAGAATTATTGGCGTAAATCATGGGGATGTCAGGGGGGTTCGGACCCCCCCTTGTGTTCGGGCTGGGGGGGGGGGACACTCCTTGCATGTGTCCCCTCCTGAGATTTAGCTTCAGAACATCATATACTTGGGTTACTTGACAGTTAAGTATAGAGCAGTCAACTTTTTTTAATTGCTGATTATCTTTTAGCCTGAACCTGTGTTCAATACCCCTGAGCTGCGTGAGATTATGGAAATCGCAAAAGCGCCGCTACGCCAGTTTAAAGAAGAGTGATAATAACAATGCAATTACTCGAGCTCTGACACCATGCTCGTTCGTCCTTCAAATTTTATTTTAAAGCATGATATAATTCTTAATTATGTGTATAGAAATACGACCCATATTTTAAAAAAAATGGCCGCCCTGGTCTGATTTGTGTCCCTCCTTGTGATTTTTCTGTGTTTACGCCACTGGGTAGAATGCGGCCGATTCCGTGCAGCACACGTGTGATTGCACGATGATTTTAGATGCGAAGCAGCTCTTTGACTAGCCTGTGTAACGCTGTCCCTCCGTGCGTCCGTATGAACGCGCCGCAACGCGCTCCCCTCGCCGCACGTGTTGGAGTGGTGCCAAGGAGGTCACGCCGCAGCTGCGCGTTGACGTCACGCTCCCCTCGCAGTGCGCGCTGACGTCACTCTCTCCCTCGCCTGCCGCGCGCTCGCCGCAGCGCCCGCAGCTGCCGCCTGACGCGCGCCTACCGTACGCGTTGAAACATGTCTGTACGTGTCACCTCTCTCTCGCTTCACCCTCTCCACCGCTCCCATGCGGGTTCCCTTTGGGAAGATGGTGTAAATTTTTTAACGGAGCGGTCACCGGCTCCACATTCTCTGGCTTTGCGCTTCGTGCCATTCGTTTTTCAAGAGAGGGATCGTCTCGCATCAGTAACAACAGTCTCATGTTCATTGTAGCGTCCAGAATGCAGGCGAGACGACCAAGCATAAACGTAGTAACGTTCGCTGAAGAGGTAGCGACATAAATCGGTAAATAAAACACGGTAATCATTCTAACACTGCCGTAAATAAAGCGCGATTGCTTACCGTCTGCGTCACACAGCCGCAAACCACCGCCGCAGTCGCTCTTGCTCGTGAAACAGCACCGGGAAACTTAGAAAAGTGCGTTCCGCGCGAGTATATGTGTATGAGCAGCCAACAACACAGCAGTTTATTCTCGACATCGCTGATGGCCGACAGAATCGTGAAATCACGAGGAAAAACACATCCTCCCGTGCGCTCGCCTATACGCTCGCATTGGTGGCTACTTTGCGCCAAACTGGCTACTTTTCGACCCCGTCTGGAGAAAACATTTGCAGTTGGCGCCATGGCTATGTCCTGGCTACTTTGAAAGTGCTGATATGGCGCATTAAGAAGCGATTTTTTCTCATATTTGCAGGTCAAAATAGATTGTTTTTGAGCTTTGCTCTCGCTTCAGCGGATGCGTACGGTCGTCCTCCACCCACCAGTAGGCTGGTGCGCATCGAGGCATCTTTACGCGACGCTTAGCGCGTCTCCAATTACGGAGTGGCGAAGTTCCGTGCATGGTGACGAACGCGTGGGCAGCTCGGTGCTCAAGGTTCCCGCCATCCATGGTGATGCTACGCGCAAGTTTTACGAATAATTTTGATACGCAGTGCGTGTTTTCGTGTAAACTTGGGAAAACAGACATCTGCAACAAAATTTAGCTGGCCTGTTAATCTACAACCAGAATTTGGTCTGCAAATTCAACGAACATTTGTTTCAACTTACATGTTCCCACTGACTTGCTGGCTGGATGATTCTAATATAACTTTGTGTCTGGCAAGAACTCATCTTTCCTACATAAAATATATGCACGCGTAATGAATTTATCATAATTCGTTCATTTAACCTATTTCCAAGTTATCGGTGGCTTTCTGTGATCTTACTTATTCAATATCGTTTTATTTATTTATCAGCACTAAAGAATCTGCTCATAATACCGCCTTTGTTCCATTTGGCTACAAATTTGGCGACAATAATAAATGACATGGCGAATTTGGCGACTTGTGGCTAGAATTCTGGCTCCTTTTCAAGTCCACCGAACGGCAACCCTGGCCCGGGCCCGCCAATGCTTCTGACCCGTGGCGGCAGGTGGCGTCATTGGCGCTTTGCGCATCGCGAATAGGCGGATCGCGAATGGCGGCGTTTTCACGACAGTTGTCGCCGGCACATTCCCAGATACAGTGGCTCAGCGTTGCTCTGTTCGCACACGCTTTACACATATCGGTGTGGTAGAGGTTCGGGTAGCAGTGGCGTAAGATGGCGGGGCTAGGATATGATTGGGTTCGGAGCAAGCGAAAGCTTACGGCATCGCGGCGCCTGTTCAATTTTTCGTGCGGTGGCGGGAATTTACGCCTTTCGAGCCCATAGTGTTGGGTAATGTCTCGGAACATTGTCAGACGATCACCCCACGTCCATTGTGATTCTTGTTGCTGCGTACCCGTCGACTGAGACCTCGAGCCGCCGTGTGGGCCGCCTGGTTTCCCGCGAGCGGCACGTCGGTGTGTGCCGGAGTCAATAGGAGGGACACTGTCGAAATTTGGGGTTGTGAGAGCGACCCGAGTAGCTCGACGCACATTTGAAGAATTCGGGCCGCTTCCCGCGAGACACGGCCGCGCGCGAAACCGCGGAGTGCCGCCTGCCAGTCGCTTATCACGATCTCTGCATTCGGAAGTGCGGCGAGTGCTAAGGCTATATTAACTCTATGATCGCGGCTTCTTCAGCCGCCTCCGTGTGTCCCGTGGTCACCGTTGCGCTCGCGAGGCATTTGCCCGTATAGTCAATGACCACAGCTGCGTGTGCACCTCTCCGTTCCCGATATCTCTCGGCATCTACGTATACAACATCACTACTACTGCCATACTTCTTCTAATGGTGTCTAGAACGGTCGTTACGTCGCCCGACGTGGTGCGTCAGGTGCATATTCTTAGGAAGCGGCGGCACTATCAGGCGGTCGCGGACCGAGGCAGGAACCTCCGCTTTTTCGCCCTGCTGAGTGTGATATCTGATGCCAAGCGACTCCAAAATAATTATAGTGATCTTCTTCTGATCCCCGTTGCATTTGTTCTTCGAAAAAGTGACGCCGCTTTTTTGAAAAAGGCTTCTGTGATGATTCCTTGCCTGTTAACTCGGTAGCATTTGGCGACTCTGACTGGAGTAGAACTATCGCGTAGAAACTTATTCTATGTACATCCCCACGAGACGTTGAGAGCGATAATGCCATAAATGATGCGTTCTCGTAGTGAAGCGTCATTGTTTCTTTTGTATTTTTTTGTATCGGTGGAGCTGTTTCATGCCGACCGTTCGTCCATGTACAGCGAACAGAAAAATATAATCAGAATGAGCCGGCTCGCGCTATCTTCGAGCTCTTTCTCTTCATTCTCGTCGTTGTCATCTGCTTCGCTCCCAGGGCACGTGTGCCGATTTGTCCGGCACGGGATGCGACAACTCTGATGGGCAAGCCACGGAAATAAAGAGAGAAAGATAGCAAAGGAGAGAAATAAAGAATTAGAGAAAAATGAGAAGCAATACAGAAAAGAGAGTAAGAGAAAGAAAGGGACAGTGAGAAAGATATCGAAAGAAAGAGGCATAGAATTATAGAAAAAAAAGAGTGAGCAAGGCAGAAAGAGAGGGAGAAACAAAAAAGAGAAAGAGATAGACAGAGAGAAAGAGATGAAATAAAAGAGGAAGCGAAAAATAGAGAATGTGAGAAAGAAAAAGAAAGAATGCAGTGAGAGAAAGAAATGGTAAAAAACAGAGACAAAAAGAGATCAAAACAACAAACCGAAAGAGAAATAGAACGAAAAAGAAAGGAAGAATGAAAGAAAGAGAAAGCTCCGCGCATCCTTAAGGCTTGGCAACATTTGTGCGAACCTGCCCTATTTTTTAGAGGAATCTACGTATGGTGGTCGAGCTTCCAGTTTCAACTGCACAGCGTTTTAGCGGTCAGAGTATTACGTTCACCGGAGACGCCGGACGCCCAACTGCGAACTTAGCATAGGAAGACATGTTCTCGAAGAAATTACATACGCTACTAAGAGCGTGAGTGAAAGACGAAAATCCCGTTTTTTGTTGTTTTTTTTTTTGGCCTTGATGAAATTTGGAAAGAAATATCCAAAAGCCGTGATGACTTCCATGCACAGTTAATCTCGGCTGACTTTATTTTTATTTTTTTTTCAGCCAAAAATGTCGAAGGCAACCGACACCGTTTGGCAGGCGAAGTGATCCTTAGTACTTTTGTATTTAGTCTGCAAGAAGTTGATGACCTTTTTCATATTGTCCACCCGGTTATAGCCGCCCCCCATACCCGAAACCTAGGTTCGCGCACGGTTGCATGTGGTCGAATTCCGCATCGTAGGCAGCCAGGGAAAAGTGCAGGTTGATGTTAAACTGCTTGCCGTCACATGCCTGTAAAAAGAAGAAAAAAAAAGCGTGCCACGTTTCACAAAGCTGATCCGGTAGAATTTAAAATAGTGCACGCAATACCGCAGCATTCTCCAGAAAATTTTCTATAAGGGAAACACACACACACAAAAAAAAAACATGCACACAAACGGAAGTAGCGTTTAGCTCTTTTTTTCTTCCGGTTCTTTCTTCCGCAAGGTACACACACTTGTGGCGTGGTAGCAAGCGAGCGGTATTGTGGCGATGGTGCATTACAATGTGCCCTTGGCTTGTGTATCACACCACCTTTTTACGCAAACACTCGCAGGGTTTAATTGCCGTACGAAAGAAGAGAGAGAGAAACAACTTTATTAAAGGTCAAACTAAGACCTATAGATATTCCTCCGCCAGGAGGACCATGGCCAGCTGGTCGGCGAAGGCCGCCGAAGCCAACCACACCCGCCAGTGGGGAGGTGGGGGGGTTAGGATAGTGAGGGGACTGTAGGGCAGCGGGGCATGAGAAGAGGACGTGTTCTACGTTTGCGTACGTACATGGGCAATTAGGACACGAAGGATCGGAGCGGTAGCGATAAAGGAATAGGCGTGCTGGAGTGATCAGAGTATTGAGTTGAATGGCTCTTAGTGTGTGTGTTTGGGCAGTGGAGAGGGAAGGGTGTGGTGGCGGTAGAGTCTGCAATGAATGCCGGAGGTTTTTGTAGTGCTGCTTCAGAGTTTTCTTGTAGAACTGTGCCTCGTCCGCTATGGGCGGGTACGGCCAAGGCACCACCGGCGCCCGGCTATTAATCTCGCGGGCCAGCTCATGAGCGACCTGACGAAAGAAGCAGTGCTAAAGCGTTTATAAGATATTTTGGTGCCGCAGCGGTCCAGGAATCAGTCAGCATACTGTTCTTTTTTGCTTCTTCAGGACGCTCAGGTTCAAGCTGTCCATGCGTTGTTTGGCCGTACAGCTGGCTGCAGCTAGCCCCTACGTCCCAAGTGGGGATATACTTGGCGGCTGGCGTTCGTATGTAGACACCGTATGTGGACAAAATGTAGAATGTACACTGGATTTAAAAAGTGATGACAACGCCGACATTATTCGTCGAAACGAGAAGTTCGCAAACAAGACATGAAAGGCTGGGTCCGTCCAAATCTTAAGCTGTAACGTCGCGATGCCCAAAAACTTCCACGACATTGTATTTGTCGCAACCACGACTGCGCGTTTGAAAAGTTTGCGATGGCGGCCTGAACATGAGTGGGTCTTCATCCGGGCATTGTAGGGGAGGTAGACGGCCGCATGAAACTGACAGCCTGCCTGCATGCAAAGACAGGCAGACCAATTGGAGTGATTGTCGCAGTGATAGGCCGAATGGCACAGTTTCAAGGCGATGATTAGTGCCATCTTCCACATAAACCATCAATTTAAAGTAACCGCGACCATGTTCCTGGGAGAGGGCATGCACAGATAATAAACCACCGCCGTTCCCAGCGCCGTGAGGTACGTGAGAGCACTACCAAACTGTTGCGTTCATTGTTACCTGCGTGTGCGCGCCGTGAGGCCTCGTCAAAATAAAGTTAGCGTCATGGTATCGTTAAAGCACGCACTCGACGAAAAGTTCCTCTGGTCAAAATGAAAAAGAAATCACCGTCTTCCTCACTCATTTAATCGATTTTGGTACCTAGTTAGTTTCGTCAGTTAGGATTGATGACAACATGGCACTTCATGGGTACCTGTCGGCCAGTTCAAATTTTTTTTAGGTCAGAAACATCATAAGATCTGGTTTTGTTAGACTGAATTTTTAACTGCCGACAGAAAATGGAAAGGGCGCCTTTCACTGGCGCGGCCGAGGAGCTCAGTGCGGATGCCATTTCTAAAGCACGAGCTTTTGCGGCAGCATTGTGTGCTGGCGCTGCTGTTGCAATATGACGCAGAGAACTGCGAGGAATTGACGACGGTGAGTCAGCGAAATAGCGCAGCGCATTCACTCTGGAGAAGCCAGAAGGCGGAGAGGCGCTGGCAGTAAAAACACAAATACAGACAGCCAAAGCGGGACCGCGCAAAAGCAAAAAAAATGGGTCAAGATACCATGAGCCCGAGGAAGAGCGTGACCGTCTGCAGTTGCTCACGCCGGAAAAACGAGCAGACAGGCACCTACTGCCTAAAGGCGAATACAGCTCCGTTAGGAATGCGTCCGCGTATGCATGGCGCGGCCTCACGAAATTAGTTCTGGTTTTCCTCTTTGAAAGTGCTCATGAGCATCTAGCATCAGAAGAATGAAGATAATTGATATGCTCGTGCAATGCACTTTTGATTTGGACGTCATGGTTAGGACGCGTTGTGCAGTGCGTCCTTGATGCTTCTGGCACTGTAACGCTATGGATATGTAGCAAGTGTATTGCATTGAAAGGAGCAGAAGGTGCGCATTCATTCAAGCTTTTTTTTTCTTTCGCATAAACTAACACGTTTCATCGCCCAGTGATTGGAAGGCAGGAAAGGTGAATTTATGAGCGTAAACCGGGTGACTAATTTTATCAATGCAGACCCACCCCTTATACTAGTATCCCGCGTATGGTTATCAAACCTGTTAGCATTTCTTGTCTAGTCGGAATTCTCGAACAGATTAACCCTTTCACAGCAGTCACCATGGTTTTAGGAAACAGTGCTCATGCGAAACTCAACTACTTCTACGAATAAGCAGACTCTCCAGCCACGTTTGGACTATAGTTTTTATTATATTAAAGATTAAAAACTGGCCCTACGTTTCGAGATGGCTGTCCGACCGACTCTGAAGCTAGCGACGTTTCTCAGTGGTTTTCCCTCTCTCCAACATTGTTCTTCCCGTCGTTGTTGTCGCTGCGTGGTTTTCTCCATTGCTGACTGGTTAATATTTCCAGGTGTCATTTGGATATGCCAAGTCTAAGAATTGCCGATACGGCAACACTGAAACATCGTCCACAGCTTCAATGGTGGAAGAAACGCCCTCGCAGAACACAGCGAGAAGATGGGCCATCGCATCAAGTTCGACACCGCCCGGGTCATCGAAACGGAAGGTAGCCGCACGAAAATGCGATACCTAAGAGTCTTGGCATATCCAAACGACACCTGGAAACATCAATTGGGACTCTGCCGAGTGTCTATGTATATGGTCTCCGGAACCAGTAGAGGAAACAACGCCGTAACAAGAACGACGGGAACAACGACGGTGGAGAGGGGAACAACCACTAAGGAAGGTCGCTAGCTTCGGAGCCGTTCGGACTGTTACCCCCTGAAGAAAAGACCGAATGGTTCTCGAAACGTAAGGTCAGTTTTTAATTTTAATATACAAATCTATAGACTACATTTGGCTGGAGAATCTGTTTATTCGTATAATTTTAAAGACAGATCTCTGTGAAATATGTTTACCTGCAAATCAACTACTTCTTTTTATTTACAACTTATAATCGGCATCTGACATAAGCTTTAATATGGACTGTATTGTCCTTGATTTAAAAAAAGCCTTCCCTACTGGTTTGCGTTACTTTCTTGTAATAAAACTAAGCATTATAAATAATGACAGGAACTTATCCTAGCGAAATAAATGCTTACTGTCTAACATAATCAATGATGTAGATGCGAACCGCCATAACTGGCGCTGTTGTAACATCTGGTCGGATCTGTCGTCAGCTGCTTTATTGCATCATGCTAACAACTAGGCCATTTGCCGAAATTCTGTACCCTTCAACGTAATAACTAACCCCCAAGAATCTTCTAAGCTTACACCTGATCCTGACAGCATTGCTTTTTGGTGTTGAATGTAAGCTGTAAAGTCAATTGAATTTCATTGCGCTGCTTATTCCATTTTCTGTTTTCATCAAACAATACTAAAACACAAAAACTTGTCATAATACTCGTCAATTACCAGATTAAGAATATGAACGGCACTTGCAGGTTCTTCAGTCGGAACTATGCTCGGGCTCTGCGTTCCCTAAAACTCCCTCGGCACAGAAGGTTAGGATGGCCTAAACTCGAATAGACATTTTTTTTTATCCGAGATACTCACCCATGTGCAATTATAAACGGGCTGGAAGTCAACAGAAATCCTCTAGCACGGTCCATTGTTTTTAATAATTTTGCACCGCCTTTCGTGCTTCTATAAATCTTCCTGTAGAACTGCTAATAAATCTTGCACCACCTGTAGTACTTCAACAAAGGTTTCTATAAAGCCTTTTAAGTTTTCTAATGGAAGCAGGCGCGCCTGCGCGGTTTCCTAAACAGAAACTCAAGCTATTCTCCCCACCTTGTCGCCTTTCATGTCACGTCGACCATATCTTCTAATTTCTAGGGACAGTCGGCGAGACCAATATTTATTTCATGTCCTACGTGCAGAAAACATTAGAATGGAATCGCCTACCTTCCTCCTTCACCAGACACCCATATCATGTATCGTTCAAGACGGCCACTTGTAAATTGCGACACTACTCGGCTTTGTACCACCGCCAGTGGCATCGAAATAAAAATTGGCTGACGCTGAACTCCTGAAAACCTGCAGGACAACCAACAGAGAACGGAGGCAAGGAAAGTATTGCGGGCGTAAATTCTATTAAATATGATGTTGCCACTCGTGTGTTTTGCCTTGTTTCGATATATTCGGGTTTCACGCACAAAGATTGGTAGCAACATCGACCCAAACCTAAACCACAATGTTTGAGAATCTTCGCGATTGGCTGCGATCATTCTGCGAATATTGCGTGCAGGACGCTTCGCACTCACAACTGTAAGAGAGTGCTAGCGATACCCTTTGCGGGAGGAAATGCTTGTACCATATTTCACTCTCTTTTCAGGAGTGCTGGGAACTCTCTGTTGCACACAGCAGGCACGCTCTCTCGACCGAGTTCTCGCACTCTGGCTGAACGAGAGTGAACAAGCTTATTCGCCAGAGTAAAGTCACTCCTGAAATGGAGTACCTGCACTCTTTGCAGGAGTTACGCTACTCTCTCACGGCATATTATAATTTGGTCGGGCTAGAGCGCATCAACTCCCTCCAAGAGTAGAATCAATCTTGCTGCTAGGACTACCCTTAAAAAATATAAAAATTGTCAAGTATTTTCTACAATCAACAGTGAACATGCTGAGATTTCTTGAAGGTCACGTCACAAATACCGGAGCCGACATTGGCACACACATTTCAATCGTACACAATACAGCAACACTGAACATATACCGCTCGCGCTACGGACTTGCGTACGGTGTCCACACAAGCAGCGATAAGCATCGATGTGACGCGCTCTCAGCCAGCTCACATAGGCCACCGCCGAAAGCCGCCGAGCGCACTCGCCGGCACTTCGCCGACTCATACGTGAAAACACACATTGTTCAATCAAATACGCGCATACTTATCGAAAGACATCACAGTCGACATAATACTTCTGTGCACGCCAACCAGCGGAAAGAGCGAGAAACGGCTCTTGTTCTCGCGTTACTCAGCAGTAACAGCTGATAATTCTGAAAGAATGTTGGCACTGTTGGCCTTTGCGGCATGACATGCGTGGCCTGCAGCAGTTTCCATCTTATGAAGACGCAAGGTTTAGTTGGAAAAGGCAATGGCACCTGCCTTCAGAATGCGTCCCGTGAAGCAAAACGACGTGTTTTGAGTTTACCAGTTTCTTTACACTGCATAGTCAGCGCGGTGAGACGTGGCGTAGTGGCATAGTACTCGACTGGCAATCGGGGCGAGTTAGAATTCTTCTGGCGGAGCTTTTTTTCTAAGGCACTCTTTTTTTTACTAATGTCTCGAGTGTCTACCTCACTTTAGTGGCAATTCGCCTGTGCCGTAAACTAATTTTTGGCTACGCCTTAGAAGTTGCCGCGGGTCCTTGCTTAGAAGGTGCCCCTGTTGGAGTTCTGGGAACGAAACGTTCGCGATCACACAACCACACTTTTGTTAACACTGAAAGTTATTATCTTAACTTGACGCATTAAACTTACATCTGTGGCGTCTACGCTAAGAGGCGTATGGTTACGAAATAGTTACATTGCTTTGCGGCGCCGGTGGTGAGATGCAGGCGCTACATTGTACTCCGTCGGGCAAGGACGGAGTGCCAGAGCCCGTTCACGCAGCATCGGCACGAGAGTTCCATAGATTGGGAACTCGTCCTGAGTAGCAGAGCGTTCGCAGCCTCTTTTACTCCTCCTTCAATGACAGAGTATGTTCGGCGGCTAACTCTACATTACTCCCCCCACGGAGTTAAAGAACTCTGTCGTCATCATCAGTACTTCCTCGTCATCATCTGTGAGTGAATATTTAAGTTTATTCCAGAGCTTAGGGGAGCACAAGGGATAACGCTGGAAAGTTCGATGATTACCTTATAAAAGACGATACGCTCCAGCGAAGATCAGATTACCGACGACCACAGGCTCTGTCCGCCGCTATCAGTGCAAAGCCTACTCTGTACAACTCCCCCACGGAGTGAAAGAACTCTGTCGAGAGTAATGCAGTTGCTCTGCTCTTGCAGTACTCCCTCCTCATCGGTGAGTGAATATTGAAGTTTATTCCAGAGCTTACCGGTCCACCAGAGATAACGCTGGAAGGTTCGATGATTACCTTATAAAAGACGCTACGCTCCAGCGAAGATCAGATTACCGACGACCACAGGCTCATTCCGCCGCTATCAGTGCAAAGTCTTCCATTGTTTCTACCTTGACTTTTGATTTTCCGGAAACAAGTTCACGCGAATAAACAGTTTCGTATTGAACACACCAGCTACTGCCTTCGCCAAAGTCACGACCACGTGACATCATGGAAGTGCAGAGATTCAAGTTCACAAAAAGCCAACTCGTCGCCGGCAGCGACCAAACCGGAAACCTTTGAATGGTGCACCCGATGTTCTACAAATTGAGCTACGGCGGCGTTAATTCTGCCGTACACTTTAGTTGGCTACGCCTGCGTACTTAAGGCTCGTTCACAGAATTCTCGCGAATGAAGAATTCTCGCGCTGCCAAAATTCCGCGTCGTTCACACTGCCAACGCCTCCTCTGTTTTATCAATGTGAGCCAAATGCGCCCGTTCCAGCCGTTCACCACCCTCTCCTCTAGCCCTTTCCTACTCTCACCCATCGCCTAGCCTTCGCGTGTGCTTTGCGTTCATGGGGGAGAGCACCCGTCATGTAGTGTCTCACGACGGAAATCATATGAAGTAATTTTTTGTTCAGTAGTGTGCAGATCCGTGGGGCAGCGTCTTGCATCCCTCGTGTTCACTACGTTGGCGGTCACGCTGGCTCTGTAAGATACACGGTGTTTTGAGATAGCGCGTCTCCGTTCGTGGCGCTATGCGGGCGACCAATGGGGACGCGGCACTGCGACGCTGCAGTGCATGCGCTGCCTTTAAGAGGTGCCTCACGAGCGCTGTGAGGCGGCGGCATTGCTTCGAGCTACAAAGTAGGAGCACAAAGGAACAAATTGAACAGACGCATGATATTGGAGAGGGAAAACGCGTCTATCGCATCTCCGTGCGAAAGCGCTCGGACGCACGTGTGACGCAAGCAGCCCTACCCTACATGTGGCGTCGCATCACGACCACTCCCTGAACTAAGGCGGACCGGTGGCTCCCATTGAGGGGCGGAGACGCTTCTCGACCGAGGAGCTGGAAGGTTGTCGCGGCTGCTGCAACGAACGCTTCCAGCGTCTGTCAACTGCTCTCTTGTTCCGCTCGTAACCGTGCCGGCTCCCCGAGTAGGGGAGCCAACCGAGGAGAGGAGATGATCGCCCAGTCAACATTCCAACCCCTAAGCCAACTGGATGATGCTACTAACAGCCAGCCAGCCGACCTTACCATCCAAGGATCACCGCGGTCAACACAGCAGAGCGACACGCCAGCAAACGACCCCGCTACTGCAGGAAACCAAGTAAGCACGCATCTTTTTGCTGAGCGTCATGGGGTATCCAAGCATACAGCTATGGGTGACCAGGACAGCTGGACTGTAGTCCAGAACCGAAAACTCCCGCGACCCAAACCACCGACCTCACCACAGCCGCAGACCTTATTTGATACCATAATGTTGAGGCCCAAAGCATTTAACATCACCCAGATTCCGCCTTACCAGTTTGCGTATAAACTCCGTCTAGCGCTTCCTCAAATTAAGGGGTCGGACATCCAATGTAGGCTCCTCACCAATCACCAAGTCTAACCTAGCAGTAGTTGATTGCTACACAGAGCAAGCTGCACATCTGCTGCTGAACCTGGAGCACCTGATCATTGACGACCAAATTGTGCAGTTTAATACATATGTTGCACTCCGTGAAGGGCGCATAAGGGGTGTCATTCACAGAATCAAGGGTCTAACTGAAGAGCAGTTAATGCAAGGCCTGACAAGTTCGACCCATGAAATCATGTCAGCACGGCCCTTCGGCATGTCGAACACAGCCCTAATCACGTTCAATGGTAGAAAACTGCCAGAATACGTGGCTTTCGAATCAGTACGTTTCCCTGTGCACAAGCGCAGACCAAATATAACGTCATGCATGAACTGTTTAGGCATAGGCCACAGAGCTGACGTTTGCACAGCCCCGAAAAGAGACCCAGAAATGGGCACAAGTTGTCATAAAAAACATGCAGAGGATTTTCTCTGTACTCCGAAATGCGTACACTGCAGTGAACCCCATGACTCGCGCTCTCCCGACTGTCCAAAGGTAGCAGCAGCTACTGCTGCTCTTTGCAAGCGAGTGAACAAACAGCACAAGCTAGCAGCGGCCTATTCCTCACCGCACCGCTGCGCGTCAGGCGCGACAGGCAAGATTACTAAGACGAAGCAGTCAGAGGAACAAAGCTTTCCGTCTCTTGCGAGCGACCTCCTAAGACCGACGCCGCAGGCGCACCCGCAGTCGGCAACACAGCCTCCGACGCAGGTAGCGTCCACCGCCACATATGCAGCTAAGAATCACAACACGCCGTCTCTACACAATGCTTCGCCAGCACCACAGACGCATGCAAGCGTCCTGCAAGAACTAGCGGAACTACGAAACACGAAGAAGTATCCGCAAATTATCAGTGACCAACAAAAAACGATTCACGAACTTAAAACTGTTATTATCCAATTAAAAGAACAAAACGCTGCCAGAGACGCTCTAACCTTGATTCAAAGACAACTGCCCCCCGAGCATGAGCAGTATGAACGTCGCTTCGAACAATTCCCAGCACAGCTACAACACATGCAGCACATTATTGAGACACTCAAACCAAAAGCGTCGCTTAAAGGTAACAAACGCAGTAGGCCAGCTGCCAGTGCAGATCAAGACGAGAACAAAGATTCAGAATCATGCCTCTGATAATTCGGTGGAACGCGAGAAGCCTTTTCAACAAAGTAAATGACTTCATTTACATCATAAATTCCCTCGAAAAAACCCCCCGATATCATTTGCGTGCAGGAGCCTGGCAAGTATTGCCACATTCCAGGATATGCTGGCGTTTCATCAGGCCGCTGTGTTACGTATACAAAGAAGAACCTTCCGGCGGTCCAACAATCCACTCTCTACAGATTCATTCTCGTGCATTCAGACACGTACCGAAATCGCTGGCAAGACATATGAAATATTAAACTGCTACAGCTGTCCAAAATCAATTAAAGCAGGAAATTCCCTTCACTAAAATAGACACTAAAGGCCCAGCTTTCATTCTGGGAGACTTTAACGCACTTAGCGTCTTCTGGGGATACTCACAAGATTTTCCCAAAGGAAAGCAACTGAGGGAAACTTTGGAAGACGTCTGTTTTACTCTCCTTAACACGCCGGACCAATACACAAGGATTGGTGGCGTGAAGCAGAATAACACATCGTCAGACCTCACGTGGGTTAGGCACCTACCAAAAGGTACGCACTGACACACATGGCCCGACAATATTGGCAGCGACCACTTACCAATTGTGATTGCTTGGGGCGGGATTTTTTCGCAGGCAAAGGACGATTCTTTTATCGACTGGGACAAGTATCGGTCCTATATGGACGGATGCCCAGAAACACAGCCACCCTTAACGAACTTACAGAACATATATGAGAAGCGACACGGAAGGCATGCAAAACCTACAAGAAAGTTCCTCAAAAGCCTGCGCCCGACAGGCACCTCCTCAACTTATGGGAGGCACGCATAGCTGCTTTACATTCATACAGCACTGAAAAATCAGCACGCAATCGTCTGAAGCTTAAGCATCTTACGAGACAAGCGTCAAAGTACGCGTGCAAGCTACGTAGGCAGCAGTGGCAGGATTGCTGCAACCAACTACATGGTCGGATGAATAATCAAAGACTATGGAACATTGTGAAATCTATGGAAGGCCGGGGCAAAACTCGAACAGCCGCTGAAAACATTTGTTTGGCTTCCCACTCATCAGCGCGAGCCACCGCCGATACGTGTGCCAACCCATTTTTCCACAACCGGCAAGGGATCCGGAGTATCCAAAATTGCCAGAGGAAAAGCAAAGCAACGACATAATGGATGCTCCTTTCACAACCCAAGAACTTATGACAGCACTAAAGGAGTCAAATAGTAAAACAGCTCCGGGTCCGCATATGATTACATACAAACAATTACAGCAACTGACAGAAAACCAACTAATCCCTGTTCTTGCCATCATCAATCAAGCATGGGAAGACGGCAAAATCCCTATAGAGTAGAAACATTCAAATGTTATACCACTGCCTAAACCAAACAAACCTCCTACGATTGCAAGTAACCTCCGTCCCATTTCATTAACATCAGTAATTGGAAAGGTGATGGAGCGAATGGTAAATAAACGCCTCACAAGGATCCTAGAAAATGGCGAACACTATCATTGGACCCAAACTGGCTTCAGACCCCACCTGTCTACGCAGGACACACTCCGGCGCCTATACGTGGATGTACTAAAAGACCCCTCACCATACTGGCCGAGCACTATTGTAGGTATTGACGTGAAGAAGGCCTTTGACTCGGTGCCCCATGATACTATACTGCGAGAGCTCTCAGAACTACCTGTTGGTATAAGGCTATACAATTATGTTCGGAGTTTCCTGCAGAACAGGACCTTTTCTATAAAAATAGGCTCATTTACCAGTGAAGCATATTCAAACAAAATCGGAGTTCCGCAGGGAGCTGTTATCTCCCCAACACTCTTCAACATGACAATGCGTCCACTTGCCTATCGCCTTAGTGAAGTCCAGCACATCTCGGCGGGAATCTATGCCGACGATGTTACAATATGGTCTAACGTGCGAGACATCTCTACGCAACAGCAGCAACTCCAGAAAGCAGTGGCGTAGCCAGGGGGTGGCACTCCGGGCACGTGCCCCCCCCCCCCCCGAAATTTTTTTTCGCCATGGCATACATAGCGAAAAATGGCCATTTCAAGAGGTGCCCTCCCAGAAATCAAGGAGGTGCCCCCCCCCCCCCCCCCCCCGAAAACAATTTCTGGCTACGCCCCTGCCAGAAAGCAATTGATGTTATCACCAATTTTCCTTGACAGACAAGGTTTCCAGGTGTCACCAGAAAAGACTGAGTTTGTAGTTGTTCTCAAACCCACAAACCACAGCAAGCAGCAATTTATTCCGAGATAAAATCGAACTTGCTGTACGAAACACAAGCATACAGCGCAAAGAGCACATCAAGATTTTAGGTATAATATACCAACAAAACGCAAAGTCCGCCCAATGGGTAGAAAAAGCGCTGCGCACGACGAGACAGACGACAAGAGTGCTGCGAAAGTTGACAAACAGTGCCTGGGGCCTATCTGAAGGTCAAATTAAAAGGCTCACACAAGCGCTTGTCCACTCAAGGTTGCTATATGGACTACCCTTCCTGCCAATGACGCCGACCCATCTTGATAGACTTGAATGCATCAACAAAACATGCATCCGCACCGCCACAGGGCTACCGAAGTACGCCAAGGTCGAAGACCTGTACGGAACAGGTCTACTTCTTCCATTAGGTGACTATGCAGAGCCTGCACTGCAAGCCCAAAATGAGCGCCTCAAGCTAACCCGTGCGGGAAGAGCCATCAGAAGCGAGCTAGGTCTAAGCAACGAAGACTTACCTCGAATTCTACCCACCATTCCACCATGGGAAGATATTACCGTAACAGACAATCGGCCGCTTCCAAAGCATATGAACCAAGCCTCGAACAAACAGAGAAGTGCTTACTACGCTCAGCGGCATATTGAGTACCAGTAGCGTAGCCAGAAATTTTTTCGGGGGGGGGGGGGGGGGTTAAACCATACTTTATGTATGTTCGTGCGTGCGTTTGTATATGTGCGTCTGTATATACGCAAGCAAAACTGAAAAATTTCGGGGAAGGTTTGAACCCCCCCCAACCCTCCCCTTGGCTACGCCACTGTTGAGTACCTCGAAAGTATACCTGACGAAGAAGACAACACGGGGGGCATTTTTGAACCTGAGAACAGGGGAAGCATCCTCATTCTTCCATTACGCAATCTTGCTTGTTGCCCGAAGCAGCCGAAGGGCTCGCTATTTCGGAAGCTCTAGCCCGCTACACTAAAACAGGATCGTCGCCCAAAGCAATTCACATATTCACAGATTCGCAGCAAGTGATTCAAGCACTCCAAACCCGCAGTAAGCTACCAGCATACGCCAGGCACATCCTGCACTATGCCGCCCAACTTCAAGAACGATCCATCCGGGTAAGAATTCATTGAATTCCTGGACATACCAATATATCGGGGAAAGAGCTAGTTCATCAAAGAGCCTTGAGCATCAAAGCAAGGAGCAACTCGGGGATGACAGCTCGAAGCAGACCGCAACGCTTATCCAAGACGACACCCATGAAGCGAACTACCGAGCAAAAGTCCAGGGCCGGCGAAAATTATGGGCCTAAGTTAGAGGAAGATAGAAAATACGATGCCCCGCCACCAAGATCCACCCGCCTCTACGAGGTGACACTCAGAAGATTGCAAACACGAAGCTTCACAACAATCCCAGTGCTTCACAAGATGTACCCGACAAAATTCTCTGACCCCAACTGCGACCACTGCCAAGCGCCAGCAACGACGGAGCATATCCTCTGGGAATGCCCAGTTCACGAATCAAGCCGAGCTGCTTTTATGAAAAAAGCCCAACGTATGCTGCATCACCTACACCAAGACCATGGAGGAAACTACCCTCTGGATACTCGACGATCCCCTCATCAGAGCCAGGCTGAATATATGGCGCAATGCCTTGCGCATGACAGCCATCCCCTGCCGAGCAAGAACAAGCTCACCAGCTTGAGAAGATCACCTGTTATCCTTTCTTTCTTTTTTCCCCCTTTTTTATACCATGGTGCTGAAGCCAACAAGCGAGAGCACATTGTACATAGTGAAATAAAGTTTTCAATCAATCAATCAATCCCATTGAGGGGCGAGCGTTTGCACTGGCATTGAATAAAATAGAGGAGGCGTTGACACTGCTCACCAGCCACAGCACCGACACACCGACACGTTATACAGCGCAATCTTCCGCGTAAAACATTTACTAAAAGGCTTGCGCCGGATATGTGGGATATACCCGTGGCCCACCGGCTCGCGCTGTGTTCGCATGTTTTTATGAGAGATAACGTCAATAGGAGCAACGTTGTCTAACTGGTGAGCCTGCTGGCAAGAAACTTTGCTGGCGATGTCTGAGCAGAATCATGCATTCGCCGAAGAATGGACGTAGGCCGTGGTTGCTCGTCCTGATATGCAAAACGCGAGAAGCTTGGTCACACGGAGATAATGCTTCCAGGTTTACAAGGTCCTGACATGGCGTGCTTGAAAGAGTACGTTGAGATATATTGCTTCTCATGACAACACCTACAGTGCTTCACTTGGCGCTTAATTGTCGAAATGAAATGAGTGATCAGGGAGGACTTCCCTACCGCTACGCGCTTCGACTGTGATACCATGAGCTTCCCTTCATTTTTTTTCGAATTTTCGACTCACGCTCTCACTGGTTCGTTCTGAGGGAATCGGGTGACAGCTTCTGCAAATGATTGCTGCGTAAAGGGTTGTTCCGGCGGTTTTCGCTGCCGCCGAAGAGGATTCCTCCGAAGAGGTTCGGTCCCTGCCGTCGGGAAGTTATATTTTAGATCACTTTGATTTCGTCACCATTATATCACTTTATATATTAAATACTGCAAAGTAAAAGCCACTTTCATTGGACTGATCGTCTGTTGGTTGTCTTTAATGCTGTGTCTGACGAAGAAAACGAGCCCTTAGATCTTCCTTCTATCGTTCATTCACAGCGAGGATCTCGTTCTGGCAGACTTGCCTTCCGATGGGGGGGCGAAGGATTATTGGTCAGCCGCAGGTTCTCAAGAGGATCACGTGCTGCGTCGCGCTAACAGGCCAAAGAATGTCCCAATCTCACCGTCGTACGTAAGAGCGGCCCTGGCGGACACTCACAGGTTTAAATGCGGAGATATACCCGATAAAGCGTACGTTAGGAGGACTGTTGCCCTAGCTCATTTGTTACAGAGTCAGATGTGTTAGATAGATTTCAAGTTCGGAGCCTGTCTGTCTTTTTGCCCACTTAAATTCTTCACCTATATACCATCATTACTACAAACAACGTCCCCTACAATTTCCGCAGCTTGTCTTTCTGTTGGTTGTCCTTGGTGCATTTAACAAAACAAAACGAGCCCTTAAGTTTCGCTTTTGTAAACCTGGCTATCACGAGTGAAAAGTACGTGTCGCTTATTAAATGCGAAGCATTTCTTATCGAACTTCGGCGACTTTGAGCGCATCTATCTATCTATCTATCTATCTATCTATCTATCTATCTATCTATCTATCTATCTATCTATCTATCTATCTATCTATCTATCTATCTATCTATCTATCTATCTATCTAACCGCCTAGGACTTTGTGCTCTCCTGGCCGTATCGTTAATGGGATTTATACAAAAATTCCTATGGCATAACATGGCTGTATGACGAATATGAATGACTGGTCATATCATGAAAATCATGCCTAACTTGTCATGAAAAGTATGATCTACACGCCATGGCCGTAGTGCTCCTGAGGCCGTTTTCCTAACTTCCAAAAATTGGTACGATGAGACATTTCTTCATGGCCAACATAAATGACAGGTGCTAGTATGTAAATCATGACCTGCATCTCATGTATAACATGATTTACATGCCACGCTCATGGCGCACTGACGGCCGTTTCGCTAGCTTGATATACACCAAATTTGGTATTGCGTGACGTGACTGTATGACGAGCATAAATGACAAGTGTAATATGGAAATCGTGACATGCATGTGCGACATGACTTGCATGCTACGCTCATGGCACGCTCGCGGCCGTTTCGCGAGCTTGCTATTCACCAAATTTGGTATTGAGTGACGTGACTGTATGACGAGCATAAATGACAAGTGGTAATGTGGAAATCATGACATGCCATGTGCGACATGACTTGCATGCTACGCTCATGACACTCCCGTGGCCGTTTCGCTAGCTTTACCTACACCCAATTTGGTATTGCGTGACGTGACTGTATGACGAACATAAATGCCAAGTGGTCATATGGAAATCATGACATGTCATGTGCAACATGACTTGCATGCCACGCTCATGACACTCTCGTGGCCGTTTTGCTAGCTTGATATATACCAAATTTTTAAGGCGAAAACTTTTAATGCCTCATGCTCACGTCCATCCGCCCGTCCGTCCGTTCGTCCATCCGGCCGTGCCCTGGCACAGTGCGACGTGGCCGCCGGGGCGCGCAAACGGACGCCGGTCGCGTTGGACTCTACAGCGCTCGCGGTTCGTTTGCGTAGCGTTGCTGTGCCGAGCGTGTCTAATCATGCAAGGAGGGAGACGCGCGCCTCGCGCTCCATTCTGACCGATCCCGTCTCTATTGGCACAGGCGTTCGAGGAACACACTTCGGAATTTAGAAAGCATCCGTCAATTTCAGCGCTGGAGCGCGGATGGCGTCTGCACGATGCGCAAAGCGCGAGAATACGAACGCATGCGAAACGGAGGCAGATTAGTGTCGCGTCTCGCTGCGATTCGAGGTAAAACATTAAAAAAGAAAACACACGCACAATCTCTTTGTGTACCATCCCACTGAGAGTGTAAAAAGCCCCCCACCTCCCCGAAGGGAATCGTGAGGAAATGCGAATGCATTTCGCGCGCGCTTCACTCCATTTATATATGGTGGTTGTGGTTTGAAGAAGGAAAAGGCGCCTAATTTCTGCAGCCCGGTCGGGAGCACGGCGCAGCGCCTTTTTTTTTTGCTTTTTCTTGTTCTTTTAATTTTTTTTATTTATTTTTTTAATTTTTTTTTCATATATAGCTCCGCCGAGCTCCGCCGCAGACCACTTTTAGTTAACGCGCACGCTGCGAATTTTTATTCTTCAACAACGCACAGGAGAAATTTCTCACCGGCACCACCTTGGAGGTCAAGATTCATTGCCATATATACGGGGTGGCCAGTGAACGGTTGTGCAGCGCGAGCAGCCGTTTTTTTTTCAACCTAGAAACTCGCTAGCAGACGCTGCCTGTGTCGGCGTCGCCAGGCGAGAGAGGGAGAGGGGGGAGCGTAGGAGAGGAGAGAGAGGTGGGGTGCGCATGCGCAGTGGGGGGGGAGTGTGGACGCTGCGGGCAGAGATGCCTAGAGAAGAGAGGGGGGAGCGTAGGAGAGAAGAAGAGAGGTGGGACGCGCATGCGCAGTGGGAGTGTGGACGGCGCGGGCAGGGATGCCTAGAGGAGAGAGGGGGGAGCGTAGCAGGGGAGAGAGGAGGGGAGGCGCATGCGCAGTGAGGGGTGTGGTTGCCGCGGGGAGGGATGCCTAGGGGAGAGAGAGGGAGAGAGGAGGTTTTTTATCTTTATTTTTTTTTTTGAAAGGGTTTGCGCATGCGCAGTAAGGGCGGTCACGCCGTACACCACCACCACCGGATTAAGCTTCGCCATAAGATGCTTCACATCTAACACCTGCCGGCGCGCACACCTCCTCAACCTATCATCCTCCTCCTCCTCCGCGGACAACGCCAACGCCAACGTCGGATGCCTGACATAGCCCGACTATGAAATGCATTCGCATTTAAAAAAAAAAGAACATGGCATAGTCAGTCGAATGGCCACAAGCTTTCGCCGAACACACTTTGGAATGTACAAAGTGTCCTTTTGAGCGACGTGAATGTATGACGAGCATAAATGACAAGTAGTAATTTGGAAAATCATGACATGTCATGTGCAACATGACTTGCATGCCACGCTCATGGCACGCTCGCGGCCGTTTCGCTAGCTTGATATACAGCTAATTTGGTATGATTGACGTGATTGCATGACGAGCATAAATGACAAATGGTAATATGGAAATCATGACATGTCGTGTGCAACATGACTTGCATGCAACGCTCATGGCACTCTCGTGCCCGTTTCGCTAGCTTGATATATACTAAATTTGGTATTGCGTGACGTGACTGAATGGCGAACAGAAGTGCCAGATGGTAACATGAAAGTCTTCGCATGCATGTCATCTACAATGCCATTTACATGCCACGCTCATGGTGCGCTTGCGTCCAGTTCGCTAGCTTGATATACACCAAAAATGGTAATGCGCGACGTGACTGTATGACGAACATATATGACATGTCCTAACATGTGAATCATGACATGCATATTATGTACAGCATGATTTGCTCTTTGCTGGCTGCTTCGCGTTACATCGATTGCAACAGTGCGTGGGATCTGCCGGGTTTTTTCGGAAAGAACGCACACGTGCGGCGGGTGCGGTAGCTGTAATATTGGCATGCTTCCGCACTTGGTGAGCTTCTCTATAACGTGCTAATGTAGCCACATTTTGTTCCTGTATTTCATTGGGCAACTTAGCCTTGGCTTGAGATTTCGCATTCTACTGTCAGCTATTATTCCGGATCCTGAGCCTGTCGTTTGTGTGCACCGCACTCCAAGACATCCCATGTGCACGTTTTTTCAGACTTCGTTAACCTGTTTTGGCAGCTTTACAGCACGTGACCTGTCCAGCTAGCGACTTTCTACTGAGCTGCCTGCGCCAGCTCTCGTCCCAGACTTCGCCCCACTTGAGCGTTGACCGTTGCCCGGGCGCGATACAACGCTATTTGTACGAGCCCATCGCATGATCCCAATATTTACATGTTCGAGCGCATATAGAAACATTCCAATGCTTATGTCAGTACGAACGTTCATCTTGCGCTTAAGTCAACATCTTTTGGCTTATTTACAAAACGAGCAACGGCCCTACTAATCCGGAACTTTTTCGATCCTCAATAATTAGTTCCTCGATCCTCAGAATCGAGATTTCGGTGGGGCGCCTCCCCACCAAAATCTCGATTCGACGCGACCAGCCGACAGCAGAATGCGGCGTATAATGGGTTACTATACTCTGTTTCAGAAGTTCCCTTCAGCAGTGTGGA
The DNA here is from genome assembly GCA_030522465.1 of Rhipicephalus appendiculatus. NCBI lineage: Eukaryota > Metazoa > Arthropoda > Arachnida > Ixodida > Ixodidae > Rhipicephalus > Rhipicephalus appendiculatus. The sequence goes on along the minus strand of JALIZH010010921.1, from coordinate 803,567 downwards.
GGCTACAGGGCCCATTAGCCAATAGGAAGGGTGATTAGCCCCTCCACATGTATTCATCCGCGCCGCGTCGTCTGCTAGCATCCCCCTGCCGTCTGCGCGCACACGTTCAGCGAGCAGACGGCAGCACCGAAAAAAATAGAACATGGCTGCACGCATCGAGGCTGCTGCTCTCCGCCTCGAGTTTATCACTACGTCGTCGTGCGCTCTGTGGCCCGTAAGTTCCAAACAGACGCTTGTATTTGCTTTAGATTTATGTCTTGGAGCTTCGGCAGCAATGTATTCGTGACTACATTGCGCTATTTCTATGAACCGTGATCAAATTCTCGGCGCGTTAGGATTAGCAGGCGTGGTTAAAGCAATAGCTTATCTTGCCAATAACAACAGAGCGTACCTGATGCGTTGTCCTGATCGTGAGATGGCGCAAAGCGACAGCTCATTACACCATTCATTTGTTGCTGTGAGCTTTTTGAGCGACCATCAAGGGCAAGTTTGGATCGAAGCGGGTGGTCGCGTCTGCATGGGAGCTGCCATGTTGATTTTTAACCACAGTTACCGACGGTTACTGATACAACAATTAAAGAAATACGACGTAAATGCGATGAAGAATAAACAAATTTACTTATTGATGTGCAGAAGCAGATGCTAAAGAAGGGAAAATGTCACAACCTTGCCAACTGCAAGGCAATTATATCTAGATCTATGTTTTCCTGCGCAAGCGTGTGGCTTGTTTACACTCCGTAGCTTTGGCAGTGCTGAACGGTAGTGGTGAAACAGAGTATAGAAGCACCGAAGGCCACCGCCAAGGAGCTGCTAGCGAAAGAAAGTAGAGCCAACGCATGCCCAGTGACGTGATGGTCGCATGGAAGATCATGTGTAGAGTACGCCGTCCCTTGCACGCATACCATGATGGTACTGCTTCATTGAATTCACAGTGCAGTTTTGTTAGCAAATGGCCGCGCACTTCGCCAAAGGATAGCAAATTTACGTTATCGCTTGTTTGGGTATGGTCGTTTGTAGCGTACATTTCAGATGGTCGCCAATTTAGCTTGTATACGAAAGCAACGTGATGGCAAATAACAATGCAACTTCTGTAAGCCTCGCCCCACTTGATCGCAGCAGGCCGTATTTGCTGGAAGTAACTGTAGGAAATTTGATTTCCGAAGTATTGTCAAAGAACAAAATTGCACTGTTTCACAACAAGAAGTCGAGCTAGTTGGTAGCGGTTTAATGTGGACCATGTACAAAACCTCAGGTGCGCAGAGGCAGACAACACAAAAGCTTCAATTCGATTATCTGCATTTGTTTTATCTATCTCCCGTCGTCTCCTTTCTGAACGCATATTATTTTTACGATGAAAATGACTTTGCTTCATTTTAATATGTTTCCTGAGCACTAAAGCAGGAAATGTTGTAAAAATAATTACCTGCGATGAATTTTCCCAGTGACTCAAAATTCCTTGCTGCAGAATGTACTCATGAGTATTTGACATCAAAAAATGAGCATCAAATAGTATTGTATAAAAACAACTAGAAATCAAATCAGTTCATTTATACTTCATAATAATTGGTAGGAGTAGCGTGGACGAAAATTTATTAGCACAGCTACACTCAAGTCCAGCTCCAATAAAAAACAGCAACAGCTGATATGCAACAATGGCATGCAGCACACAAGAACATACAGTTTCTAACCGTTATACAGATCGAAATAGAAGAACGAGAGCACACAGTCTACATAATAATGTTAATTTATAGTGACATGTGTTTTAGGTCTGTATGTAAAACGATTGCCGAAAGATGGGATTATCGTTCCAGTGCCGAAAAAGTATGTATTCCGCAACAAGTTAGCAAGGTCTAGTGGTGAAAATATTGGCGAAAATATTGATTGAAATGAAAATTTTCAATCCAAAGCCTTCGCGAAGCAATGCCAGCGAGACTCTTGCATCACATGTATTCGCAATGCCCATAGACTGTCGCGCCCCTAGCGGAATTTAGGAGCGTCCTCTCATGGATGATCAGTTGACGACACCGTGGCAGCCCTACGCAGTCGCGCACTTGTTCGGCTGTGTTAGCAGGAAAGAAACACTACGAGTTTGCATGTTTCCTGCTTCAGTGAACAAACCGGGCCCTCCGTGACACGATAAATCTGACTCGTTCTTGCGAGACGCGAAGTTTTCGTAAAAATACGTGCCAACTCGCGCGTTCAGCGATGACCCACATCGTACAAATATCAGCTTCGCGAGGTTTTGTGTAGCGACGTAGGTTAGTTAAACGCTGTCGTCTGACCTTCTCAGTTGAAACTCGCCTTGTTTTACTTGCATATAGCATTCGTCAGTGCTCTTGTAGTGCATGAATTTATAACATTGTAGGCGGGAAGACGCACGAGCTAGCGATGTAATCTCAAATTGGCCAGCGCTGCGCCGCTTGTTTTTGTACGTTTGTTGATAGATGGCAGCACTCTGCAAGCGATTTGTTTGTTGTTGACCGGTGTGAGAGCAAGAAGTTCTGCCGGTTCTGCGCGCCCAGATAACGTTGTGACGAGGACTAATCGAAGTCGTTCGGCGCAGGAAATTCTTCAGATTACTTTCAGCAATGATGTTAAGAGGAACCACCTTGACGACGAGGATTTTTCACTGGACGGAGAAGGCTGTGAAAGCGTGTGCGTGTGTGAGAAGGAGTGTGACAGCGACGATGAACGATCAACTGCTAACTCACGAGGAGCGAGTTACACTTCACGTCCCCTCGCGCGCTAATGTTTTTTCACGCTCGTAAGTCACTTTGATTGTATTTATTTTATAGTATCCTTCAGCGAGATCAAAATAAAAACATAGTTTTTCTTGTACATTCCACGTAGCGCAATTATTGTGGATATTATCGAGCGCCGCATTCCGCCGAAGCACTCGAGTTCGAAACAGGGAAGCGAAATGGTTAGAGCGATGAAACGTGCAGTCACGGCCACAATCCACGCCTATCGGCTCACTTCTCCTGTACTTCACCGGTACCTTCCGATCGGCATAGTTGTTCGACGCATTTTCGCAACGTCGAAGAATTCGTCGTTGCGAAAAGCATACGTGCGTGTTCTTTTCGCTATTCATGTTTCGATCGTGCTGATCGAACCTGCGGCATCCGAATGCAGTTAATTGCGCACGGCTTTAGTCTGAGCATGGCTGTGATACAAGCGCTACTAAATAGGATGTTAAATGCTTGTGTTCCGTTGAAGAAGCAACTCCGCGTTCCTGACTGCGCAAGTAATGACGACGGCGTATGTTTGCAAGCCATCGCCACGTTAAACATTCGGTCCCGTGCAGCAGCGATGACGCTACTCGCTAGCGGCTTACCACTGCGGCAAATCCGTCAGGCAGGCTCGGTACACAGTATCTCGGAGTGCCGTTCAGGTAATACGTCAATTCTAGTTCATGAAGTTTTTTGCAACACGCACAGGATTTCGCACAGCATCGCTTATGCACGGTAACGGAGCTGAAATATAACCTTTCACACCGCGGCAAATAATTAGGTGGCGAGCTTCCATGGCTTGAGAAAGCATTTCGGTCTCATATCTATTTCAGTGCAGCTCATGACTTCATCCGGTGAAAGTGGCACGGGCCGTACGTCCGCACGTCCTATCTGTTCCTATGCTAGCAAACGGATTGACCCTCCATCGGGCGCCATCTTGAATCCTACAGCGCGCCACCTATACTTCGTGGGCATTGCGAATATTAACTAGAAAGAAAATAAGCTCGTACAATTTGCAATTGGATAAGATACATGCCTGATAAGAACCAGAAATACCGTAATGTTGCCTTCCAGAAAGTATTATCAACTGTAATGACGGAAAAGTAAGGAGCTCGGAGCTGCCATGAAAGAGAGCAAGGAAGAACGAATAGGGGCCGAATAAAACGGCCGGCCCACAGAACGGGTGCTGCGCGTGTCTTCTTACGCTACTCGAACTTGCTTTCATTATGGAACGGAACCTAGTATTGGGCTCTGTAGTAACATGGCTACAGCGGTAACTTTGGATTGTCATGGATGTGAACAATGGTAAACAAACACCAAGGGTATGAAGTCACGCGCGTCGGGAACTGCTATTGGTATTGCGAAGTCGATTTTTAAACGCGAAGCATTTCTTAACGAACTTATGTGACTTGAATCTATCTATCTATCTATCTATCTATCTATCTATCTATCTATCTATCTATCTATCTATCTATCTATCTATCTATCTATCTATCTATCTATCTATCTATCTATCTATCTATCTATCTATCTATCTATCTATCTATCTATCTATCTATCTATCTATCTATCTATCTATCTATCTATCTAAATGGCTAAGGCATTGTGCTCTCCTGGCCTTATCGTTAATGATATATATGCCAAAATTATTATGGCGTAATATGCCTGTATGGAGAACATATTGACACCTCGTCTCACAAAAGTCATGACATACTTGTCGTGAACGGTACGACTTACAGAAAATAGCCTTTGTGCTCTTGCTGCCGTTCTGTTAACTTGCGCGATACAAAAATTGGTATGGCGTGACAAGTGTGTATGACGAACAGAAGTCAGAAGTCCTTACGTGGAAATCACGACACAAATGTCATGTACAGCATCATTTACATGGCATAGTATGGGGGCTCTCGCGGACGTTTAAATAATTGGATACCTACGAAAGTTGGTATCACGAGGCACTTCTGTATGGCTAACAGGTGGTAGCATGAAAACTACGACATGAATGTCATCAGCGGCGCGACTTACATGCTATGCTGATGGTGCACTCACGCTCGGTTCGCTAGCTTGATATATACCAAAATTGTTTTTGTGCGACGTGACTTTATGACGAACATATATTACAGTTGGTAACATGACAATTATGACTTGCATTACATGTACAGCATGACTTACATGCCACGCTCATGGCCCGTTTGCGGTCGGTTCGCTAGCTTGATATGAACCAAAATTGTCTCTGCGTGACACGACTGTATCATGAACCGAAGTTACAGGTGGTAATGGGTTATTCATGTAATGCATGTCATGTATGGCAGAATTTACATGCCACACTCATTGTGCGCTAAATGCCGGGTCGCGAGCTTGATATTCTACACCAAAATTGTTATTGCGTGATGTGACGGTATGACAAAGATAAATTACAGATGGTAACATGACAATCGCGAAATTGATGTCATATACAACATAATTGAAACATAAAAATGATGTCATATACAACCAAACTCACGGTGTGCTCGCGGCCGGTTGACTAGCTTGATATATGTAACGACACCGAGAATCACAAAGCCAACACGGTCGCCATTACTGTTTATTTCAGTTCTTCCTCTTCCTCCACCTCGTAGAACTGACCTCTTGTGTCTTCGTTTCCGTCTTCTTCCTTACACCCGCCCCGTTTTTTTTCTTCACCCCTCCTGGGGTGATACCGAAGAACGTTGCTTGTGGCTGCGAATTCTAGCTGTCCTGTCATTGAGGTAGCCAATGGTCTTTAGCACACCTTGCTGTACCGATATTTTGACGACTCTAAAAGGTCCAAGAATTCTTGTGTCCATACCCGGCAGACCCTTCCGCACAAGAACGAGATCGTTCAGAGCAATCTCCGGCCTGTGTCCTTGGTGTCGCTTGTCAAAATGAAGCTTCATCGCGTTTCAGTACCTGCTTTGTTCCTGGTTGGTTTTGCGGTTTTCAAACAGTTGCAGTTTCTCATCGATTCCAAGTTTTTTGTCGGCTGGCAACATTGGAACTTCGCCGTAAGCTGCGAAATGTGGGCTGCAGCCAAGGCTCGTAGTGTGTGTCCTGTTGTGATGGGCCACCGCAGCTTCTAGACAGCATTTCCACCCGCCTTTAAACGTTGGATACATGGACATGAATGTCTTGATGTCACGGATGACTCTTTCAGCCATTCCATTTGCCTGCGGGTGAAATGCAGCACAACGGCGTAGCGTAACACCACGGCTGTCTGCCCACTGCTGCAGCTTCTTGCTCAAGAATGCCGGTCCATTGTCAGAGATCACCACTTTGAGCTCTGAGAATATCGCTCGGTCAAGCAAAGCCATGACGCTGTTTGCATCTTCTCGGCCGGGGCGCGCCGCCACCATTCTGGTGCACTGATCTATGGCAATCAGGAAAGACTGTGTCTTGCGAACTCCTGCACTCTTCTTCTTCAATTCCGCAAAGTCCACGTGCACGACTTCAAATGGTTTGTCCGAGTGGTTTGGCAAAACGAGCTCGTCGGGTCGAGGTCGGTATTTGGCTTTGTTCAACTGACACAAGTGGCACGACTTAACGTATTCTTCGATGTCTTTTTTCATATTTTTCCATGTGAAGCGTCTGAAAATTTTGTTATAGGTTCGCCAGAAGCCATCATGACCACCTGATTCCGGGCTGTCGTGGTACAAGTGAAGGACTTTTGGAATCAGGGTCTCTGGAACAGTGAACTTGCCGTCCTTGAAGTGAAGACTTCATAACCTTCCCATAACCTCGCTAAGTTCACAGTTCCATGTGGGACCTCGATTGCTAATCGAGACAAGGCATCTGCGTCTGTGAGATGACTACCTGCACGATGGAAGACGTCAAAGTCATACTGCTGAAGTTCATTGACCCATCTGGCCAATTTCTCTCTAGGCTCTGACATATTCAAAAGGTGCATTAGTGCTTGATGGTCAGTGTACAATGCAAACTTTCTTCCGTCCATATATGATCGGAAGTAGCGGACCGCCATTAAAACTGCAAGAGCCTCCTTCTCAGTTGTTGAATAATTTTGCTGAGTTCGGTTGAAGGTGTAGGAGTAGTATCCTATAACCCTAAGCTGCTGAGCTGGAGGTGAACTGACGTCTCTTTGGTAGAGAACAGCCCCTGTGCCGTAATTTGAAGCGTCTGTGTTCATCTCAAAAGGTAAGCTATAGTCTGGTAAGGTAAGCACAGGGTCCGACGAAATGCGTTGTACAAGTTCTTGATAAGCCTTTTCGCATTCCTTGGTCCAGACAAAGGGCACGTCTTTCTTCGTGAGCTCCGTCAAGCACTTTGGCATCTTCGAGAAATCTTTAATAAAACCCTGAAGTGGCCTGCGAGTCCTAGAAAAACTCTGAGTGAGTGGATATTATGTGGCTTCGTAAGCGTCGTGATCCTTTGGACGGACTCCTGTTTAGTACTCTTGGTAGTTCCGTCGAACACTCTTCCAAGGAAAACGACTTTTGACTTGAAGAATTCACTCTTCTTCTCATTTATCTTCAGATCCGCGTCACTAAGAGCTTGTAGCACTTTTCCAAGGTGTTCAGAGTTCTCCTCTTCTGACCGTGAGTACACGAGAATGTCATCAATGTACACGTTACAGAAGATTCCCAAGTGTGGCTTCAAAACACTGTTCATCATTTTCTGAAACCAGGCGGGAGAATTTTTCCAGCCGAATGGAAGTCGGTTATATTCATACACGTCGAACGGTGTAATGAACGCGGAGAACCTCTTTGTTTCTTCTTGCAGAGGCACTTGCCAGAAGCCTTTACAAAGGTCGAGACGAGAGAAAACTTTGCAGCCTCCGGTTTCATTAATGATTTCGTCAATATGCGGCATCGGAAAAGGGAAAAGGTCAGTTTGTTTGTTTATCTGCCTATAGTCGGTGCAGAGACGAAATGTGCCGTCCTCTTTAGGTGCGATGGTTATTGGCGAAGCAAAGGGAGACGTGGAAGGCCGTATGACGCCGGCGTCAAGCATTTTCTGTAGCTCTCCCTTCAGCCAAACCTTCTTCTCTCTCGACATGTTATAGGCCTTTCGCTTCGCCACTGTGGTATCTCGCAGCTGAAATGGAACTTGAAACTTTGAGGTCGCTTTTGGGTATCCGCCTATGCAAAGCAATTCAGGATACATGCGAATTACGTCTTCTGCGGTAGTGGGCTTACGGGGATGATTGCCGACGGCTGTGAAGGTGGCCAGCTGACGGTCATCTTGCGTGGTAACTTGCCCATCCCAGTATAGATTCAAACGTAGTTCTTGCATAACTGGACGGGACATGAGAAGCTCATATTTGACCCCGTGAAGGACCAGTGCTTTTACAATGGTACTCTTGCCTTGACACGCAATAAGGATGTCTGCCCATTCATCATGCACTTGTGTCTTTCCATCATACCCGTGTGCAATGACAGGAGAATCCTTTCTTACATTCAACTCGGGAATCACGCTTTTGTTGATTACAGTAATAGACACTCCGCTATCAACGAGCGCTTTCACGTTCTTTCCATTAACTTGCGTAGGCACGTACACCAACTTGGAGCGGCCAGTGAGAAAAATCGTTTCTTGTATTTGAGACCAGATATCGTCAGACATTCCTATGATAATTTTATGCTTCTTTTTCTGCCTTGGATTGTATTCTGCAGATGAATCCGGTTTGCTGAGCGTTTCAGCCGTGTTCACTGCTGTCGCCGCAGACTGTGGCTGTTGAACCAACACCTTCATGATCTGTAGTAGCTCTTCGGGCGTTTGTGGTCTTCCAAGCTGGACATGGCGCTGCATACATTTGGGAAGTCCCAATATGATCAGACACACAAGTGATGCGTCGGAGAGAGCAGAATCTGCGGCATGCAAAAGCCTCCACTTCTCAAAAAAGTAGTTCATAACCGAACCAGAAAGGTATTTTAAGGCTAATGCACGGTCCCAACTTTGAAACCTGTTTTCAGAGAACGTTGAGAGAAAGTTCTGCCTCCATTCCGCCCAAGTGTGTCCTGCCTTTCCTGTTGCTCGTACCTCATACCACATCTTCGCGACGCCTCCCAAGTACCATGACATGTTCATGACTTTATCACGATCGTCTTGCCAAAGATTTCAATCGCACGCATACTCATAGAAGTCAAGCCAGGCTTGATCACTCATTGATGATGATTCATCGTAGACCTCTGGCTTAATTAATTCTCTTGGCGTTTTTGGATATCGGTCAACACCTGTTCGCATTATAAGCTCCAACAAATGTTGTTGCCGCTTGCTGTTTTCTTCCTGCAGCTTGTTTACAGCTTGAAAAATATCATTGCTTCTTAAAACGCTGTTTGTGTCGGTGAAAGCTGTATTCGCTTTCGTAGGTTCTGCATCCTGTGGCCTGTCCTCACTACGCCGCCCTGGAGTAAGCGCGGTTGCCGCTTCAAGCTCGTGGTCACTCATTTTCGGCGATGTGCACCGAACACTCAAAGCTCGCGCGAACGCGTCGTACTTCCACCATAGACACGGCATACAACGCTCACCGTCTTGACATCATCCTCACGGCTCGCAGCGATGTAGACGCACATTGTCCTCAGGAAGTTGGAGCCGGTCAGGGGCGTAGCACAGGATCCTGTCCTCGGCTGCGCCAAGTTTGTAACGACACCGAGAATCACAAAGCCAACACGGTCGCCATTACCGTTTATTTCATTTCTTCCTCTTCCTCCACCTCGTAGAACTGACCTCTTGTGTCTTCGTTTCCGTCTTCTTCCTTACAATATACACCAAAATTTAAATTGCTTGACGTAACTGTAATGTGGCGACATGACAATCATGACATGCATTACATGTGCCACATGATTTACATGCCATGATCATGGTGCGCTCTCACGCGTGATTTACACTAAAAACTGGCATTGCGTGAGGTGGCTACGAAGGACATATATTACAAGTCGTAACATGACAATTATGACATTAATGTCATACACAAGATCGCTTGCATGCCACGCTCATGGTGGCCTCGCGGCTGCTTTGCTAGCTTGATATGCACCAAAATTGCTATTGCGTGACGTGACTATAGGACAATCATAAATTACAGGTGTTAATGTGAAAGTCATGATACTCATGTCATGTACGGCAGGTATTACATGCCAAGCTCATGGTGCGCTCGCGGTCTGTTCCCTGGGTCGATATTCACCAAAACTGGCATTAGGCGGCGTGACTGTATGAAGAACATAAATGACAGGTGGTAAGACGACGAATGACATTCGTGCCATGACTTGCATGCCACGCTGATGGTGCACTCACGGCCGGTTCGCTAGCTTGATATACACCAAGACTGGTATTGCGTTGCGTGAATCTATGACGAACATAAATTACAGGTCCTAATATGCAAATCATGGCATACATGTCACGTATAGCATGATTTTCTCCTTGCTGACTGCTTCGCTTTACATCGATTACCACACAGTACGCGGTTTTTTTCGCATAAATACCGCGTGATTGTCCACGGTGAAAGGTTGATGTGTTCTGTGTTGTACACTGACGGATGGCGCACCACTGCCTTACATGAGCTTTCAAATTTTAGTCAGCTTTTCATCTGAAAGACACCGAGAATGTGTCATCGGCGCCGTCAATGATGATCCCTAATATGATCATCATCGTCGTTTTCACCATCATATTCGGGTTTTACATCCACTGCATATACCCATGATCCCCATATTTCCCTGTGCCGCATGAGGTTATCCCATCTTGTGCCTGCAAATCTCTCAATAATATTGCCTTATTATACCATCTGTAGCCCTCGGCTGCGTTGCCCGTCTTTTCGAGTGCCTTCCATCGCTCTAAACGAACATTGGTTACTTGTCCTACGAATTACGCGACCTGCTCAAACATTAAGTAAAAAAGTCAATGTGTGACTCACCAGCTCCGCTACGGTTGTTTCGGTCATGTAGGTGATTGCCCTGTTCTCGTCCTTGTTATAGGCAATGCGAGGCAGAGGATTACGCGGAGTCCATTTCCCGTTATTACACAGCTATAAAATCAAACGGAGAATTAATGGAACGGAAACAGAGACAAAGAGCTTATCAAGCGCAATGGTCGGAGAAAATATAGTTACGCAATTTTCGCGAAGTACAGAGGTTCAACAGCAAGGAAAATACCAGGAACCCGTCTCACAATCCTTTTTAGCCTCGCCGTAATAGTACTGCTGCCTCAAATGGTTCCGTTATAACCTTCGTTAAGTTCCCATTGTCCAACCACTCGTACTGGCAGATAATAGATGTGTCTGAACCATGGGTCGGCAAACTATCTCATGAGTCGACTCACTCAGACTCCGATTGAGGCGTGAGTCTGAGCCTGAGTATGTCCAGCGGAGTTGTACTTAGGTGAGTCTGACTCCGAGTGAGTCCGCTTGAGGAAAATTTCGGTGAGTCTGAGTTCAAGTGAGTCCGGCTGAGTTATGGTTTGGTGGCTCTGAGTCCGAGTCAGTCCGGCTGAATTATACTTAGATGAGTATGTGTCCGAGTGAGCCCGCTTGCGGAAAATTTTGGTGAGTATGAGTCTGAGTGAGTCTGGTTGACGACAATATTCATAAGTCTGAGTCCGAGTGAGTTCGCTTCAGTAAAATTTTGGTTAGTCTGGGTGCTAGTGAGTGCTAAGCGAAAAACATATTTGTTGAGTGAGTCTGCGTGGGTTTCATTTCTTTTGCCGACGTATGGTTGCAAATATTTATAACCTCCTTTTATGGCGTGCCTTGTAATCGTAGAGATGTTCCGTCTTGTAAAGCCCCTGAAATTATTATTCAAATTATCAAGCTCTCCATACCTCATATACGAGTGCGTGTAAATGGGTTGTGCAGTATTTTCTGACGCATGTGCAACTCCAGGCCGTTTTTATTACACGGCATCGTGATCCACAATGAGTTTGATCTACAATTACGTACCTAATCAACGGAGAATGAGTGCAACGTTCCAGCTTCATCATTCATGTGGATTCAAAAACGACAAATCAGCATGATTGGCTACTATTGAGCGCTCCTTCGCTGTCTGTTGCACTGAACCACTTTTGTCCTCAGATGCCGCTTCGGTTTTTACATCAATACATGTGGCAATTGGGAAATTTTTGAGAGCCAAACAAGACATTCACAAGCACTATAGAGACAGGACGGGTGCTTTTGAATGCCTTGTGAATGCATCGTTTTGCGCTCAAAAAATTCCCAATAACTATGCACCATCTTGCCGAATTTCAAGATTTGTTGAAAATGTAGCGACGACACGGACCATCGGTTTTTATCATGTCATTCGCTGCCAAATAAACAGTGGCTGCGTTATTTAAAGGTGGCTAGATAGAGCTTGCCCGGGTGGTACCTTGAAAGGGTGACCGGATTTAAAGGAGGAAGGGGGTAGAAACGCCCCATTCATGCCGTACGCGACGCTTCATCACTCACAAAAACAAATTTCTTCAAGCTGCAATGTGGCCAAAGAATTCTATTCCTTCTCGGCAATTCGAGGAGCTTTTAAACTTTAATGACCTCTTCGAATTGTAGTATCTCTTTAGGAAATATTCCTGCCAAATTTTCCCAGTACGCCTGCAGTTCAGTCCGTGCCGACACAACATAGCAACACCCGTTTTTATTTTTCGTATTTGTTCTTTTCATTCCTATTCAAACACCTTTGCATTCATGGTGAGCGTTAACGTGCCGAGGCCCTTTCTGTGGTCCCTCCCGTCATTGTGTTCGTCCAGTCCACACGGCAAAAAGCTTCATGCCATGGGCATTTCCCAGGCTCGTTTCTCGTACCCAGCTTTCGAGCCCTTAATACACCCCAGAGAATGCAAGGAGAGTACAAAACGAACCTACGAGCTCGACACTCTGGGCTTGGGGCCTGCAACACAAATATCTGTATTTCAAAGGTGAACATTTGGTAGAAGTCTTCGTGGTTGGGGTAACATAAAACTGGAGAAAAGAGAAAACACCAGCCAAAATTTATTTTAAGAAACCGCGACGTTTCGAAGCCTCATCGGCTTCTTTTTCAGGGGTGAGAAGGCCCGAGATGTGCAACGCCTTTTTGCCAGGCGTGCGACGTTTGCCGTGAGTCGTCCCAAGCCCTGGCAGTAGAGGGAGGGGAGTGCCCCTGTGGTGTGGTTGATGTTTCCCGCTGTCTGCTCAATGTACCAGGATTCGAGGAGGGGCCGCCGGCGAATGTTCCTTTCTGTTTCCAAAATCACCGCGCCGTCGGTACTGGTATGGTGACCAAATCACTTGCAGTGCTCTATCACTGCGCTCCGTCCGCTGTTCAAGTGACGGAGGTCATTCTTGTGCTCCCGCATTCTTTCATGGAAGTTCTTGGTTTCCTGAATGCTGGCAAAGGGGTTGTCGGTGCACGTGATCCGGTACACGACGCCCTGCGCTTTTTCCGCAGGTGCGCTGCCTTTGGGCCGAGGGATGAAACTGCCGATGGTAGTGGATGGCTGGTGGGCAACGTCGACCCATGCTTTTCTTAGTATACGGGCTATTTCTTCACTGGCGCCCGCGATGTAGGGTATCGACACGCGGCGTCGTTGCGGTGCCATTGGTGTCACATTTCCCCTGTCTTTTCTCTTATGGATGGCTCTGTGAATAAACGCCTTTTTATAACCGTTGGTGCAGAGGTCACGAAATATTTTTTCCCTTTCTTCTATGCGCTGCTGTGGTGCCGACTGGTGATTTTGGTTGGAGTTTTATATTTTCTCCTGTTTTCTGTATTCTCGCCCGATAAAGGTGATTTCGAACATTTTTGCTCATGGGAATGGTCATGGTTATGTACAGGGGCGGTCAAAAGTTCCCAGGCCACGCTTCCATAGGAATGCATGGGATAGTGGCCTGGGAACTTTTGACCACCCCTGTACGTATACGTGGTTGCTTTTCAGGGAAAGCTTGCACTAACTGATTTGGGAGTCTAATGAAATTCGCTAAAACCCACCGCACCCACAGCTGGCGAGCACAAGACAAAGCTTAGCAGTTTGTCATTTGAAGGCATGGATATAGCACAGCAAGATGAAAAGAGCGGATACTTTGCAACATGGAGCGCCGCTAAAGCCACTGCGGCAACCATTTTTTTACCACCATCGCCACTTCCTGCCGTACATCTATCCCACATGTTATCTGGCCTTCAAAATTTTGTTTCAGTACTTCTTTAATGGGAAAAATAGGGGGGGGGGGTGGAGTATGCCCTGGTACAAAGATAAGGAGACATCTCAAAAATAGACGAGACTCGAGCATTGCCCCCCAAGCCCTCAACCCCGTTTATCTTTCAAGAATGTAGGTCTTTGAAGAAAGAAAAGCGCACGTGCTGCCTTCATCTCACTCATTTTGTATTCGTTGTAGCACTGGCTTACGATCATAAGTCGCTGAGCAGTGGCCCCTCATGGGAGACAAATTCGCGCATTTCTCATATGTTTCACGAATCACTAGATGAGATTATGAACCCACACCAATTGCCCATCAGTCTGTTGTTCTGCAAAGAAAAAACAGTACGTTACGCACGAGGACGGCAAGCTCCACTTGCCCTGATTTATCCGTTGAAAAGAGGCTCCTCAATTATTTATTTATTTAATTGTACCCTGAAGGCCCCAAGGCATTACAGAGAAAGGTGTGCATTTGAGAATGCGTAAGAGATAAGCAGTTACATCGAAATAAAAACAATACAAATAATAAGTTATTAAAGATAGATTTAACAGCGACGTAGTGGAGTAAAAAAATTTTTTTGTTTGGTGCAGGGTTGGCGATGTCAATTTATTGCGTATGGTTTGTAGTAAACCCTTCAGTTGTCAGTTCAGGGCCTTGTTCAGTGACTTTTTTTTTAAATGAATATTCCTGTCCTTTCTGGGAACAAGTACGATGACTGTGAAACGGTGCCCGCGTCCCCACCTTTCAATACGGCATTCTTGCATTTGGCTTGACTGTCAGCAATTGGGGTTTTATGAAAGCAGAAAATTGCCACCTCATTTTGCATGGTCTGTACCAAGCTTCGACCATATCTTGGAACACACTGGCTGGTTCTAATCGGCGCGCACCTATGCACGTTCCTTTTTGCCTTGTGTCCGTATTCAGCGCGGTACTCGCACGACTCTGCACCATTATCCACGAGATAAAGCAGTCACTGACGTTGACAAGTGGTTCTTAGCCGGCTCCGAAAAATGCCTTGCTAGAAACAAACGCAGTCACAGCCCCTGTACTTAGATTGAGGTGCCTGTTAAAGAACCCTGGCTGGTCGAAATGTCTGGAGCACTTCACTACGGCGTCTCTGACAACCATATCTTGGTCTTGCGTCGTAAAATACCAACCTATATCATCCTCAATCACTTTGCAAAAGTATGGCATCAACTAAAACTGAACTTAGCCTTTCTATAATTCGAAACACTATAATTATTATTGGCGTTTAACGTCCCAGAACCATGATGTGATTATGAGGGGCACCGTAGTGGACGGCTCCCAAAATATGGGCTACCTCGGGTTCATTACGTGCACCTAAATATAAGCACACATGCCTCAAGCATTTGGGCATCCATAGCAAATGCGCCCGGGATTCGATGCCGTCATCTCCGGGCCAGCAGTCAAGCACCATAACCACCGTGGTGGGTGTTATTCGAAACTTTAGAGAGGCATAGCCATGCAACCTATAACGCCATGTTTCCGCAATGTTTCAAGGGGTGGTGAGCTCGATTCTGCAAAAGATCGCCGCCTCATATTATTTTCTTTTTCGCATCGTCAAAAAGAGCGGTCAATGGACTACAAGACCAGGCGCTTTTTTAGAAAAGCGTCATAACGTAATATGAAGCTTCTTTCGTTCACAAGAAGTAGCATGATCAAGCCTTCGAACGGCAAAGCGTAAGAAAGGACTTTATTTAATTGGGTCTCCCAAGAACGCATGCGCGCGCTCACCCATTGAAAACAAATGGCGCGTGCGCCATAGCGCATGCGAAAGCTATTACGAATGATAACCTAATTTTCCTCGAAGGTCCGTAGACCAAATCTTATCTTTAAATAAAACAATCTCAATATTGCGACAATCGCGTGTAATGTTGAATTCATCTTTACTATAGACATAAAGATACACGAAAAATAACTTCTTTTTGTATGTTGAAAACTATCTTATATATATTATCAAGGTTGCCAGGGATATGTAAACTATTTACATGTGTTATTCTACACCAGCTTTTTCATGGCAATCCTTCGACGGGTGGCGGCTTGGGCTAGTTGGTAGGTCATGTCGATTGTTATAGCGCGAACTCAGGCGCTTGTCTTAGTGTACCTTTTATCCGTGTCCTGAATTCGCTCTATAACAATCGTCACTCCTTCGACATTTATTGTATGAGCCTGGCCGAATCGAATATTACTGATTTTTAGTCCGAGTACGTCTGGTTGAGAAAACGTTTGGCGTGTCTGTGATTCCGAATGAGTCCGCATGAGGAAAATGTTGGTGCGCCTGAGTACGAGTGGACAAAACCTTTGGTGAATCTGAGTCCAGCCGAGTTATATTTTCGATATAATTTCGTGAGTCTGAGTCCAAAGACAGGCTGAGGTGTATATTGGTGAGTCTGAGTCCGAGTGAGTCCGCTTCAGGAAAATTTTGGTAAGTCTGAGTCCGAGTGAGTCAGATTGACGAAAATATGGATGAGTCTGAGTCCGAGTGAGTCTGTTTGAGGAAAAGTTTAGTGAGTCCGAGTCCGAGTGAGTCCGGTTGACGAAAACATCCATGAGTCTGAGTCCGAGTGAGTTTGGTTGGAGAGAAATTTCGTGAGTCTGAGTCCGAGTGAGTCTGATTCAGCAATATTTTGGTGAGTTTGAGTCCGAGTGAGTCCTGAGCGAAAAATATATTTATTGAGTGAGTCTGAGTGAGCTCCATTAATTTTGCCGACCTATGAACTGGCGGCCAGTCTGAGTGGACGCAAATGGCCTCATTCGGTTGACCATTGTACCAACGTAGGACACGTCGTTGATGTGGCTCAGAATAAGGCACGGAATATTAGAGCATAGTGGGTGATTTCACGTGCCAATTGGCGACAATAGGATTACAGGAAATTCAGTGTAATAAAAAAAATTCAGATTGCCTAATGGACTAACGAATCAAAATTATCAAGGCGAGATAACTTGAGGTAGATTTGTGTCTACACACGCACATCGTCTACAAAATATGCACGATTTAATGTACACGCCACGCAACTGCGAACAGAACGGAAATCTTTCGCGACATGTACATAAACCTGGTTCTAATGTAAACAACCAACTACCACACGTGCAACGGGTCTGGGCTGACATTCTCCTGGCATGGCTTGCCTGCCACAATTGCAAGTATGGTGATAATATACACGCGCTGTCGTGCGCGACGCATGCGACTCTTGCGTCACAATTTTATGCGCTCATGTGGCTGGCTGACATTAGAATACCACCCTTCTGAAACCGAATGTATGACTGGGCGCTACGAAAGCACCTCCAAGTGATTACCTGTTACGTGCAAGAGTAAACTCCCTTTCCGGCGTTCTGCAGAATTCTACCATTACAAACTCATTCTCTTATTATCATTCTCGCGAGCAATAAGTTGAATTGATGACACGCAGTCCCGATATTGATATCTTGGAGTACTTCGAGGTAGTGTTTTGTGGTTCCCTGCTGTTGCTTTTATAAGTCAGTGACCTCTCAAATAAAATAGACATTTCCATCAGGGTATTTACAGACGACTGCACTATATGTAATAAAGTAGAGACAGTAAGTCATCCGGTAAAACTCCCAGCTAATTTGCAGAAGATACGGGAATATTGTTATGAATGGCAAAACGTGGTAACCCCACTAAAAACTTTGACATTCTCCGGAAAGAAAAAAAAATATATAAATTACTCTGATTTTAATAACAACGAACGTCAAGGACTTCAGGCGCAAAATAGTCGGTATGGCGACTATAATGATATTCTTCGCAGTGAAACTTCAAGTCGCCGCTTTCCAATGTTTATTCGTGCTGTTGCTTTCCACTGCGATTGTTTTAAGCGTAGCTTCTTTTCAAGAGCTATCAACGAATTCGATTATGTGTTGCATGAAGCCTTTTCATGCACATCGGCTGATATTTTCTTTAAGGGCAGAATTCATACTTTGCTATGATATGGTTTTCTTTGCCTCTATGTAATCTGGCGCGTGTGATTTTCTTATCGACATATATGTGTATTGGTCTATTATTCTTGTCATTTTACCTGTTAATTCTGTTTCCAGAATGTTTTGTTAAATATTTCTGTTCCACTCCTGCATATTTAAGTTTAAGGGCTGGTAGTATTCTTAAAAGAAATAAAAAGAAACATTGAATGTGCTCACTGTATTTGGGTCGTCGTAGTACGGCTTCTGGTGATCTTTGCATGGCTCGAACAACGGAAATTTGTCGGGCTCTGGTGATGGATTGGCGATTTTGGGCGTGTAGTAAACTCCTTTTAAACTAAAAGATATACCAAGAGGAATGGAGAGGCCCAGCTTCTCCACTTCCCGAAGTACCGCCAAGCTTTCGTTCTGTAAACACACGTGAAAAAGAGAGAGCTGCAGTCAAATTGGGTCAGGCCTGTCCACGTCAGGAGAGAGTCCAAAATTAAATAGGCTCCTGCACCCGCTGTCGCTTTAACGAACTCTGTCTAACAGCGACATAATTCGCGGTAATATTCATTGAATGATTTTATTTATTTATACTGTCGATCCAATAAGGGATCATTACAGGAACGGCAGGTTCACTTGTTACAATTTAACAATACAAATCAAGGGATGTCAAGAGCGTCAGAAGTTGTCATTGAGAGACAAATAAATATCGGGTGACAATATTTTTTCAACAAAGTAGTAGCACAGGAGATTTGCTTCCTCGTCATGAAATTAATTATTCTTGTTTTTTTTTGTTTATTGTTGCCTCAGAGCATTTTCTAGGACAATTTGCAAGTTTTACATTGCTAACGTCTTTGTAATCGTCTGTGTTGCCACTAAATGACCGGCAAGGTGCGCTGATATTGAACAATGCCTGTCTAGAATGAATACTGCTGAGGTTCTACCAGTTGGCAAACAGCGTAAATAGTTTAGCATCAGCTTTTGCATTGCAAACGTAAAAAGCAAGTTTAGGTTTAGTGCCTCAAACACATGTGACTAGCAGAGTTGAGGCGAAGCCTCTGCGACGTAATACGTCGAGAAGTGACGGCTCACGAGGAACGAGATCGACCGCAAACCCGAGCGTGCAATCTAAGTTTTTCGACGCGTTTGCCGGCTGTGGTCGAACGATCTTGGGAACTGCGTAAGCCGGGTCAAAAAATCAGGCCATATCCACGAAGTGAATGATGATGAGTGGGTGAAGCTCGATCGTTTGCATCGATGGCAGAAAGAGACTGTGTGGTCTGGAACGCGCTTATACTTCATGGTCATCAGCGTCATCGTTATCACGTGTAGTGGGTACATTCCACTATACTGCGTCATCGTCATCTTTATCACGTGGAGTGGGTACATTCCACTATACGTGGCTATCTACCTACCTACTACTACTACTACTACTACTACTACTACTACTACTACTACTACAACTACAGAGGAGGGACAGACCCACACCCTTAGGAGCTTCGCCCCTAAAATGATGCTCTGGTCGTCGCGAAAATCTAGAGCGACAAAGAGGCTCGCCGGTGCGAGAGGGCGTCCTTCACAGAAGAGTGTGACGTCATTACTAACGTCTTCCCACGTGCCCTCAGCGCGGCTGCCATTGGCCTTTTGCTTAACTGCCCCCCCACTCCTGCTGACCTAATTGGTCATGCTGCGAACGACATCGCGGTACACAGAATTAGCTCGGTTATTAGAGATTCGCGTTTAAAGAGAAGTAAGGAGCTGCATTCAACATGAAAGCCTCCTCCTCCTGGTTTCCTCCTCCTCGCATTCACATCTCTCCTCCTCACCCTGTCTTACCATTCTCACCCCACTCATATAGTGTAGTATACACGGCTATGCTACGCTTTATTAGGTATGCTAAGCGGTTGTAAACTAATAAGGTCGTCTATGATGCACCGGTCGCATGTGCATTTGTATGGGCCAGCGTGGGCAATCAGTAATTTCCGATATGGCAATCTTATCTGTTCGCACAAGTTGCCACATTTCATTGTTGCTTTTTATTGTTGAATTTCATTAGTTTCAAACACGACTGTCTGTGTTGCTTGTAGCAACAGGAGTGTTGGGCTGCTGACACATATGTTCAGGTCCGATTCTTTCCATGGAGGAAGGAAAAAGTTAGGAGGGAGCATTGAGCAATGCACCAAAAAAGAAAGGCAACAAATACAGAAAGACGGAAATAGTAGTTCAGGCGCGCACACGTAACGCTCTACTTGCCCTACTTTTTACGATACGCGTAGGATCATTAATTTTAAAAGGGCCCTGCAGCACTTTTTCAGCATGGTCAGAAAACACTGCCGATGGGGTAGTCGAGGCTCCCAAGAACACAAGAGCCAGATATTTTAGCGCAGCACGTGGCCTGGAATTTACAATTCTCAAAATGAGCTAAAAATCACTTTCTCTTCTCTCGACAAATGATGCTAAAGGCTCAACAATCACAGCGTCACAGGCCACGTATCAACCATTGTCCGATTTGATCATGGCGTGCTCGGTGGTTACTGGGACCGCCGCAGGAGGTCATGACTTGTCCACGGGTGCGCGCGCGATCGCACTGAAAAGCCGCCCATCCGAAGAAAAGAAAGAAGAGAAAACGTGCTCAAGGTCATGAGGCGCGCGTTGGATTTTCCTCCCCGTGCCATCCCCCCCCTGCATAGCTTCCAGCGCTTTCGTCGGGACGAGACAAGAAAGAATGCAATTGCAGCGTGCGGGAAATCTTTGCAACTCCAATCGTACTGAACAGATTTCAAGAATTTTCGCTGCAATGAATTCGTGAAGAGAAGCTCCTTTAGTGAATCCATTCCATGGCTACTTGTAAAACTGTTGCAGGGCCTCTTTACTGATAGCATGGAGGTGCGTAAGCGAATAGATATCAGGTGCAAAATCTCACCGATTTCATCTACCAAGGTTGGCCTTGATATCGAAATGCACATGTTCTCAAGTTTTTTGTGAAAGGGCAGATGTTCATGGGAAGATGGAAGCTTCAAGAGAAACACGCGGTCTCGCAGGAGCCGCAAAGCGAACTTCGACAAACGTTGTAGTATTTGATGCTGTAAACTTCCAGTTGCAAACTCGAAGAAGACACGTCCGCTTGTAGAAACGCTGGTTCAAGCGACCCGTAGTGATTACGAGTATTTCACCGCATTAACTTTTTTTTGTCACGCAGGCGAGGTCGTAACCATCCGGAGCCCTGACTTCCCTGCAGTTAGTAATCGGAGCGAATACGTACGACAGTGTGCCCGTAAGTGTAGTCTTTCCCACGGACGAGGTTCGGAGGCAGAGTTTCCATAGCCACTGGAAATATGTGGCAGTCGCTGAACTTCCTCACCGGGTAGCTGAGGTGCGAAATGGCGATGAACATCGATGGAGCGAACACGGTCCTGAAAAAAAAGCAACAGTTACAAATACAACAAATAAACTTCACTGCACGAGCATAAAAGCCGGCAGATCCCACGCGTTGTGGGAATCGATGTAATGCGAAGCAGACAGGAAGGAGCAAATCCTGCTTTACATAATTTGCATGTCATGTTTTACATGTTACGACCGGTCATTTGTGTTCGTCATACAGTCACGTCGCGATATGCCAATTTTGGTGTATGTCAAGCTAGCGAACTGGACGCAAGCGCACCATGAGTGTGGCATGTAAATGGCATTGTAGATGACATGCATGCCAAGATTTTCATGTTACCACCTGCCACTTATGTTCGTTATATAGTCATGTCACTCAATACCAAGTTTGGTGTATATCAAGCTAACGAAACGGCCGCGAGCGCGCCATGAGCATGGTATGCAAGTCATGTCCGCTCATGACATGTCATGATTTCCATATTACCACTAGTCATTTATGTTCGTCATACAGTCATGTAACTCAATACCAAATTTGGTGCATCTCAAGCTAACGAAACAGCCGCGAGCACGCCATGAGCGTGGCATGCAAGTCATGTCGCACATGACAAGTCATGATTTCCATATTACCACTTGTCATTTATGTTCGTCATACAGTCATGTCACTCAATACCAAATTTGGTGTATCTCAAGCTAACGAAACGGCCGCGAGCACGCCATGAGCGTGGCATGCAAGTCATGTCGCACATGACAAGTCATGATTTCCATATTACCACTTGTCATTTATGTTCGTCATACAGTCATGTCACTCAATACCAAATTTGGTGTATATCAAGCTAACGAAACGGCCGCGAGCGCGCCATGAGCGTGGAATGCAAGTCATGTCGCTCATGACATGTCATGATTTACATATTACCACTAGCCATTTATGTTCGTCATGCAATCATGTCACTCAATACCAAATTTGGTGTATATCAAGCTAACGAAACGGCCGCGAGCGCGCCATTGAGCGTGGCATGTAAATCATACTTTTCATGACAAGTTAGTCACGATTTTCATGATATGACCAGCCCTTTATGTTCGTCATACTGTCATGTTATGCCATATCAAATTTGGTACAAATCCCATTAACGATACGGCCAGGAGAGCACAAAGTCGTAGGAGGCTAGATAGATGATAGATAGATAGCTAGATACGCTCAAAGTCGCCGAAGTTCGCTAAGAAATGCTTCGCATTTAATAAGCAATCTAAATTAATACAAGTAAGTCTAGACGGCACGCCATCAGTTAGCATTCATAGTCACCACGATACGCGTAGTCTACTCCAGTCCGAACTCATTAGAGCGAAATAGCATGGATCGTGAGCTTGTCGGAGATCCCCGTTTCTGATAGGCCAAGTTCGATGTTTTATCGAGGCGATTTCTCACTTTAAGTGGTAAAATTTCACTGTTACCTTCATATGAGCACATGACCGACGTTGTTGCCCGTAGCAACTGAATTGTGGCACTGCTAAGGAAGCGTAGAACCCGCGGCATAGAAGAAGGTAAGAGCTGGTGGAGGGGGGAAGCATAGCTCATTGCGATGGAAAGAAACAGAAAGGAAAGTCGCATGCTAGCCAAGCACGCGCCAAGCTTTACTTGCATTTACTTCCACGGTACGAGAAGAAGCTACGCCATGTAGCGACTCCTGACAATTTCTCACTGTTGTCTTCACAGCTATTCTGAAAATCTATTTGCTTATACCGGCCTGATAAGAAAATTCTGCTTTCTGTCCTTTATCAGAACCTTATCCGCATAAAGATGCCAATCATCCACGTGAAAGATTGAGGATAAAGCCAATGAAAGGTCCCCAATGCGGCGATTTTGGCTTGTTGGTACATACTGACGGGACACTACAGCGCAAAAAAAAAAAGACACGACGGACGGATAGAACACAAATGACTCAGCGCTTGCCGTCGTCATTTGTGTTCCTTCCGTCCGTCGTGTCTTTTTTGCGCTGTAGTGCCCGGTTAGTCTTCAATGCTTTCCTAAGCTCCGTGATCAGTCCGTTAGATGAAGCGTTCGCTAGCATATGTCTATAATTGTGATACGTGCGATTTTCATGACCCAGAGATTCTTAGGTGACAGCAAATGTGAACGCATGTCAAATCTTTTATCTTTTATAATCTTTCCTCTGCTTTACAGCCTTCGATGAAACAAGCCCTATTTGCCAAATTAACAAAATCTAGTGTAGGTGAATTTAAAGGATTATCTAGCCTGTACAAAAAAATACCTGTGATATACCGTAATGCAATTCATATTATATGGAACTCACTTTATCAAATTGACAATCTGGGTACTGGCTGCTGGGTTGTCCAGGGACAAGCCAAGGACATAGTAGGAAGGACTTGCGCTTGTGGTTTTCGGTTTCAGGTGAAGGTACAGCGCCTGGAAACAAGCAATGCAGTAAGCACATTGACTCGTTTGATTAGTGCAACTGCCTTGCAGTCAGAGCTGTACAAGGTCGCCATGTCGATTACTATATCACGAACTCTACGTCACGTGATTACGGCCGATGTGACAATTAGGAACACTTGAAGTATGCGAAACGGTTTTAAGGGCGACGCACTTTAGGGGTGAGGCTTGTCAGAGGTCCGTTGTCATGGCTACATTATGTGGGACTAAGCTCGGGAACGCTCGGGTAACGTAAGATATGTGAGACAATAGAATAATATCAATCATAATTGTGACAGAACAACATAATACACCTACAAGCACAAACCCTTTATACTAGTCGGCGACTTCAAGGTAGATATAGACCTGAGGACCTAGTTTTGTCTTGGACTCTATGTCACTTTATGTCACTCACTTTAAATTATACAGGGCAACGCTCGGGTAACATATGTGAGACACAAAAGGTTTAAGAATAGAATAATATCAATCGTAATCATGATGTACCCATATAAAACGCCTACAAGCAGAAACTCTTTATACTATTCGGCGACTTCAACTTCGACATTGTGGACTTTATAGGACATAGCTTCGCTTACTCGTCATGATTCACTTTATGAAGATGCATGCATCTTTTTTTTTGTTACCACGATAAGAGAATGCTTCGCAGGCGAAAGGTAACATCTAGAGGGTAAGGTAGGCTAACAAATCTTGGTTTGGGGGGCAATGTGTGCCAGGTAAAAAAGTACTCAATTTGTGTCACTTAGGCGTGAATAAACAAGAAACCTTAGCACGGTGTGTCACTGAAGCCAACGTGTTGACAGGCGGTCTTGTTTTCTTCAAGGCAGCAACTGCTGCCGTAAGTACATGCAACTGTTGCTGCCTTGAAGGAGACAAAAGCAACTATCGAAACATTGGCTTCAGTCACACCACGTATTCTGTTTTCGCTCAAACGCTGTCCCCATTTGAGCGCGAATAGCCTCTCTTACATTTTCATGACGGAGGTGACCTTGACCATGGACCACCCGTAGGACGAAATGCAGAGCATACTTGAGGAAGCTGACATGGTACGACATCAAGTTTAACGTGATGATAAAACAGAGAACCAACGTTTTGTGACTGAAATAGCTGTGCACATTCAGCTATTAAAGCTACTTGTGTAGCAGGTGGTAGTCGGTACCATGGACCAGCCGTAAGGCGAAATATTGAGCGTGCTTGAGGAAGCTGGCATGATACGACCTCAAGTTGAACGTGATGATAAAATAGTGAAACAATGTGTTGTAACTCGGAATAGATGTGCACCTTAAGCTATTAGAGCTACTTATGTTGGAAGAATTCTGTGTGACTATGTACTGTGAGGCAAGATAAATCAGACCAATGGGGAATAGGGAGCTAGCTGGAGAAAGCGCAACAAAAGGACGAGGACGAAGGAACACAGAGCACAGCGCTCGTCCCGTGCTCAGCGCTCGTCCTGTGCACTGTGTTCCTTTGTCCTCGTCTTTTTGTTGCCCTGTGTTTCCCCACCTAGGTATGTACCAACTCCCGCAAATCAATGTTTTTCTCAGGTATGGACTTCCCTGGGTGTTTTGGCGAGGAAAGCGAAGTAAAACACTGCAACAAGCAATCAGGACGCAGACACTGGTGTTTGCCATAAATAATAAAAAACTAAAAAGTTTTTTTTTGACAGGATAGGAAGAAGCTATCCTGGTCACATTCGACGTCTAACAGTCCTTGCAGTTTCCCAAATGCTGCCAGTAAAGCAAGCCTTACAGCAACCGCTCAAAAAACGTTCAAGGCACAAGAAATTTTACCCGTGGGTAAAGGCTTTGGAAGATCTGCGTAATTATCAAATATGCGAAAAGGGTAATGTGATACCATGATAGAGAAGCGCAGAAACGGAAGCACCTAGATGGCACGCAGAAGCCGCGATGTTTATCAACAACTCCTATATCACTGCGCCATCGAGCAGCCTTTAGTCGCAAAGACAACTGAACAACCCTGAAATCAATCTGATAATATGCGTAGCAACATTTACCTCTGACGTTATCCATCATCGCTTCCATGACGTTGTCCGTCATCGTTTCAAGTTCAGAACCAATATTAAACAAATGCATATAGCCGTGAAGCAAGCGCCCAGAGCCCAGCACAGACAAGCAAAACGATGCCTCCGACGACTGCTCAAAGATCTAAGCCAGCAAACACAATAAATGCGCTTATTCTATGTGCTTCCAAAGCTCCCTGCAGAGTAGGTATGCGAGGCTGTGTAATTAGGATTGTACCTAACGGCACCTGATCAAGCTACCTTACACGAGCGACCTCACCTGATAGTCGCACATAAGTGGAACCCCCACATGGTAGGAAACTTCCGTAGACTATTACGGCGTGCATCGTAATGGTATCTTAGTTCGATCACTTAAAACTCCAAAAAAAAATAAAACATGACCTGATCGCCTCCGAAAACTTAGCTGCCTTTCATACTTGCGAAGCGTATGAGTAGCTGCACATGTTATCCGTACCGCAGACCGCACGAACTGTGGAGGATATCGAACACTTACAATTGGACAACAACTTGCTGCGTTGAATGTACTGAGTGGCTGGTTCGCTATAAAACGAATAGTTGCTGAATTTCAAATTCGGCAAACGGTCCACCGCGGAAGACGAGATACATTGGTTGGCGGGTTAGAATGATAGACAAAAGGATGTTTAGCAATCAAAGCTCAAAGGACATGAGTCAACTGAACCGAGCATCCAGAACTTCGAAAGCTATTGTGAATACGAAGGAGGCACAGAGTACTGGTCTTCATTTAGCAGAAAAGAGTACCGGCGTTCGTTCAGCAGAAGAGTACCACAAAAAAAAATCCGGCAGATTCCGCGCATTGTCGGAATCGATGTTACCAGGAGCAATCAGCGCGTAGCTCCTTTTTTTAATGCGAAACATCGCTTTGCGCACTAGAGGCACTTTGAGCGTCTCTATATACATATCTACTTTATCTAGCCACCTGCATCTGGGTGCTCTCGTGATCGCCTCTTTAACTTGGTGTACACCAATATTGCCATCGAAGGGTAAGAGAGTTTAGGGAATACGACTGTCTGGTTACGACATGGATAACGTGAAAACCATGTCGCGTACGTCGTCAAACACTTTCCTCCAGACACGTGTGGCTCAAACCCGCATGTCACGGGCCGCGGTGCGCCTCTATGCGTCACAAGAGATTGAGAGTTTATATCTACCCCGGAATGGCGAGGAGAGACCCAACTTAAATGTGAGGCCGTGCAGAGAAACTGAGAGCGGCAGCATAGAAGCGAGGAATGCAGAGATTAAAAATCAGGATCTCAGCAGGAATCAAACTCAAACATTCTGCGTGGCAATCAGCTATTCTACGACAGAGCCATGCCATGTCTTGAAACGGCTTTGGAAAAAAAGACAATATGCAGGCGTAAGGCCGGCGTAAGGCCGGCGCAACTTCAATTGTGATTGTACTCCTGGCTATCTCATTTTAAACAAAAAAATTAGCGTACGCTTTAGCATTACGCGTCGCGTAAAGAACATCACGGACAAACACAAAAAAATTATTTTGGCCTACAACAGGTGGCGCTGTTAGTGTTCACTTGAGTGGTGGCGTCGTTTCGCAACTATGAACAACCAGTTCTCACACTTGCATGTTTTCAAGATACGTGAATGCGTATGAAATTTCTGCATATGTTTACTGAGTACTATATTTATCCGCCTCATCATTTTCAGAAGTGCCACAGAGCAAATTTCATGATGCATGCTTCGCATCTCATTGATCCCCGCGGTACAGGGAATCTGCCAAATTCTTTTTCTCTGAGCCAACTGTTACGACGTGGACAGATTCCTTTGTGTAAAACAAGTAGTTTGTGCAGGTTGACCTGGTACTTCGACTACACAGACGCCTAAATGGTAGCTTACCTTTCATTGTCACGCCAGCTCGAAGATCGATTCTCCCACTGCAGCGGGCGGGTTTCCGCCTGCTGTCATTTTGTAAAGTTCACATCGAACACGACAATGGTTAGCTGCTAGCCTTACTTCGTAAAACAGTCCAGCTTTTGCTGTCGCATTGAATGCCTGACAAGTTTTGCGGAAACTTTTTTTAATCGTACGTTTATAGCTCTACATACATCCTCCCAATCGACATGAATGCCCCACCGTAGAAACCACCAACAGTTAGTTGCTTTCTGAAGTTTAGAACACCTTTTTTTTCAGGATGCTACCTTACTTTTAAAGCCAAAACTGGAATTTCACCTGAAACATCGTCACCTGAAAATTCACCCTTTCAATGCGGTGACCAGAAAATGTCGGGTTGTGGTGGGAATGCCGAGGAGCATGCTGTCCACACTTCACATTACTGCGTCACTCTTGCCTCCGTTGTTTTCGTACAACATTTTTGCCTTCTCCATGGCCTCCTCAGCTACAAATTCTGCATCGCGGCGACTACACCATTAATGCACAACAAAAATTAGGGACCATTTGGCCTATCGGGAAATGGGCCCAAGTGAATCTTGGCATGCAAGTGTCTAACGTACTGTGTTTTCTTTTTTTCTATTTTTCTTTCTTTCTTTCTTTCTTTCCTCTCCTTTTTTTCTTTCTTTCGAAATGTGCCGTGCCCCTTCTGTTTCCTTCCTCTGCAGTGGAGTTTGGGATTTCATCCGCGCTCTTCACAGCGCAAGACTTCAGTTCCTACAGGCGACAACGACGGTTATGCGTTCGTATCCGTATTAAATATGAAAGGCTACCATGTGCAAGACGGTGGAAAAATTGTGTTAGAAAGACTGGCCACCCTGTATACGAAGTGTCTCTTCACGGGTAGGATACTGGAATCTTGGAAAAATGCCATCATCTTTACCCATAAGAAAGGGGACGTCAAGGACAGAAAATTTACAGGCCGATCAGCTTAGTGTCCGTTGTCTAAAGGCTAGTTACAAAATATTTGCTAATATAATTAATACGGCATTAGAGTTCAATCAACCAAAGGGCCAGGCAGGATTTCGTACAGGCTACTCAACAACAGATCATATTCGTGCTATCGATCAGGTGATAGAGAAATGCGACGAATACATCCAACCCCTCTACATGGCCTTCCTAGATTACGAGAAGGCATTTGATTCGGTGGAGAAATCAGCAGCCTTGCAGGCACTGCGGAATCAGGGCATCAACGAGGCCTTTATAAACATACTGCAAGAAATCTACAGTGGATCCCACAGCCACCATAGTCCTCCATAAAGAAAGCGACTTATCCCACTAAAGCAGGGTGTAAGGCAGGGAGACACGATCTATCCAATGCTATTCACCGCGTGTTAACAGTAGGTTTTCAAGGCCCTCGATTGGGAAGAGTTAGGGATAAGAGTTAATGAAGAGTATCTTAGTTAAGTGCGATTCGCTGCTGACATTGCATTAGTGAGTAACTCAGGCGACGAATTACAGCTCATGATTACTGAACTAGATACGGAAAGCAGAAGGGTGGGTCTGGAAAATTTTTATGCATAAAACTAAAGTAATGTGGAAAAATCTCGGTAGAGAACAGCGCTTTACGATAGGTGGCGAGACACTGGCATTGTTAAGGAATACGTCTACTTAGGACAGGTAGTAACCGCGGCACCGAACTATGATAGTGAAATAACTAGAATAATAAGGATGGGACGGAGTACATTCGGCAATCATTCTCATATCATGAATGGTAGTCTACCACTATCCCTCAAAAGGAAGGTATATAACAGCTGAATCTTACCGGTAATTACCTGAGGAGCAGAAACCTGGAGACTTACAAAGAGGGTTCAACTTATGAGGACGACGCAGGGAGCGATGGAAAGGAAAGCGATAGGTGTAACCTTAAGAGACAGGAAGAAATCAGAGTGGGTCAGGGAACAAACGGGGGTTAAGGATATCATAGTTGAAATCAAGTAGAAGTAATAGACATGGGCCGGGCACCTAGCACGTTGGCAGGATAACCGCTGGTCATTAAGGGTAACTGACTGGATTCCAAGAGAGGGCAAACGCTTGAGGGGGAGACAGAGATTAGGTGGCCAGAGTAGATTAAGAAGTTTGCATGTATAACGTGGCAGCAGAAATCAAAGGAGCGGGTTGATTGGCGGAACATGGCAGAGGCTTTTGCCCTGCAGTGCGCGTAGTCAGGCTGATGATGATGATGATAATGTGAAATAAAAAGTCACTTGAGTAAAGGATCACATTGCCGTATCAAAAACTGCCGATTACCGTTGAGTCCACGATCGACAATGCATCAACTATTGGAAAAAGACGAGTACAAATACGCATATGACCAGCACACCGTGCTTAATCCATCTGCGCAATGAAGCTTTGCTTCATTAGGCAGGTTGATAGAAAAACCGAGTGTGGATTGCCTCGCAAAAAAATCGTGCCGATGTATGGAATATTGGAATATCCTTTTGTACTAGTTTTGTATTCGATTCAACTCGCAAGGCACTTTTACTGTTCCAAATACTTGTACACGATAAGACTTCTTAGCTAGTGATGAATTTGGAACCCCACAAGTGCGTCTTTGGAAATGTCAGTATTTAGGTGGAATACCCAGAGCATGTATGTTGTGTATGAAGCCGAGCGCATTATAATAATTGAGTTACCGACGTTATACTGAACAAAACATCCGTGGACAAATGGGGAGTCACTGTAAAACTAATAAGAAATATCTCATAAACTGGAAACCCGGCATTCCATTGGGTAATCATAAGAGAAAGCAGATGCAATTAACTATCGGGCCGGTCAGTGGTCATTGATCCTTTCAATTCAGAAAACATTCTTAGGCGAATAAACTATGACGACAATATTACATCACGAGTTATGTCTGGTGAGCAGGCGTTTTCGTTGACTGCAGGT
Organism: Rhipicephalus appendiculatus; assembly: GCA_030522465.1. Taxonomy (NCBI): domain Eukaryota; kingdom Metazoa; phylum Arthropoda; class Arachnida; order Ixodida; family Ixodidae; genus Rhipicephalus; species Rhipicephalus appendiculatus. The sequence goes on along the minus strand of JALIZH010010921.1, from coordinate 773,103 downwards.
ACGATGACATGCAAAACAATGCCGCTGCTTTCCGAACAATTAAGCAGATATTCGTTCTTTATGGTAGCATTAAAACCTGCACGAGATATACCATAAAAGAATAGTTTTGTAAAATGCATCAATTTTCTTTATATTGTTTGTTGCACAGAAACTCCACTTCTACATAATGTCACTGGCGATTTTTTACGAAAGTCTCTGCTACTCTTTGTATTTGAAAATATTCGAACATCATTCAATTCCATTCGCACATAGTTTTGACACTCACACACGCCTAATGTTAATCTTAGTGGTTTGTAGGCTTAACTCTTTTTTTAGGTTAAACTCTAAGATGAGAATTAAGATGAATTCACAGTTGGCCATCGAACTAATAAAAACCGACTGTAGAAAAAACCACCTTTAGTATATTGAGGGCTTCTGTGACCTTGGCCCGCTCCGCGTACTGCTTGTAGAGGTCCAGGCAACCAAAGTGGATGATTTTGTATTTCACATAAATTTGGTCCAGATCTATCCAGAATTGAGGATCCTTCGAATCATCCTGGTAGGGGGGGCCTGCGGAGGAGTCAGACAAAAGAGGTTGGTTGCCAGAAACGGTATGCGTGCGCAGACATTGCACTGCGCAATATTAGCGCGGGAAGTCGGAACCACTACTCGTCTTTGCCGTGGCGTGAGACCGCTATTAAGGCGGAGGCATTAGATGCCTCATCTAATACGAACATTTATCCTCGGTATCAACACAAGTGATGCGAAAAGATCATACGTGATTACGTCACCATGTGACGCCATGGAGATCCGTAATTTCTCACGTAATCATGGCATCAAGATCTCGATGGGGATGGCGATTCTGGGCTTGTTGGTATGGTTGCATGATAACTGATGGTAGCGCAGGCTAAAGACACAGACAAAAGAAGGCACATTCAGCAAATGTTTTATTAATCGCTGATCCCGCTAGTATATGTACTCTCACAATGTCAAACGTCACGTTCGCATAGCTCTCACAACCATAAATTGTAACCTACACGCATACATCCCAAACATGACAACACTGTATCAAACGCATTTTTCACATAGCGCTTACCGAAAAACAGTTTATTGCGAATACATATAATCTAGTTCCTTGTTTGGCAACACCACTGACGGACTGCTCACACAAGCGTCACCAAACGCTGAAATCCTGCTGGCCTTCATTATCAACCGCGTCATCTCGCACCTACTTCTATTCATGATGGCCGTGTCTTTAAATGATGGCATGATGGCCGTGTCTTTAAAACGGAAAGAAAACCGTCAGGAGCAACGCTGTTTCCGGGTAAGCACCATATGAAAAATCCGTTTGATACAGTGTTGTCATGTTTGGGATGTATGCGTGTAGGTTACAATTTATGCTTGTGAGAGCTATGCACAAGTGAGGTATGACGTTGTGGGAGTACAAATACTAGCGGGATCAGCGAGTAATAAAACAGTTGTCGAAAGCTAGCGCTGTGGTGTCTCGAATGTGCCTTCTTTTGTGCTTGTCTTTAGCCTGCGTTACCATCAATTATCATCAAGATCTCGTCATGTACCGTGACGTGATTTGATTACGTGCATCTAATGCCTCCAGTCCCGCACGCAGAGCAAAACGACCTTAGGTGGAGGAAGCTTTCGCGAGGGGCTGGAGTAGGCTCAATAGATCGACTGAGAAGAAGAAAAAAAGTCACAGTTTCGCCACAAGGTGAAGCAATGAATGCGATAGCAAAAAAGTGGAAATATCAAGCGACGAATAGCAAGCAGGTCGAAACGTGCAGCGCGCTGCTTACGCACACATGACGCACGAAACCAACACGCACAGGACGAGATCGAACTAACAACTTCACAGCTCGACACTTAACGCGCTGCTGAAACAAAAACGACGCACGAAACGTATTCACAAAGGTACAGGCAGGCGCGAACTAACAAGTGTCAAAGTTGTTACTTCGCTCTGTTTGAAAAGCGTGGTCTTTTCGTAAAAGGGGGGGACTGCAGCGAGCAAAGCGACCTTCGTGCGCTCGGTAACTACAACGCAACCGTTACGAGGAAAGCCTAAGACGTACTATTCTCCACCGCGAGATAAGCGCGCGCGTGCACGGGCGTCTACCCCCAACGGGCCAAAGTACGCGCGGGAGAGAAGCGCCTGAGAGCGCGCGTCGCGACGAGCGGGGCGCCGAGCTAAAGCGCCGCCGAGCGCGCCCTTTGAGCCATCTCGCTGGTAATGCTGAAACACGCTGTATATAGATAGCTCGCCGTTTGAACATTGAAGGACGTGCGCTTTCGTGGTTCAGCGGTTAGCGCTGCAGAGCGAGAGGTCCCTCGTTCGATGCCGCGCGTCGAAACATTTTTCTGAATTATTTTTCTTTGTGGCTTTTATAAATATATAGATACATATACGGGACATGACGGTGACGGCGTCGGCGACGGCGAAAACCAGCCGAGAGAGTCCATGTAATTGCTATCGCAATAAAAAAATGAAGATGCTGTGAGGCTCGTAGGCGAAAGACTGAATGCACACAGGCACTGTCTCTTGGTAACTACATCTTTAATAACAAAATAACGGAAACACAGCAACCCGAGCAGCACGTGCAGTCCTTGGCAGTCTCTGCTAGAGTGTGACCCCAGGCGGCCTCTAGTGAGTCGAGGAGGAAATGCTAAACGAAGCAGGCGCGTGTGCTGCCATCTGTCCTGAGACACGGGAGACTGGCACTGCGGTATAGCTGACAGCTCACATCCCACCCCGCTTGGCGAACGAGTCCCGTGGTTGTAATGTTCAGCATAGGAAAAACTCTTGGAAGCAGCAAAACAAGCGTGCAGGCCTTGTCCCTCCCCGCACCCTCTTCTCAACCCCCCTCTATGCATGCGGCGTCTTTCGCGCAAATTCTGATGAAGCTGTTGCACGGGCATATGCTTGGAAAATAAATAGCTGCACGGACCCCACGGAAGATGGCATGGGGACAGCGACAACGGAGCGGGTGAATGACCACCGCCTCTCCCCCTGTCTTCCCCCCCCCCCCCCCAAGAGGAAGCCTTAAACAGGGCAGCGAATGCCGGCCTCGTGGAGTTGGGGACCATCGCTCTCAGCAGACCAGTCGAGGCACTACCCGCCAGACAGGTTCAGCGAGCAATCTAACCCGAGCAGGGCAGCGCGCCCGAGAGGTCCGTGCTTGATATTCTACGAGTGACCATCTGAGTATGAGTTGCTTATAAAGTTTTTGTTTGCTCGTCTGTTTTGCTCAGTAGGTATTTTGTAACCTGCCGGGAAAATACGTTTGCTACTTCACTCCTATTTTTAATTGCGTAATTCTTTGTCTTCACATGTACATTCCAATAAGTCTTTTATCCAAGGCGATGTGCAAAACAAAGGTAACATGTACAGTAATAACAACTGTGCAAACGACTAAGTGAAATCGCAAAATTGAGTTTGCGTGGGCACCGAGTTTTATATTTTCTGAATAATATAAGTGGACAGTGCATGAAACTAAACTGTGATAGCTTTTAAAGGAGCAGCCTGTATAGGGTTTATAGAGGACGTTTTGCGTAACTGCAACCAAATGATAAAAAACAACAAAAAAAGAATAACTATATCTGAATCAAAACAACGACATATGGTTTGCGTAATGTGGCGCTCACCTAAGTAACTTTCTATTGCGCTTATTTGGTCAATTAGCTTATATGAAATACGCAAGTATTTATATATTACTAAATATTATGTTTCGGTACGCTGTATAGGGCATTCTAAAAGGGCAATCTGTTTTTGTCTCTCTCTCTCTCTGTGCGCGCGTGTGTTTGTGTGTGTGCTTGTGCGTGCGTCCATGCGTGTGCGTGCGTGAGTGTATGTGCGTGCATACATATGTGTGTGTGTATGTGTGTGTGCATGTGTGTGTGTGCGCGTGCGTATGTTTGTATGTGTGTCTGTGTGCGCGTGCTTGCGTGTGCATGTGTGCGTGCGTGCGTGTGAGAGTGATTGAGAGCGTGTGTGAATGTGTGCGCGCTTGTGTGTCTGTGTACGTGCGCGTGTGTGTGCGTGTGTTTGTGCGTGTGTGTTGTGTGTAATGTTTTTATACGTGTGTGTCTGTGGGTGCATGTGTGTGTGTGTGTATGATGGCGTGTGTGTGCCTGCGTCGCCACAGATGCCGCCACAGTCGCGTGCTGCCTCCAGTGTCAAAGCAGCCACGACAGCAAACTTGAGGAGATACGGAAGGACGTGACGCCACAGGCGGCAAGCCACTGCACCGAGCTTCAGTGCCTCGCTTGACGCCTTTTGGTTTCCATTTCCCTTCGAAAGAGAAATTGCTAACAGCCGTCAGGGATCCATAGTGTTAGAGCACGTGCTTCCGTTTTCCCAGACCTCGTGCACCTTGGGCGAACGCGGCGACAAAATGCATGAGGTGGGGGGAAGACGGAAACGCAGGCGACAAGCCTGTTGAGGGAAACTACGTGCCTGCAGATTGGGTCGCCCCTCTCATTTAAGGATCACAGCTTATCGCCCTACGGCTAACGTGGCATCAGATTGACACAGAAAGCACCAGTGATTGCACGCTCACGGCGGCTGAATGAAAAATCGTTTTCCATCGAGGGACCGTAGCACTGAATTCACTGCGCCGATTTCAACCAGTGCAGCCGAGCTTGTCATCACGGCATGTTTTCCTAGGCATACGCCTACAATACGGCACCCCAGGCGACGACAGGCTTTTCTCCCTTCTTTTTACTCCTGGCCGAGAACCATCATGTCCGATGGACACCATTCTTCCCTACCGACCCGACTCATCTGAGGGCACACCAGTTTCTGAAGCTGCTCGATATGCAGAACAATGTCGGCCAACTAGCTCGCACCTTTACAACACAAGAACAAGGGCTACAGAAGTTTCGGCACGAGGACGGACGGGCCCAGAACCAGTTTTCGCCGAACTCTCTTGTTTGGCTGTGGGTGCCTCCCACTTCTGCGCCAGGTGTCTCCACGAAGTTCGTCAGCAGGTACCACGTACCCTACCACGTCCTAGAGGAAACTTCTCCCGTCAACTACCTCATGGAACCCCTCACGCCTCCTGTGGACCTACGTCGCCGAGGCCGCGAAACTGTTCACGTGGATCGCCTCAAAACGTATCGCGAATCCATTTTCCTCACGACACCTTAGAACACCTAGTTCGCTCCATCTTCAGCGAGGGGGGGAAAGATTTAATGAAGATGAAGTGCATCATGAAGAGCTCTGCAGTCACATCGTCAACGCTAAGCAGGGGAAGCTCGTGCAGGACGTTGTCGCTGTTCTCGCTGCACTTGGCTACGCTGGCTAGGCCTACGCTCCTGTGCTGTCTGATTATACAGTTTCGCTAGTCAAGGCTGTGTCTCAGTTCATTATTATACATGCTAGAAAGATCACAATGAATTTACAACGTATGGAACACGTTATAGGCACCATTCATCTCATTCGCTACACTTATATTAAGTTTAATGTAATAAAATAAAGTTTGTACAAATCATACACGCAGCTCATGTCGTGTGCAGTCTTCTCATTACCAACGCAATCAAGCGATCACCGAGGCATCAGAACGATATCTTGTCATTGATATCCCAACATATATGATACGTATGCCTTTCGTATCATGTCATGTATATTATATTTGCAATGCAATCATGTTTTGCCACACAAATATTGGCATGCCGAAAAAACGGGAGGAACACAAGAGAGCACGAAAACGTTTTAGAACGGACGGACGGGCCAACAGACAGACAGGCACATAGGCAGACAGGCAGACAGACAGACAGACAGACAGACAGACAGACAGACAGACAGACAGACAGGCGAACAGACAGGCAGACAGAGATAGATAGATAGATAGATAGATAGATAGATAGATAGATAGATAGATAGATAGATAGATAGATAGATAGATAGATAGATAGATAGATAGATAGATAGATAGATAGATAGATAGATATTTTGTACTTCAGCAAGAAATGCGTAGCATATAACAGGAATGTTGCGCTGGTTCGTAAGCGCGAATATATGTTACGTGTAAACACTTCCGAAAACGTCGAATTCTTCGTAAGAATTCACTCACTCGGGGGATATAGAAAATCCGAATTTGCTCTTGGTGAACCTGGCCTGTAGCCCGAGGAAGTACTGTCCAGTCAGCTCCAGGCTGCCGAGGCCTCTGCTAAGGGGGTTCTTGCCGTTCTTGTAGAGGGAGTCGTAGAATATGTAGTCGCACAGTCCGTCAGGGGGGCATGTGGATAACAGTGCCTTTCGTCCCATTGCGCGCGATTTCGTTCACCGTGCAGATGTAGGTATATGGGGGGCAAACGCGGGGCCGCTGTAGAGGAGAGAACCAGTTAATCAAGCATACATGTCAACTCAAGGTGTACAAGGAAACATGTCAGAGGTGTACATGCGCATTCAGACATAGCATATAGTTACGTGGAACATCTTGAAAGCGATTTTTTTTGGGGGGGGGGATGCACCATTTTTTAGGGTTATCCCCAAAAGTTTTTAGGGGTGTACATTTCGAGACAGGGAGGGGAGGGAGTAGATATATTTCAGTATAGACAATTGAAATTTTCAAATTTACCATTTCCACACTCATCTTTATTTCAACTCTGGCTGCGCCTTTCTGGCATTGTTGTTACGTCAACATGCCATAGAAAACACAAGCAAGAGCGCTTGTGTTCTAGTGCTGGCACTGGGGTTGGCGATCTCTAAAACCACTAGACCACCTCCTCAGACTTCTTTTTACGAAACCAGGAGGCTGTAGGCGCGGCGCGTTGGCATTCCGCCCAGAGTTGCTGATTGGCTGCTGATGCTTGGTGCCTGCCGAGTGGTTCCTCACACGCTTATTTGAAAGGGGTAACGCCGAAACGGTGGATGATCTATCGAACGCGGTGAGTGGTGAGCCTGAGTGGTGGGCAGGAAAGTGGAGTGCTGGGCGGCATTCCCACCGCCGCACTCTCTAGAGAGAACACTAGTATCTGATGTTCCCTATCACTAGTTGGACGTTATCCCTTCATGCCAGATTTTGAGACATTAAAGATTGCATTTTGGGCGCAAAACTAGGCGCGCAAAACAACCCTTAAGCGCCAAAAACAGGCAGCCAAACACAATTTAGGCCTCCATCGGACTATATGTAGGCACAATAAATTTTTATATAAATGCATATTCCTTGCAAAACAACTGTGTGGGACCATTTTTTTTTTACAACCGGAGAGCAAAAAGATGTTATTGCTTGTAATGGCACAAAAGCGCCAGATACATGGCCGTGCAATTGTGTGTGTGGATTTTTTTTTTTTTTTGCATAGTTCGCAGATTACTGTATCTTCCTTTATTCTCTAGCATGGTGAGTCATGTTCCCACTGTCGATTCAACAGATTCCAGGGTCTTTTTTCGGCATGACTTAGAAGAACGGCACGAAAGTAGATAGGCATGCCGCTGAATTCGGAAGGGAGCTGTGCCTCGTTTTCGCTGGGTCTAATCGCTTGGGGTCAACTTTCCCCTGTCGGTGAGCGCCTTAAACAAAACAAAAGCAGCGTGCACATCACGTTTTCCTTCCTCTCAATCTTCATTCTCCTTGCCCCTGAAGGCTCTCACAGTTTCGCATTCACCAATGGCTCGTGCCATGCATAAGCGGCGGCGTATGGTGACCGGCGCGTCTCATTTCACGGCAGCGAGCATTTCTTAGTAGTACTAGAGCGTACTAGAACCGTTTTATAGTACACTCTAGTTGTACTTTTGAAGCTACGAAAGCGGAACTCTTGACTTCGCGTGCCAATAAGCAGTGAGTGAATAAACTTTATTACGAGATCCGGCATGTTTGTGGTCCGGGCTAGACCACACAGGTAGGTACCAGGAGACCCTGTCGGCCTATAGCCTCCCTGGCCTGCTGGATAGCTCAATTTTGGTCTTGGACCTCGGAACTGAGCAGCACTAGCCGCCACCGTTTCCGGAGGGCCTCAGGAGAACTTGTTGATAAAGCCGCGTTCAGACTGCAGTCGCATCTTTCATAAATGTCGTATCGCGTAATGGCTGTATCGTCAGTTTGCGTAGCTAGCGACCACGTATGTTCACATTGATCTTTTCGGTACGATACGTTTTTTACGACGCTCCAATCACCACTCTGAATGTGCGTTGCATACTCGCTACAATTTGAGCCTAGCAAGGTTCGCGTGTTTGGCCATGGCTAGCCTGGTTGGGCTAAATGGAAGACGCTACGTGCGCTCATAGTAACGCACATCGCGTCTGCGCTTTAGTCCGGCTAACCAACTGCGAAGACACGCTACTGCATGGCTTTTAAGACGCGCATGAAGACGCGGAATCGGGGGAGGCCAGAAGCCCCGCGAACGGAAAGTGAAAAGCGAAACTGTTTTGCCTATTGGTCGTACGTAACAGTCGCATCTATAGTTGTCGTAAAAGTCGCGGGCCCAGCAACATTTACGTCCCTTACGTTAAGTACTTTACGCTAAATCCAACAACGTCTGAACATGTTCATTACGTTGCTTGCGCTTACGCTTACGATCCTTACCGAGGAGGCGTACGTTGCGCACGTAGTCTGAACACGGTCTTAAGTTGGGACATTACCCCTGCTTCGAATAGGTACTACCTATTTGATTTTTCAATGTACAATGCTACCTAGCTAACATAAATGAACATTTCATCATTGTAGAAGTAAAAGATAGTAAAACAATTCGTTGGTGAAAAGTAGTAATTGCTCATTTCATTTATTTATTTATTTATTTATTTATTTATTTATTTATTTATTTATTTATTTATTTATTTATTTATTTAATTAATTTCATTTCTTAGACACCAGCCCGTTTTCCTCACGCCTGTTCCCGTAGTAAACATGACAGCCTCGATGCCGGCTGGAGCATGCGCAGCCGCGAAATCGCCGATTTGTTCTCCGAGCAAGATATTCATGAAATATAACAGACGGTGGCTATCAAAGCAGCAGGAGCAGGGCTACGATTCTTTTTAATGAACGGGGCGGGGTTGGGGGGCACCCAGGACAAATGAGTGCCTGCATCGGGGGGGGGGGGTGGCAAGGAGGCGGGGGAACTTGTTTGGCTATGTGTAGTGAAAGGTTCCAGCAAGTTTCAAACATCAGCAGAAGAAGAAAGTAATGCAGATGATAAGGCTGTACTAGCAACTGAAGATTATTAAAGAACGGTCGTCCCTAGAACACCACCGCCGTGCGCAAAAAGCCAACCGCAGAATCATGCGAACATACTATCTAACACACTCCACCCCAACCGCCCTCGTTTCTCTTAACCGAACCTTCACCCGTGTGCTGCATGGGAACTTAGAGATTCGCCAGGTATCGAACTTCTTTATCAGTGATATGAACTTGCGGAACCCTTCACTACATGTCATGTACCAACTGGCTCAGAAAACCACACTGCTAAACTGGTTTGACTATGTTTGCTCTTGGGGCGGAGGGGGGGAAGGGGCAGGCGAAAATGTTGCGGGGGGAGTCCACAGTCTCCCCGCCTTCACCCGCACGTCGCTCACGGCGCCGCCCCTGCGGAGCAGTGTAAGCAGGTTATCTGCAACGTCTATGCTGTGGTTAGATGCCGTCAGCGTGAATAGACCTCCCGCTGTTTTCAAACAGTGTGACGTCGCTGTGCGCACCCCACCCACAATCCCCTCCCTGGGAGCAACTGCTGGTTGGCAAGAAAGTTCCGTCGGTGGGACCTTTCTGCAGAGCAGCGCTGCGTGTGTGTGCATTATTTCGACGGACGTTTCTGCGAATTGCTATTTTCTAATGTCACAGTGTTTAATAGGAAGGGTCACTGCCTATAATGCTCGATTCCTGTTGCGTTAACATCTCTCGATTTGCTCATCGTAGATGTTAGTCACAAAGAAGTGCGTTTCTCTTTGAAAGCGAACGTTCTGCATGATTATGGTAACTGGGGCTTTTAGAAGTATTTGCATTACATGGGCGTGAACCTACTCAATATCCGTGGCAACATAGGCACTGCAGTTTTAAACGAGGTACAGCATTGGCGGGAGCACGGTTTTGAGCTGCTGCGCTCGAGGTCACCCATAAGATTCTCACTCACTGTGCCAAATTCTGATCGGAGCTGAAGGAAAAAAGAAACAAAACAAAACAAAACAAAAAACCAGGAAACACCGTTTGCCATGCGTTACGCTGACGTTAACAAATCTCGGTGAAAATTAAAGCGATCTATTTCGCTTCACCTCTGATCAGAATTTTTCGCAGTGAGAATCTTATCCATTACCTCTCGCACAGCAGCTCAAAGCCATGCTACCGCCAATGCATGCTGTACCTCGTTTAACTGGGGTGCACATGTCGCGACGGAAATTGAGTACGTTCACATTCGATCAAGTGTGGCGCGTACCCGTATACCCAGGGCTGGGGTATGCGCCTCGCACTTAAGATGACTGAACACTAATACGTGGAACCTAAGCTTCTCTGTTACAAAGGAGGTAAAATGTTGTGAAAAACCTATGGAAGAGCGAACATTTTTCTGAATATCCGCTTTTATATATTAATTAGATGCGCCTGTGCATATCAATCAGAGTGTGACTCTCCCTTCAGATTTTGCACGTATAGTTTATGCGCTTGCCTTGCGACCAAGCAAAACTGAAACTAACTAATATCTGCTGCAATCTACCGGACCACTTGCCTCGTAACACAAATGTGCGGATGCCCCACATATGTAGCCTTCGCTTCACTGCCAAGACAAGCTGTCGCTGAGTATAGAGGTTGTATTCCGGAACTTGGTTGAACTAGAGACTAGCTTGAACGCAATAGTGTTCTGAACAGGCAGTGTTGCCCGGCAACATGCCTGACGGTCTCAAACTGCACTCGAAAGCGAAATTTGAGGTTAAGTAGGGTTCATAGTGGCGCCAAATTTGAATATATGCATTTTCAGGCAATTATAGGAATCTGGGGAGAAACGCCCAAAATAGGCATTTATAGGCACTTAAAACACTATAAAAGCCCTTCTACACCTCTAATTCATGCTCATATATCAAAGTGGGGCGACCTCAATGCAAGGAGCAGAATAGACATTTGCCTGTAATCCGGTCTCTAGTACCCGTACTGAGAAGGTGTTTTAAAGTATTCCATCTAGATGAGAACAAGGCATTCTCTGGGTAGTATAATGAGGGTTTACTTTTGCTTGCGCCGACATGACTTTGAAGTTTTTCATTACGACTATAATAGACTCTTCGGTACCTCTGGAAGCGATCTTCTAACGCGATCCTAGCTTGTGAAGCAGGACAGCCCATTACATTAGCCTAAATGGGCATCACGCGTACATGGCGAAAAAAATGACAGAAGCAGGGGCCGAGCATAGTAATGCGCCAAGTCACCGCATCGATGAGCCTAAACTTTACACAATTGAAACTTTCGATCCCACAGTCAGGAGGCTCCTACTTATTTACAAGGTTAACATTATCCAGCCAAAAGCTATCAAATTTTCAAAGGAAGACCTTGGATCTATAGGGTAAGTACAAAAGGAAAATTAGTGATTAAGCTGCCCCACTTCATGACGCAGTGGAATGCCTCTCAGATTGCACCTTTTCGACGGAAACAAAAACCCTAGGACAAGCCATGTGCAGCCTCTCCTCTCCGTTTTTTCAACAGTGAAGCTGTTGCAGCTGGAGGTAGGGGCCACATCCAGCGACCGCACAAAACTCGGCCTAGCTATGCAGAGCGAAGCGGATGCACAGCATCGGTATGTATAGTAAGCAGATGAATCGTTGAGAAAGGGGAGCGAGGGTGAAGAGCACGGAAAAAGGTAGGGTTGAAGGTAAAGCATAACATAGCTTTGTATAGCGCAGTATAAGCGAGGGGGTAGGAAATCGAAGTGTGGCTGAGGGGGATGGAAAAAGGGCAGGGGATAAAGGTAAATGATTGCATAGCCTTGTAAAGTATAGTACAGCAATGTTCCGAGAATGAGAATGAAGGCCAACGGCTCCGTTGTCTTCCGTCTTCACACTATTAGTGCGCTTTTGCCCCCCATTCTTAAAGCGCAGCTCTTCAGCACCTGTTCCTGCGTTGACGGGCATCGGCGTCGTCGTAACCGGCAGAGCGAACGAGGGTAAAAAAGAGCGGAACTCAGAGCACTGCGGAAGATGAAAGAGGGCGAGAGCAAAGAGCACGAGCAGGAAGGAACGACAGTGGCGACAGGACAAGTTCCACGTTCAACGGCGGCCACCCGCGGTGCCACAGTGCGCGCCGTCGTGCGGTCGCCGATGTCGTCATCGCTAAGGTATGCGGCGAGGGCGTCCACCGATACCATATATGGAAATAAAGTGCCGCATGAATGGAGGTCTGTCTACCACGGCTGTTCGGGAACGTGCCCATCGCGATGCCTTCCGCAGTCTTCCAATTAGCGAGGCAGTCGCACTACGCTCCGTCTGCGGTGGTTTGATGAGAAATGGGCTGCTCGATGTTGTCCTCACTTAAACAACTGCGCTCAGAATTCGCATCACACAGTATCGTAATCGTGAATGAATTATTCTTCTGTTGATTTGTTTCCACTCAACTTATCCAGTTATGTACGGCAGCTTGTCTCGATCTCACATCCTGTTTTTTTTTGTTCTACCAACCTCTGCTTTCTCTTGAAATATTTGCGCAGGCACACGGGGACACAGAAGAGACACACAAACGGGCGCAATTTGCGCCCGTTTGTGTGTCTCTTCTGTGTCTCCGTGTGCCTGCGCAAATATTTCAAGATGAATATGTTCCAACTAGGCCGAATCGCAGTTTTGCTTCTGCTTTCTCACTTGCCCTCTCCTCTTGCACTTTTGTGCTTGCGATAAAGTGTACGAGCCATGCACATACACGAACTACGGTAGGCACTTGTCACCTTGAAGAAGACAAGACTTATTGTGGAAACATTGGTTCCAGCAACGCACACTCTGCGAGGATTTTTCACCTATTTCTGGAATTCGTGTTTCCCTCCTTCCCGTTTTAAATGTCTACGTGTGAATTCAAACTCGCATTTATGTTGCTGTAACTCCCCTTTGACGTTCTACTCCTTCATCGGGGGCGATTTGGTGGTGGGAAAATTTAGGAAATTGTCAATTCCAAAGGACCATAATGAATAGTCGGAGGACATTTAGTAATCACTTTAGACATTTCATTCTAGGTGTGGCAGTTACCGTAAATTTAAAAACATTGGACGATGATAGTGCTGACTTACCTTCAAATGGCGTCGGTTTGCTGGTCGACGGGGTGGCTACGAATGAAAGTAAATTCAAGATCAAAATTTTGTCCCTAATGAACCATCTTCTGCTCGCAAGGGTGCGTGCAACATTTTCCCAAGTTATCAGAGATTGACCTCAGTATGAGAGTTTACTCCCATACCAATCGACTGCCGCAAAAGTTCCCCCAATCCGTCAAGTACGAATCAGGTTAAAAGGATTTGTTCTCGCGCGTTGAGGACTTTTCGTCTCTTAGCTACGTCAGTGTGCGCCATGACCTATAAAACTTTATTTTTTTATGTGTACTTGTTGCCTCAATTTCGACGAGATCAGGGGCGCGATAGTGTAATTCAATAGTCTAGCGTCACAGACTGGGACGCGGGCACGTTGCAGCACCTCATTGCCGCGCGATGACTATGCAGAATTCGAATGCACAAATCAGTCAATAGACTTTTTTCCCGCCTCTGACGTAGTCGACCCCGTCTATCACGAAGTTCGCCGAGTATAAGTGAATGATTTCAGCTGTCTTTGAAACTTACGGGTAACGCACTTGCCGCCTGCGGTGCTCTAATATTAGGCTCGCATGTTCGTGCGAACTTCGCCTGCCAACCGGAAGAGTTAAGGCCACGATGAAAAAAAAATGTTGCAGGTGTCCTTTTGAAGAGCACAAGCAATTCAACAATTAAAACGACCGGGTACTCCATGATTAGTGTTTAGTGGGACATTGTGGTGCAAGGGGAACCGGGAATCTCCACTAATTTTCTATGAAAAAAATCGCCAACTTTTTTTTCCGAAAGTGCTAAAAATTACTGCCGGTCACATGTACTTGGACTAATCTCCCGCGCGACGTTCACAATGGCAACGGAAATTCTCAGTTCTGAAATGACGCATAGACATTGATAATGCGCAATTATGCTGATAGAAAGCAAGAAATAAAAATAATATTATACATAATTTTGTCATTAGAATTTTACTAGTGACCAATATTTAACCCGGCACACTGACACCGTCATTCACATTACGCCAGTAAAGCAAATGAAAATGAAGATAATGTAAATGGCAGGAGAAAGAGAAAATGATGTTTTCGAAATATATTTGTCATAAGGAAATCGCAGCTGTCGCTTGGAATGCACTTTTTTAGTGGAAATATGAGGTTTTCAAATTCTTTCGACATGGAGACTACATCGCTTTTTCACTTACCATATAGCACATGTCACTTGTAATGCATAGCCGCATACCACCGTCACATTTGGTGCGCCAACGGAATGTAATCAAAGCGACGAAAAGCAATCAGCACTAGTGCAACCTGTCTGCCTTGGTGACCCACTCTCACTGACATAGCTCGATCAAACCAAAGCTCCGCTAGTGAGTTGTGGGGACTCTCGCATGGTGGCGGGAGTGTAATGAAAGGTGTATTCTAGGACCACCCGTTTGGTGAACGAAGCCACAAGGAAATCCAATACGGACTTCTCGGAAAGGAAAACATCTTAGTTCGGGAAAAATAATTAAGGCAGCATCGCACAATGGGTGCCAAGCAGTGGCGTAGCCAGGGGGTGGCACACTGGGCACGTGCCCCCATAATCAGGTGCCCCCCCCCCCCCCCGAAAAAAATTTCTGGTGCCATGCGTGAAGGAAGTGCGGAGCCGGGCAGCCTTCTTTATTTCTCTTCGGTTTTATCTTTTTCTTCTCACCGATTCTCTTTCCAGATTTTTTATTTTGTTTTCCCTCTCATTTTATATTTTTTTAGACGTGAACCAACAGCGCTGGACACGGGACAGTGAGAGAACGACAGACGAACGGGCTGAACTAAGAACCACTGGTTCTCTCAACGTCCCGTGTCCAGCCCTCTTTGTTCGTGTCTTAATCATGTACCAACCAGCCCATTAGGGCGCACTACTGCTATTCTAATAATTTCTATTATTCTTGCCATTTTTCCCCTCTCTTTCACCCTCTTTCTATTTCCCACTGCTTCCCCGTTTCTTTACCTTTTATACGCAGGTTTTAAGTGCATTACGCCAGGTGGCGACACCACATACGAGCATACGACAGCCCGGAATCCAAAAATGTTCTGTACTTAATATCATCAAGGCGCTCGAAGAACAACAGGAAGAAGGCTTTTCCTTCGCGCAAGTGCGCGCTCAATAGGCTACAGGTGGCTATGCTTTACATGGTTTTGCCAGCGCCAAGCCAAGATAGATAAGACGACGGAAGCATACGACAGCCCTGGCCCCTAAAGTTGTCGGAACTTAAAAATTCGACCTAGTCTGGAATTTGAACCGTGGACAAATGCAAAGGGTTTAGTCCCGAGCTCAACCCCGGATCCCGACGAATTTCACTTCCACAAAGGAGCTTTACTTTCCGAGAAATCCGTATGAGTTTGCTCATGGCTTCGTTCTACGAACGGGTGGTACGCAAGCAACTCTTTCGAACAAAACTGTCCTCATTTCTGCCAGCTCAGTGCTCATCAGCTGGCGGGGTCAAGAAAAAGATGTTAGCGCACGCTATGCTGCTCCTTCCCAATTTAAAAAAAGAAAGAGGACTGGCCGTGCAAGAGGACTGGCCGTGCATATTTGCTTCGTGCAACAAGGCAGTGGTTGTCAATTTCCCTTTCCTAGCACCTCTCCCACATTGCGGGATTCTGCATAACTCATTTCTAATATTTTGTATGGAGACGCTTCGAGCTGTCGGCTAATTCCCCCCTCGCGCTAACAATTCCTAACTTCCTGGTTAGCTCAAATGGCAGGGCGAGCCCTCCGTAAAGGCGTTGGTCGAGGGTTCGATCACCGGACCAGGTTGCATTTTTCCGCATCTAAGAAGCTTTCTTTTTGAGAAACCTGTGCTGATTTCCTTGTGCCTTCATCCTACGAGCGGGTGGCTGATGTTGTTACCCTGTCCTAACCCTTCAGCCAGCTTCCGCAGAACACGGTTGCAATATCCTCTTTTAGACTTCAGTGTATGATTTTAGAGGGCGTACGCGCGCCTAGTATTTCCACCCGTATCACATGAGATGTCCGAAAAACCGTAATTACGGATGTACCGATCGCTCTGATAGAGGTTGACACTACCCTAATATAAAGAGATCAATTCGTAGTTGTTGCGGCTAACGCAGCTGCGGCTTTGCGGACGTCACGCTTGTCAAGTTCGTCGACGTGCACTTACGGTAGTCATGGCTAAGGTTGGGGTCGTTGCGCTCACTTCACTGGTAGAGCAGTGTTTTCGCATTCGCTCTAACTACCTTAAGTTGGCCGGTGTAATCGTGGCATCGTTTGCAGCCTATTTGTTTGGAGCAAAGCGATAGAACTCGTGTGCATAGAATCACTTCATCTCCACGTCCCCAATTGCCAAAAATGAATGCATATTCCCTCGTTATGGCGGACCTTACAGTGCTATTTGAATTCCGGATAATGAAGACCTGAAATCTAGAGAATAGAGCAAACTTACTTGTTTTGACAGTAGTAGTTGGCTTTGGAGTCGGTCGAGTGGTAGTTGACCGCGTCGTGGTTGTCGTTGATCTGGTTGTCGTCCTTGTGGTAGTTGGCTGCGTCGTGGTTGTCGTTCGTCTGGTAGGCTTACGTGGCGTCGGAGCCGGTGTTCTCGGCGTGGGACGCGTGACAGTTGGACGTGGTGGTGCGGGAGTAGGGGGGACTCGGCGTAGCTTGTGTGACAGATGGAGTAGGACTCGAAGGTGAAGGAGTCGCTGGTGGTGTGGCAGCCGGTGTACTCGGAGTACCAGGGGGTGTCTGGTGGTGAGTGACATCCGTGGTCATTTCGTCAGGTTCGGCCGATGGCCCAGTTACAGGCATAGTTGTCGTATCTTCAACCTTAGGCACAAGGGGGGCCTGGATTTGGGTAAGAAGGCCCTGAACCACCACCACCACCTCCTCCTCCTCCACCACCACCACTTCCGCCAAGATCATCGCCGATCCCTTCGCTGACCTCATCAACGTCTAATGAAGAAAGATACAAGCCGCGATTAAGCAAACGAGAGGGCCACAATGAAAAGGAAGCACACGTTTCCTCACAACACTCTTCCTGCGTTCTGTTTCTGGTGCATATTTATTTTAGTGAAACGTTTTGTACACAACGGTCAATGCTGGAAGTTCCTCACTTTTGTTTACAATATAACACTGACTGATCTTGTAGACCGGACTATAACACGAATTGCACACCACTGCCTTTAAAAAACTCAACATTAGTTTCTCATACGTTTTGTCAGAGTCCGTAGATCTTGTCTAGTGAATATGGACTAGCGCACTTACTCTAGCAGTAAGAATGTATTACCGAGGATGTGATTGACCTCAGTGAGGTTAGCATACCAGGCGGGCTGATAAAATACTGACTAATGGGTCCTTCCTCGCTACAGAGGCCACCGTGAAAAAAGAAAACAAAGCTGGACCTGCTGTTTCTTATTCACGTGGACACCGCAGACATCGGAAAAGGTAATCGACTTGCTCTACAGTATGAATGAAATGTGAGCGAGACTGAATATGCTTAAGTTATTTTTAAGCATCATACGCGTCTGACTTCCAGCCATGTTAACGAAGAGCAATGTTATGAAGATGTGGAATTAGAATTGAAACAGTTACTCTTTTTCAGTCCATCACAGTCACGGGATACTTCAGTGCGAAAGTGAGAAGGATACCAGACAAACAAACCGATCGGTAACAATGATGTCGACTCAAGGAATTTTACAGAACAGTTTTTATTCCAATTGTCAGCACGAAAGTTATTACCTGCAACACTTTCTTCCGAAAGTCTAGAAACATGAAATAGAAATGGAAAAGGCCCCATAGGCGACAGAACAACCAGAGAGGTTCGGTAATGTATAGACATCTTTGCATAGGAATAGTGGCGCAGATATACAGGCTGAAATAAATTGAACCAAGACTGGTTAGTGAGAACAACGATGGCTCCTAGCCTGAATGAAAGTAGTGCGACCTTAACCACTAATTAACAACACCACCTCGATAAATTCGAGATAAAAAGACTGATAAATATACGACTGTCCTTAAGAGTGTGTGGGATATGACTCAGAATATGTAGACACTAACAACATGAAGGGAATGACAGAAAGGATAAGTGGCTGATTTAGGATGCAATAAGAGAAATTTCAGGTAGAGTCATAAGGCGAAACTAAGGTTACCTTATTTTATGTCAATAAAGAAATGATAGTAGTTAAAAGTCATGACCTCATAGGATAAGATAGACCTTGTTATAGTACATTGAAACTGATCACCAATATGAAGCTCAGTGAAATAGAGTACTAACAATTGTAAACAGCAGAAAAAGAAAAAGACGACTTCTTATCAAGAAAATGGAAGCGTGCCACATGAATGACGAATACTCATGAAGGAAGATAATAAAGGCAGGGCAGCATTATTATGCATTTTAATCAAACAGTAAAGCTTGGATAACAGGCTACTCTTAACAGCACAGGTCCGAGAAAATTTAGTCGTTCCTCGAGTGAGAGATCTGCGTTGGACACAACATGGAAGTTTCATGTTTAACTACGGATGATGCTAGAAAGGCAGGCACGCGATAATATTATTATTCTTTATTGTGAGGTATGAAAATATTAAAGCCTCGGCAGCCCGCACCAGAAGAATATAGCAGGCAATGCCAATTCAGAAAAGAAAACTGAACAGGGCAGAAGCCAAGTGAAATCTTGACGGTGAAGGAGAAGGGGACCGCAATGGCAGAAAAACACAGGACAAAATTGTTGTTCTTTGTTTACAGTGGATATTGGCAAAAGTAAACGGCAGTACAAGGCAGCTTCAGGGTAAAATTGATCCAAGGCGGAGATCACCTCCAATTTTGCGAAACATGCGGGAACCTAAACACAACGTCATCAGACTAAAACTAAGTCAGTGATGTTAATATCACCGGAACTATATTGCAGTGAAGCTCACTTCCACTTTCCTCAATATACATCTCCTGTATGCGTAACAGACATTGAAGCCAAGGAAAGTACACCGGATGTTAGTAGGAAAGGTAATGTAAATGTCAAGAAAGAAAATTGGGACAAAAAGATAACTTGCCGCTGGCAGGGACCGAGCCTGTGACCTTCGAATAACGCGTCCAATGCTCTAGCAAATGAGATACAGTGGTGGTCACCCCGCCGTCCACTTTTTGGGGTATGTATGTGCATTTTAAACATGGGGGGTGTCAGTCAGCGCCACTAGTAACCTATGACAGTGGGTGTGGAACACTCCTTTTCTGCATGTTGGCGTCACGTAGCGCGCGATCTTATAACGAGCTGGCAGCTGACCAATAATCTCGCGCATTCTACCTGAAGACATCAAGTTGCCAGAACGACACCCTCACTATGAATGACGGAAAGAAGTAGAAATTTAAGGGCTCGTTTTCTTTGTTAGACACAATATTAATGAGAAGTAACAGACATTGATGCAAGGAAAGTACACCGGATGTTAGTAGTAAATTTAATTAAAATGTCAAGAAGGAAAATTGGAGAAAACATGGCTGATCCCTCCGTCATAGGAATCGGTATAACACGAAAGTTAAACGCGTACTCACAGAAGTGGTGCTTATTGTTTAGTGATACATAAGAGCTTCCAGAATGTGTATTGGTGTTTGGCAGCTATAGCACCGTTTGACGTGGACACATCCACGTTGACGTCTAGAGGCACATCTCCATCGCAACGACTACAGTCCATGATCACGATTTAACCGTTGTGGTAGCTGAAATTTTTAACGTATACCTGGACACAGCGCATCGTGAATTCCGCCCAAAGATAACAAAAAGCACACACTAACCACTGATACTCGATATGGGCGTCTTCAAAGCGTCATCTATTAATGAGAGAAAGGGCACGGTGTGCGCTTCTGAGTAATAGGCTAACCTACGCCGGCGCTCAAGCATACACTACCTCAGTGCGCTTCAGCAACGCGGGAGGCAGATGTTCATAGCTGGAGCCGCGAACGCGTGCGGCCGTTCCATGTCCCGCTGGGCTCTGTCTCGCTCCACCAAGGCACGACATTCGCCTGTCTACATCGTTGCCTTGCTGCAGTGCTTACTGCAGCAGTTTTATTAGTCGGTACAATCTCACCCGAAGTAGTCGGCGGCGAAACACCATTGGTGCACGTAGACGCTGCACGGCTCCGACAACCATGCCGACAACGAGCTGTCACACGCTAAAACGAAGCGAAATGCAAAGAACATAACTGGGTCGGCGACTCTCCGATGCTAGCGCGGCCAGGGTTTTCACTGCTATCGAGAAGCTTTAACCATGGCCTCCAAGATTGCGCCATGGCGCGCAATCTTGGAGGCCATGCTTTACCTGCGTCGTCGACGAATCGCGCTCTCTCGGTGCTAATAAGTGTCATTCCGCATTACTTCTCTTCACCGGTCACAGACGGCGGCACCACCCCGCCTCGCCAACAAAGAGCACCGTGCGGGAGAGAATGTGTGAGAGATATGAGGCGCGTTTGAAGAGAGCCTTACAACTGCTTCGATAGCTCAGTCGGTGGAGCATCAGGCGCTTTTCGTCGCGGGCCAAGGAGTCAGAGGCTTCGACGCCCGGAAGGGGAAATTTTGAGGAGCTTGCTCAGGCAAGCTTCTTATGCTCGCGCCTTGTCCGGTGGCGGCGAAGGCGGCGGCGATGGCGTGTACACGACGCTCAAGGCGCCGGCTTTCCGGTGATTTCAAGAATGCTCACTAGATGGCGGCGCCGCTCGAGGCGACGCACACCACTCTCAGCACGTGCGTTTCCTTTCTATTTGCCGGGAGCTCACCCAGTGAACACTCTTCGTTACCGCTCGGCCGCATGAACACCGTACAAGCCAAGGCAGCAGCGCGGCGGGCTCGCAACGAGCAGCAGCTGGGGCTCGCCGCCCGAGTGCCGAATGTAATGTATATATAACAACGTTGTCACGTCTATATATGATGGTAGGAGATGTGTACGGAGGATTCACGGGTTACCCGATCATCTCCGAGCAAGCTCCTCCAACATCATTCACTTTGTGGATATGGCGGTGATTTTTAGATGCGAAGCAGCTCTTTGACTAGCCTGTGTAACGCTGTCCCTCCGTGCGTCCGTACGAACGCGCCGCAACGCGCTCTCCTCGCCGCAGGTGTTGGAGCGGTGCCAAGTAGGTCACGCCGCAGCTGCGCATTGACGTCACGCTCCCCTCGCAGTGCGCGCTGACGTCACTCTCTCCCTCGCCTGCCGCGCGCTCTCCGCAGCGGCTGCAAGCTGCCGCCTAACGCGCAACGACAACACCTACGCTAGCCATCGCTTCAAACGAATCTTCCAGCGCTCACCGCAGCACCCGCGTTAGCGCCGTTCAACCCGTGACGCCACCCGTGCGCAACGCTGCTGCTTCGCATCCCATCAGGGTTCACTTTGGGAAGATGGTGTGAATTTTTTTCTGAATGTTTTTTTTTCTTTCGCATTTGGTAGCGTTAATTTTACAACGTCATATCCGTGATGGAAATACGTCCCTAAAGTCTTGGTGGACCCCGGCATAAAACACTTACGTGTTAAAAAGATAACTAGCCGCTGGCAGGGAGCAAGCCAGCGACTTTTGAATAACGCATCCTATGATCTACCTTGCTAAGGCAAGTTATTCGCGTCATTAATGGTGCGCGGAAATAGAGTATTTTGATAGCTTACTCCGGTGAAAATAGGAGGTTACGGAATTTTTGCAATTTTGGCGAGTACATCTCGTCATTAGTGGTATGGTCATATATTGCCGGTTCGAGTGCCAGTTTTTAGCAGCTGACAACGAAATTCGAGCAGTAGTTTTTCCGACACCCTCCCAAGTGCTGTAAGATTATTTCACCTCTATAGTTGACTTGGCTATTAGAGCGTTTATTATTTCTTATAAGCAAACCAGATAGGCTGCCTTTGCGTTCTTTAAGTTTCGTTACGTTTCATTGTGTGCAGGCGTACCAGAAAATACAGCCGTACTCGAGCGTCGGTCGAATAGACGTCTCCCGGGGTACGTCACAGCGCGACGTCACCGGCGCACGTGCAAGGCGGCGGTTGGCAAAACACACCCGCTGGTGGCTCAGCGTGGTACAGTCGCACGGTGCTTGGGGCAAGTATTTTTCTATTTTTTTAACCTTAAACTCCATCTTAGTGTTGGGAGATTAGCTGTGGTATCTGTCAGAGAACACCTAGGTGTGTGGTAAACTGCGTGACAAGAAACTTGCCACGCTGGCTGGCTGTTGATATAAGTGAACACACGTGGCGGCCGGTGCGAGGAACAGCGGCATCGTCTTCGAAAATGTGCAGTGTTTATTGTGGCGTGTAGTGTGCGTTAAATGCATCGGCAATATTGGTTTACCTTTACGGACGGTAAAGCAGATAATATTGTGTGGTGTGTATACTCTGTGAATAACGATGCATCTTGTTTGCGAAAACATTGGCACTGTTGTGGGCCAGTGGCAGTGACCGGTTGCTGACGGAAAATCACGATTGGACATTTTAGCAAAGGGAAAAATTAATTTGACGCGATTACGTGCGAGTGGGTCCACCTCAGCGTTTGCGCTGGATGCAGAAAAAAAAAGTGCATGATCTCCGGGCTGAAAGATTCGACTACACATGAGCTATTAGCATGTTTTAGCATTGCTGAAGCTGCATATACGCCACGGCGAGTACGCAAATACAATAAAGATATAACTCGTATTATCGGAGACCTCATACGTCTTAATGGAAACAGTGGAAATTCTTGTTTCTCATATACTTAACATTTACGGCTCGATCTTTGTGAAGTGACAATGCGCCTTACAAGTTTGTGTATCAGGTCTAAAGGAGGAAAGTAAGTATGCAAACACGTTGTAGGCCTCAGATGCAGCGAGGTAACTGCGCAAGAGATTATGCATATAATTAAGTTATCGGCTTTAAAAGCGCATAAATTTTCAGTGGCTTATGAGGAACGTCCTATGGGAGAAGATGGCTTTAATTTTCACGGGGATTTGTTAACCTCAGCCTAACACATGGCAAAAAGTGTTGCCTTGTTCTTTTTTTTTTTCATCTCCTGTCAGAATTTTGCGCACTGAGTGAGAATCTTATCCGTGACTTCGCGCAAAGCAGCTCGAAACCATCCTGGCGGCAATGCTGTACCTCGTTTAAAACTGCAGTGCAGATGTCGCGACGAAAATTGAGTACGTTCACATCCATGCCATGCAAATATTTCTCAAAGCGCCAGCCATCGTCCATGAAGAACGTTTGCTTTCGAAGAGGATAAGATTTTTTTTATGGCTGCCATCTACGACGAGCGAATCGCCACATGTTAACCTAACAAAATCGTGCATTAGAGGCCGGGACTCCTCATTTTAAAAGCTGTAACTTTAGGAAAACAGCAATTTGCTGAATCTTCTGTCGAAGAAATGCCGACACACGCAACGCCGCTATGCAGAAACATCCCGCCGGCGGAACTTTCTTGCCAAGCAGCACCTGCTCCGAGGAAGGGGATTGTGGGCGGGGTACTCGCAGGGACATCACACTGTTTGCAAACATGGAGAGGTCTCTAATAAGTAGTAATAAAAGAGTAGTTGGTCGTGACATTTTGCTCTCAATACAAGGTCACTTTCGTTCAGCCTTGCATTAAATTGAAGCATTTGCGAAGAGACTTACAGCGGCGATTGCATTTTCGTATTGCTATTGCAGAAGCGGAGCCAGCCCCGAGCCCTCTTTTCAGAATAGGACACAAGCATGATCCTTACTTTTGTCAGTGATGAGAACGATGCCTGCAATGGCGATGAACAGAAAGACGACCAAACAAATGGTGATCGAGAAGCAGTACAGCGGCGCCGATGAATCCCTGAAATGAGAAAGATGGTAAACCTAAACAAACAAGTCTGATCCCTCTGTCATAGGAATCGGTATAACAAGGATGTGAAACGTGTCTACAAGAGCTAGTTGAGTATTTATCGCGCATTCTTTCGCCCCAAGGTCAAAGGAATTAATGTTATAGCAACAAATTGGAATGTCACGTGAAGAACTGCGAGTCTCTCGAAACTTGCAGACGTTCATCATGCAGAAAGGATGCACGAAAATAACATACATCGGACGAGCGTGAACTAACAACTGTCACAAATGTCACCAGTGTGTGAGCAGCACGCTCCTTCTGCACGCGCGGCCGCTGCAGCGAACGCTCTCTGTATTCTCAACGCACACTTGCGGTGAAAGCCCAAGGCATTCAAACGGCCGCGATCACGACATAAGAGAGGGCGCACGAGAGACCGCGCCCTGTCGAGGCGCACGCATCACAACGCGTGAGGCGACGACCTTTAAAGCGCATCCTCCGGACCCTTCGCGCCATCTCGCCAGTGATAGCAAGAACACGCTGAAGTCACCGATCTCTGAGTACTGCCAGCGGTGATTGGTGTATAGAAATAGCTCGCCGGTAACAAGCTGAAGAACCCGCGCTTTATAGCCCAGTCGGTTCGCACCGCACGCTGCGGCGCGAGGGGTCGTAGGTTGGACTTCCGGTGGTGGAACTTTTTCTTGTAGTTTTTTCTTTGCAATTTAATAGTATATATTTTAGAACGTCATATCCGTGACGGAAATATGTCAGTAGAGCCGTCGTGGACTCCCCGCATAAAACACTTTCGTGTTAAAAAAAAACAGGCAGGTCAACTCGCACTGAGGTGATTTATCACATGCGAAGCAGTCAGCGAGGAACCCCATACACCGCACAGTTTGCCTTTGAGATAGATGAACGTATCCACGTCATGGCAAGTCATTGATTATGGCGTGATTGTCATAGTATGCAAATTTGTTATATATCAGGTGAATGAAATGGTCACAACAGCACATTTTCATTTTTTATTGACTTATTGACAACAATAATGCTGCGGGAGTCCAGGATAAAAGTTGAACAATCAGCTTGAGGGTCTTCTGGCAACCCTACTCGTATGTCAGCGTAAACGGTGGCGACAAACAAGAAAAATAACGCACTTATTTTAAATTGCACATGACTCATCTCCATGCAAGAAAGAAGCTTGCTTGCATACACATCATAAAGAAACTGAAAAACTTTTCCTCTGACAGACAATGAAAACGAAAACAAATAGACGATGATGTTTTGAAGCCAAGTTCAATGGTAAGAATTTTGTGGTAAACAGTCTCCGTAGTTCATTAAATGAGGTTTGTGGAATGTTAAAATGTTGTTCTTTACAAATTCTATTTAGCAATGCTGGTAGCGTGAACCGAACCATTTGTTTACCGTAATTAGTGCGACATTTCTTAATTTGCCATTGTTCTGGTTTGCGTATATTGTATTTTATTACGGTCACCTGTAATCCTGCTACATTTTGTAGAGAACTATTTTTTCCATTAAACTCATACCTCTCACACACCATATCACTGTTGTCTGAGAGGTATGAGACCTTACGTGCTTACCGAACCACGCGTGTTCGTAAGACTGCGAGCTTGTGAATACTTTCCTTCTTGTCAAGATTCCTCATAGGCGGCTAGCTTAGATAGATAGATAGATTCAAAGTGGCTGATGTTCACTGAGAAAAGCTTCGCATTTTATAGAAGACTATTATCAACGGTGATATGTAACGATGTAGAGTTTGAGATTGTTTTCAAGTAATGAATGCTGTAGTTCCCAAGTCCTCGGGTTCCTTCCGTAGACCAACTTGTATGGCATCATCATTTTCGTCTCCTGCCCAGTCGTGTTGTATGCGAAGGACACGTACGGAAGGATGACGTTCCACGTCTTGTGGTCGACGTCGCCGTACATAACCAGCATGTCGGCGATGGTCTTATTTAGACGCTCGGTCAGGCCATTGGTCTGTTGGTGGTCCACGGTGGTCTGGTGGTGGCTTGTGCGGCTGTGTCCCAAGATCGCCTAGGTCACCCATAAGCACCCTACCTCTGTCAGTGATGAGAGCCTCTGGAGCGCCATGTCGAAGGACGATGTCCTGAACGAGCCTGCCTACCTCGGCGGCACTGCCTTTGGGCAGGGCTCTTGCTTCCGCGTAGCGGGTGAGATATTCGGTACCTACGATGATCCATTATTTCCGGAAGTCCACGTTGGGATCGGCCCCAGCGGTCCATCTCGATCTGCTCGAACGGTCGCCGAGGAGGCTCAATCAGCTGAAGGAAGCCTGCTGGTCTTGTAGGTGGTGTCTTCCGTCGCCGACAGCTTCGGCATGTCCTTACGTAGGCAGCGAGGTCGGCGGCAAGATGCGGCCAGTTGTACTTTTCCTGTATCCTTGCGAGAGTGCGGGAAAGACCGAGGTGTACAGCCATCGGGTCGTCGTGTAGAGCCTGGAGGAATTCTGGCTGCAATGCTGGAGGCACCACGAGAACGTAGTTTGCTCGAAGGGGTGAGAAGTTTTAGGGGCGAAGCTCCTCTTAGTCTAACCTTGTCCTGCGTCCGGCGTAACCGGCAGTATCTCGTGATAATGATGACGATGACGATGATGACCATGAAGAATAAGCGCGTTTCAGACCACCTCTAGTTCCCATCTTGTGCACCGAGGAAGCGGAGCGTCCCGCAGGCGGTGTGGCCATCTATGTCAAGCAGAACACTGTAGTACAATAAGCACACAACAGGTGATCAATGGTTTCGTCCGCCCCGCACGCAGTGCACGCAGGGAACGAGGCTCTGCCAAGCCGATGACTCCGGGCCGCAGGCCAGGGAGCAGCCGATGCGTAGACGCAGTAGCAGGGACCTCTCCCTCCTGGTGAGACCCCGGTCAGGCAGCCGGGTCGGTGGTTCCATCCTGGCCACACGGTCGTCGGGGTGGCAGCGTAGTAGTAGCCGTCTCAATGTGAGCCTCGAAAAGTCGGAGGCGACCACGGCACGGCACACAGAGACGGTGGAGTGATGCGCTTCTTTCGCCAGTGCGTCTGCCTGCTCATTGCCCTGAATTGCCACATGAGATGGGACCCAGTGCAGAGAAACATCGACGTCACTGGCAAGGAGGGCATGCAGCTTGGTGACGAGCAGTTGCGTCCCGAAGCCTGCCCCTTCTGGTTTCGCCATGGCCAGCAACGCGGCTCTTGAGTCGCACACGAGAGCCACGGGGCACATTGGGGGGTCTGCCACCAGGAGGTCAACTGCCAGGTGGAGACCGGCCGTCTCAGCGGCGGTAGAGCAGGCCGCAAAGGGGAGACGACAGGAGGCCATCCTACCAAGTGCTGGTATTACGCAGGAAGCTGTGGCTGAGCCTGTGTCTGGGAGCCCCTCTCTCTCCTCTCCAACGCTCACCCCCTTTCTCTCCTCTAGGAATCCTCTACTGTACGGAGCGGCGCGCGCGTCCCCTCTCTCTCTCCTCTCTTACGCTCACCCCCTTTCTCTCCTCTAGGAATCCTCTACTCTACTGAGCGGCGTCCGCGTTCCACATCCCCACCGCGGATGTGCGTCCTCTCCTCCTCTCTCTCCTCTACGCTCACCCCTCTCTCCCCTCTAGGAATCCTCTACGGAGCCATATAAGAACCCCTATCCCTCCACTTCACCGACCATAAAGCCGTTATAATGAATGGGGACCGGAAGCCACGTCTAGCTACCATTTACGAATAAATAAAATTTCTTGTATATATACACACAGTGTTTGTCACGTCTTTGATGATGTACTGGACGAAAATTCACGGAAGATTCACAGTTTACCGATGAACCTCCAGAGCTTCGCCCACTCATCATCATTCACTCCATGGATATGCTGTGATTTTTTTTCTTTAGGAGAACTTCCATTTCGGAGAAAGAATAACACCAGTCCTCTCTTTAATACCTTGGGAACAGTGGCGCTCTTGCGCTCGAGGTATTCCACCAGACCGCTGAGTTCCGGGTCGACTCGCTGTCGGTAGAGGAAGTCGTTGGCACTTATGGTTCCCAGGAAGCAGTCATCATACTGGTCGTCCTGCGGCGGCAGGTCGACGAGGCACGAGACAGGCAGTTGGCGTCACAGTGGCTTTCGTCCGGACTTGTAAACGACGGTGATGTCGAATTCTTGAAGTCTTATACTCCATCTTGCGAGACAACCTGAAAGGTCCTTCAAGTTAGCTAGCCAACGCGTGGCGTGGTGGTCGCTCACAACTCTGAAGGGCCTGCCATACAGGTTCCTCAGATGATGGCGAGGCACTCCTTTTCTGTTGTGGACTAGTGGGCTTCTGCCTTTGATAGCGACCGGCTAGCATAACTGATGCCCCTTTCCAGTTCGCCAGTCCTCTGCACAAGAACGGCGCCGAGTCCTACACTGCTTGCGTCGGTGTGTACTTCTGTCTCGTCGTGTTCGTCGAAATGCGCAAGTATGGGAGGCGTCTGTAGGCATCGTTTTAGTTCCTGAAGTGCTTCCTCCTACGGCGTTTCCCACTTGAACTCGACGTCGGTTGTGGTAAGGTTAGTCAGTGGCTTGCCGATGCGGGCGAAGTTTTTGGACGAACCGCCTGTGATAGGCGCACAGGCCTAGAAATCGACGCACAGGCTTCTTCTCGGCGGGTGGAGGGAATGTAGCGATGGCGGTTGTCTTCTGAGGGTCGGAACATACTCCGGACTTGCTGATCACGTGGCCCAAGAACAAAAGTTCCTCGTACGCGAAGCGGCACTTCTCTGGCTTGAGGGTGAGTTCGTAGGTCTTGATTGCTTGAAGTACAGCTGCAAGGCGCCGGAGGTGTTCGTCGAAGTATGAGGAAAACAAGGACATCGTTCGAGTACACAAGACAAGTCTGCCACTTGGAAGTCGGCCAGTGCAGTATCCATAACGATTTGGAAGGCCGCGGCGGCCGAGCAAATACCAAAAGGCATGACCTTGAACTCGAACAGGCCGTGTGGTGTTATAAAGGCAGTGATTTTCTCGGTAGCTCTCGTCGACTTCGATTTGCCAGTAGCCATGTCTTGAAGTCCATCGAAGAAAAGTACTTCGCGTTGTGGAGTCGATCCGAGGGTGTCGCCTATCCGTGGGAGGGGATACACGTCCTTCTTCGTGATCTTGTTCAGGCGACGATAGTCGACGCAGAAATCGTAGGGTTCTGTCCTTCTTCACCAACACCACGGGAGACATCCAGGGGCTTTTGGACGGCTGGATTATGTCGTAGTGTAGCATTTTGTCAACTTGTTTCTTTACCGCTTCGCGTTCTCGCGTCGAAACTCGATACGGGTTGTGACGGAGTGGTCTCGCATTGTCTTCCGGTTATAATACGATGTTTTGCGACTCTAGTCAGCGAATTCTTGACGATGACGAAAATCAGTCCTGGTATTGCAGCAGCAGGGATTTCAGTTGTTTTTGCTTATGGTTCGGAAGGCTTGCGTTAACGTCGAAAGCTAGTTCATGAGCCTGGCTTCGTCGTAACAAGTTCGGTAGACTCGGCGAGGGCGAAAGTGTGGCTGGCTTCCACAATTTCTTTAATGTAGGCGACTGTCGTGGCTTTTGATCACGTGCTTGTATTGGTTGCCCGAAATTTGTGAGCATCACTGTTGCTTTCCCTTCTCGCAGCTCAGCTATTTTTCTTGCGACGCAAATCTCGCGGTTGATCAACAGGTGCTGGTCGCCTTCAACGACGTTTTGCAGGTCTGTTGATTTTTGAGTGCCGACTGAAATGCTGACGCTAGAGCGAGGGGGGAATATTGGCGTCGTTGGCGGCGGTGGTGTCTGGCGACGGAAAATGTGGCGGTGCAGCCTCTTGACGTGGGTGTGGAGGGGGGCGCATAGTGTCGGGCAACAGTACCGTAGCTCATGGCTTGCGGCTGAGGCTGTAGCGGTTCAGCGGTTCCCAGCGACTGCTCGATTTCTTCTCGAACGTATCGGCGATCGAGGCCTACTTGGGGCTTACGCCACAGAGTCATTTCGGCGAAGTTCTCGCACCACGGATCTTCTGGTCTCTCGCAGGTCATCTGAGCATAGCGATTGAATATCAGCGTAGCCTGGCGTCGACCGGCGATTGAATTGCCGTCTGCACATTTCCAGCGTCTTTACCGTCGTAGTCGCCTCCAAGGGAAATTTTCTGAACGGTTTTCGGTGGGTTTCTCATAAATCCCGCCAGGAGCTCTTGTTTTACCCTCCGCGTAAGGAAACGAATTTTCTTCTCCTCAAGCATGTCCGGTGAGCGCGGCGGAACAGCCGGGTGAACTTGAACTGATGGCGCAAATGTTGGACAGGGACAGAAGAAGACACCTAAGACACGGAAAAGCGCATGTCTTACGTGTCTTCTTCGTCCCTGTCTAACATTTGCGCCATCAGTTCAAGTTCAGCTGTGCACCAACTAGGCCGACAGCAAACGTTATTAAACAGCCGGGTCATTTCTTCGGACGAAGATGGTCAGGTTTTCGTTGGGGCACTTGCACCCGTGTCTGCAGCAAGGCGATGGCCCTTTCCTTTCTCACGAAGCTCGTGAACGTGTCCACGAAAGTGAAGGTTCGAAGGGTTGGACTCCCGGTTCTCGAGCCATGTGCTTGCTGCTTCTTCCAGGTAGAAGTACACACGGCGCAATTTGTCCTCGGAGTTCGAGTTGTCTAATGCTGAAACTCTTACGCACGTCTCCAGCACGCTATTCGGGGTATTCACATGGTGAACCATAGAACGTAGGCGGCTCCCTTGGCGGCTGCATCACTATCGCTGTCGGGGCCACTGTGGCCGGTCATCGTGCCTGTTGTCGTCGTCGCCGTGGCTTTTGACTTGTCCGGTGGGGATCCGTATTGGGGGGGGGGGGGGGGGAGAGGGGTAGTCCTTGCAGTCTTCGGCTGGCTCGACTGTCGCTGATGGTGTCGGTGTCTTCGTCGCGACGCGGGCTGGGTACACGGCTTCCGGGGGGCGTTCGGTACATGGAACGGGAAGCACCTCCCCAGATTTCGCGTCGTCCTGACGGCGCACAAGACTCCAGCAGAACTCGGAAATATCTAGCGCTTTATTTAGGCCCGAACTTGTGGCCGGGAAACAGAACGTTAAACTGCAAGCAAGCAATGTACGCTGTACATACACTGATAGCAGCGAACAGAGCTTCGGCCGTCAATAAAACTGACAAGCGGTGAAGCGCGTCGGCATTTATACATGCGCCATCGAATATTCCAGCGTTATTCGCCTCGTGTGCGACCGATGGCGGCGCTGCGAACGGCGCTCCGGTGACGCAAGGGCGGGGATTCGGCTTTTGTCGTCTGCTACGCTCTGGCTAGAACAGCAGCATTTTCGTTATAGTTCGTTCTGCGTCGCACGGCGTTCCTCGACTACTAGCTGCATTTTCTTCTTATGATATTTCTTGAGATGACTGTTAGCATTACATGAGTTTGAGAATTCTGTATACCGACAGCCATCGCGGTCAGGTTCATCCCCCCAGGTTGGTAGCGTCGCTCACTGGGCTGGATGGCGTTGAAATAGCTTACCTGAAAGCGCGAACGCCCCCGCCAAGTGAGTTAAAGAGAGTCTCCGCTGCTTTGAAATCGCAGCGTGATCAATTTTGCGGCTTATTCGCAAAAATCAGTGTTGTGTAAACAGACTTCAGATGAACGAAAATTCACGCTCCACTCCCAATTGTAGTCATGTGGACTTGTGCAGACACGACAGCCGACAAAATGAAATCGATAAGTTCATCGACCAGCGGGTTATTGCGGACCACTAGCATAGATTGGGCGAGCTGGATGCAAATAAGATCGATCGGAATGAAACGCCAGCAGTGGTGCGCGTGGTACAGTCTGACTCTTATGATTAGAGATAGATACGTTCATGAGCCGCATTCATGTTTTCGATCGCGCAGTGCTGCCTACTCGACTGTGCGAGCCTGCCAATGGTAATGACAGGATGGCGCGCACTATATATATTTCTAATGCTTGGGCAACGCGATCCGCTGCAGTGTTCGCGTTTCACTTGACACCGATAGTACAGCTTCGTAAACATAAGGAAATCGGCGAATGTGCCCAGGAAGAGGAGAAAGAGAGCTCTTTCCCACCATTCTTTTGGCCCCTGTGGCTGATTATTGTGATTCCTTACCGTGCTGTAACAAGACTGAATATTTTAAGGTGGGAGCCTTAGATTCCACATAAATTCCAAAATTGACCGTCGGCGTCCCGCGTCACCAGCGTCAACACGAGTGATGCGAAAATTCATCACATGATCACGTCATCATGACATCCCAGACCGACAAAATTTGTGATGTCATAACGTCATGTCACATGATTACGTCATCACATGACATCGTCACTTTGCGTTGCCTCTGTGATTGGTGGGCCGATCTCGGAGGCGATGCAAAACCAGGTGATGTGTAGAAAGCTTCAATGCAAAACCACGTTACGTCCAGAAAGCATTCGGAGCGGGGCGGCGAAGGAACAATACATCGACTCAAGAAAAAGATGGCTTTCGCCTTCGAGTAAACTTAGGCAAATGCATAAGGAACTCGAGTCTCTTTAGTACAGTGATCACACCAAGCCACATCAGGAGTCGACCGTTGATACTAATTTACAGTATTTTATTGCAAATACATCTTTCGATGCGA
The DNA here is from genome assembly GCA_030522465.1 of Rhipicephalus appendiculatus. Classification (NCBI taxonomy): domain Eukaryota; kingdom Metazoa; phylum Arthropoda; class Arachnida; order Ixodida; family Ixodidae; genus Rhipicephalus; species Rhipicephalus appendiculatus. The sequence goes on along the minus strand of JALIZH010010921.1, from coordinate 740,535 downwards.
AAGCTTTATATTTATCAACGTTAGTATGATTACACTAATTCTGTTCAGCATATTTTCAGACCACCGTGAACGAGTGAACAAACGTCGATTTATTAACGTAAGGATTAAATTATGTTGCAAAAAAAATAGAACAAAAACAAAAGAAAATTACTCCGGACAACCTACCGATATTTCATATCCCCGTCGTGCATCCATTTTAGACTCACCCTGTTTATGTCGTGTTTCAATTTAAAGTACTTACGACGCGCTTACACAGCAGCTGCTAAAAATGTGTATTTAATCAAACGTTGTTGCCGGTAACGCCACTTAATTTATTTGAATGAGATCACACGTCGTTTGTCATGCTCCGAGCATAAGAATTGAATCGAAGGAGCAGGCTTGGCAACCGAACACGCGCAGCACGCGGTATACATTTATTGCGCTTTAACGCAGACATGGAAGCTGAAGCCCGAACGCTGAAGTCAGTTATCGAAAACGGGCAGGAAAGTAATTTTGAGTGCGCCACGGCCCTAGAACAGTCGCGAAAAGAAAAATTCACCATAGAAGCAGATGTACACATGGATGGCTAGCAGACGACAACAGGAGCAATCGACACAGAACGTGCTCCTGACGGCAACTCCGCTCGATTTCGGTGGGCATTTTGTTTGGACATTCAGTACTAATTGCTTTATCAACTCGCCCACCAATGTTTCAATAACTCGAGCGCGATAGACAGGCTGGCAGCGTCGAGCAGCCTTCACGTAGCGAACGCGCGCGCGAAGAGCTGCATCAGAGTCCTCTGCCTGACGTCACACGCGAGAAAGCGCCACTCCAAGATCTCGAGGCGAATCGCTAGCGGCCACGTAAGTTCCAGAAGAAACTGTAATGTTCGCGTTGTGCGTGCAGTCACATCGGAAGGTTCTTAGACTGTCTATAGTCGGTGACAAGCTAAAAATAAAAATTAAGGTGTACCACTATCCATGTGTTATGCGCGTCCAACCTAGAGCTGCCCTTTGCTATGACGTAATGGTTAGGACGAACCAATAAAAAATTGAACTGTTATCCATACGTACACATCATCATCCTCGCCGGTGGTCATTCGATGCAGTTGAAGTTTGTGATTGTGCCGCGTTTGGCGTGTACCGAAGCGGCAGCAACTAAGTGTGTTTTGCAACGCTTTATCGCGTTCCGTCGTTTCCGCAGCATGAGGCAGCAAAACGGCGGAAACATGAAAATTAAGGGCAATGCGGCCTCGTGGGTGGAGCCTATATTTATTCTTAGGCTGTCACCAACTATACATGGTTCTTAGTCATTACGGCGTGGTTTGCGCGGGGCATCAGATACACGTGTAATGGGGCCGTAACATAAAAATGAAAAGGAAACAGGGCTTGTTGCTGAGCTCGCTGGTTCATACTTCAGGAAAAAAACATTCACGGCGCAAAGAATACGGGGACGAAGTGAAGAAACGGACAGACATGGGCGCAGCTGTGCGCCCATGTCGGTCCGTTTCTTCACTTCGTCCCCGTATTCTTTGCGCCGTGAATATTTTTCCTGACGAAAAGAAAGAAGGGCGTGTGGCAATATTGGGGCAGACGGGGCGCTGCGTTTATGTGAGCCAGCGTGATCACAACAATTCTTTAAAAGGCCATGCTAGCTCTCACTTATCGCTACACTGTCGCGATTGTCGTTGTGTTCCTCTGTTTCGTAACACCACTATTAGTATCGAGACAGGGGGCAAACTCAGCTGGGAAACTGTCGAAGCGGCCCACATCAGTGCTCCATCCGACGCTTGCATCGCTCAGCCCTGGATTGTCTTGCTCTCCAAGGAGCTCGGTTATCTGTGCTTGTGCAGACAATTGTTTCATTTTGCTGTTTTTTGTATGTTGTTTTTCCGTATATTGTGTTCGCTCCAGGCCCCGCATGTACACGTGGCTACGCAGCTTTGTTATTTAAGCATAAGTTATTGAGCAATAAATGTTTTATTTGGCAGAGAGTGCTTGTCCTGTGTATCAATGCTCTCCCTTTGTCACTCGTTTTTCATGCTGTTTATTGTTATTATGCAGTTATTCGAACTGATAGTAAGGCCGCTTTGCTAAAATGCGCAGGAATTTCAACCCACCCCCGTGGTTCGTAGTTCGGTCTACGTTAAACATACAGGGCTGACGCATGTCAAAATAATGTATCAACGTAAATCACGCGTCAAAGTAATCGATGCTCATCTGTGCGTATTCTTCAGGCACCGGAAGCCTCTAGTTCGCCATGGCCCAAATGTTAGTTTTGTTTTTCTATCGTACTCAGCATGCTTCTTTGGACGCTGTGCAAGTGGCGGCGTCACACTTTTCTGCACGTTCGGTTGCATTGATTATCGCGAGCTTTCGGAAAACAGCACGCTGTCCGTTCCACGGCAGCCATCGCGCCAAAACCAAAGGGAACGTTGAATGCGGAGAACCAATGGCGATGGCCCACGAAGGGCAGATGGGCGCGACGGGGAGGGGAAATCACGTGGTGGCCAGCGGTAGCTTCTACTTGCTCCACGTGGCGCCCTCTTGACACCGCTCACTCTGCAAAATTTGTGCGGGAAAGCTCCCCCTTCCGCCAGAAAAGGAAACTTCGTGTGAAGGCAACCTTTTGGGCTGTTTCGCATTGCTCGATGTATCATCAGGTGTTGCGGGTATTTTAAAGACGATAGTCTTTCTTGGGATACTTCAACGCAAAAATTTTGGTCTGTCTGTCTGTCCGTAACCCGATTCAGCTACTCGGCCAAAGTTTAAACACTTTCTGAACGCCCAGCCATCTTGAACTGGTGTTTGCGTTCATACTTGTGAACATATTCGATCAAAAAAGCAAATGCTACGCATACCTGGGGCGCCACATTAATATGTAAGAGTCAGGTCGTGTGTTCTTTTATTAGAAAATACATAGGTACGCAATTCTAAAGACCCTAGTGTTTTTTAGGCTGCGCTGAAACTGCGACGCTTTGCACGAAAAAGCCCTGTGCCGACGATAAGGTGCTGCCGCTGGCAGTGGCCCTTCACTCTAAGAAAAAAAAAGAGTCAAAAGAAGATTACGAAGCCATTATTCCCTTCGGGTATTCACTTGACCCCCTTTTGGATGGTACACGCAGAGAAAGAGAGTTGGCAATTCGAGAGGAGTTCCAGAACTATCGTGAAGCGCGTTTCAATTCGCTTCCGTTATGAAGCCGCCGCCACCGCCGCCGTATACGCCATACATGTTGCGCGTTTGCCGTTCGGCGCCGTTGAGACGGGTACACACTCGCACTGGCGCCAGGGAGCATGCGCGCCAGTCCAGCCGCGCCGCGCCTCCGCCTGCCTTCGCCTTTCCGCCTGCTCTCTTCTCCTCCGCCTTTTTGGTATGCGTTGCGCTGGTCGCGCGTTTTGTAGTTTTGAGTTCGAGTGAACGTGCGTATTTGCAGTGGCGGTCGGCGGTCGGCGGTTACGCCAGGCTCCGTGCTCGAAGTGACGCTTGTAGTGAGGAATATTCTTGAAGTTGCGGACACGGACTACGTGCGCCTCTTAACGGTGAGTGTACTGCTTTCGTAGGTACTAATTACACAGCTTAAGCTGGGCGTCTGCAGCAGCTCTGCGGGAGTAGGCTGCCAGCCATATCCAACTGTAGCCTGCGTCCGCGATGCTGTTGCAGGATGTTCAATTAAAACAGTCACTTAACGAATTGAGACCGCTATGCGCGTTGTTGTGTAAGCGATTGCATGGCATCAAGGGCAATTACTTTCTGATCGCACATTGTGGTCTGAACTACTGAAAGTGCTTGATATGGTTTTGAGATTCGCTTTAGTCAACGTCATAATAACATTTCCTTCGATACTCGAGTGTGCAGCGTGGTTCCACGCGTGGAAACGTGAAAAAAAAAGTCTGTGTACAGAGACGCACTGCATATAATGACGTTCGGCTTTACAACAGCATCGAGTGAATGTGACAGTGGGAGCTATGCGAGGTAATTCTAACATATGCCATGTCTCATGTCGACGTAGACGGCGTCCGCGTGCGTTGCTGTCGTTCGGGCGCTCGTACAACTGAATATTTAAGAATGGGTTACGTTTGTTGAACACGCTGTCAATAAACGCTCACGGCGTGCCCCTGACTGCCGGAGGATGCGCTTTGGTTGTGGCAGTATGCCGGCGCAAAGCCGGACTTATTCTGGAAGCACTTTTTGAAGCGACTTATCAGAAAAGGAGGGCCTTCATTCGTGCATAACAGTGCTTATCGCGAAACGCGGTTCCTGCCTTCTATTACGTGAAAGCTTGTTTTCGTTACGAAATTATTTAAACGAAACACTCGTGTCACATGTGTGTACAGTAACGGTGTGTTGAACAAAGGGTGGTTTAAATAAAACTAATCAGTCTGTGTGTTTGTCTGTTGGTTATTCCCAGGGCAACGAAGGTGTCGCTATGGTTCGGCGCTTCACCACTATTGATAGGAAAATCAACAGCGGCGTTCGTAATGTCAACGAGGCACTCCGGCCCTACATATCCTTTGGTTGGACAAGACGACGTAGGAAAAGAGGTGAGTGGCAACCACGCAAAGGAGGCTAAAACAATTGCCTTTGTTGTTTAAAAAAAAAAGCTCACATCATCTCGTGCTGCAAGTTTGTCACCAATGTTTTACACGATAACGGCAAAAAAACACGGTTCCTTACCATGCCTCTTTGCATTTGTTTTGTTCTGAGTCTTCATTATGTCTGTGTAAAGCACTTATTGTGCAGGTATTGCAAAATCTTACTATGATTCCGTTTTCTCATTATGATATCACGTTCTTCTTTTCAGGTACCATTTTTCATGGCTGCTCACGCTGAAGAGGAGCGACAACATAGCAAGTCAGAAGTCTGATTCCTCCAGCCTTCACGACTTTTTGATTATTAATCATAAGGAATAAATATGGAAACATGATACCGATATCTGCTGTTTATTTTGCATGACATGACACTATGCACATCACAATCACACATTTTGGTTGGTTATATATACTCATACACGCCTGTAAATGAGGAATACCTCAACTGCTTCAACTTTACTAGAAATGGTGTGTTTTGAGGAGTTTTATTAAAATAATGCTAAAATTGAACTATCCTTTTCTTGCAGTCGCTGGGCACAACGGCAAGTATTAATGGAGTTGCCTTAAAATGAATACTTCACTATTTCCAGCAGTAGTCGCGCAAAAGAAGTAGAGCATGGGTCAATTTAGTAGCTTAAAATAGCCGTAGAGTCGCTTGACGCTTCGGTGGGTGTCAATTGACCCGCGTAGGAGCGTCACTGGCAAGAGTCGTCTGACTCCCTCAGAAGTGGTAGTGTGATCCTTCGCATAAGAGTCGTCCCACTCTTCTGAGGAGGGTCCGGGGACTCTCCTGAGCGCGCCAACTTTTCTTACCCATCCAAGAGAGTCACCGTGACTCTCCAAAGAGAGTCGTATACGTGGCAAGTCAGAACTCTCCGAAAAGAGTCAGGTATACTCTTTTTTTCTTAGAGTGTTGGTCACGGTGCCAATGCCCTTGGTTCAACACACGCTCATGTTTTTCAATGGCGTCCATATCTCGCGCAGCGCCTCCTCTATTTTATCAATGCCAGCCAGATGCGGCCAATTCAACGTAGAGTAGGCGCTGTCTGAGGCAAGGCAAAACATAGTAGTACGGCCGGGACAAGACTATTGTCTTTTTTGGGGGGGGAATAGCAATTGTATGGACACTCTGGCTGCTTTTTGCTGTCGGCGTCGCCGTCATGCCTCGCATATATATATATATATATATATATATATATATATATATATATATATATATATATATATATATATATATATATATATATATATATATATATATATATATATATATATATATATATGAAGAAGAAGGTGTCCTTGGATCCAGCAAATGCAATACTTCGAAGTAGAGGACGTGCAAAACGAAAACTTCGTTTATTTTTCCAACGTTTCAGCCGGGGCCCGGCCTTCATATATATATATATATATATATATATATATATATATATATATATATATATATATATATAGAGAGAGAGAGAGAGAGAGAGAGAGAGAGAAGGCACGAAGAACAATAATTCAGAAAAATACTGTCCTACGCGCGCAGTCTCTCGCTCCGCCATGCGCGGCGTGATACGATGAGCCCCACGAAAGCGCACGTCCTTCGACAAAGTAACGGGGAGCTATTTCTATACACCATTTACCGCTGGCGGTACGCCAATTTCCGGGGGAATATCAGCGTGTTCGCAGCATTACAAACGTGATGTCGAGATGGCGCGAAGGGTGCGCTCGGCGCCCCGCTCCTATAAACGTGTACTCTGGCCCTACGATGCGTGGTCGCCCGTGCGCGCGCGCGCGCGCTTATTTCGCGGTGGGCGAGGAATTTGCACGTCTTGTGCTTTCACCGGAGCGATTGCGTTTTTGTTGCGGAGTGCAGGCAGCTCATGCACTTCGCTCGCTGCCGAGTCCCCGTTTGCGAAAAGAGCGCGCTGTTCGAACACAGCGAAGTGACAACTGTGACACTATGTAGTTCGCGCTCATCCTGTGCATACCCGTGCGTATACGTTACGTGCGTCCTTTGAGATTGAGCAGCGCGTTGAGTGTTGAGCTGCGAACTTTGTTAGTTCTCGCTCGTCATGTGTGTGTTCTTTCCGTAGGTTTCTTCTTGAGCAGGGCGCTACACGTTAATTCCCCGATATTACTTTTGAGTTCGCGCTTGTCCTGTGTATACTTCTGCGTTCGTTTCGTGCGTCCTTCCTTTGTGTTTCGAGCAACATTGTTTAAAGTGTTCCAGCTGGGGCAGTTGTTAGTTTGCGCTCGTCCTGTGTATGTTGTTTTCGTGCGACTTTCTGCACGAGGAGTGAGCTGCAAGTTTCGGTCTGCTTCCCGCTCTGCACGTGATACTCCAACTTGTTGCTATCGCATTCATTGCTTCTCCCATGCAGCAAAACTGACCTTTTTTTTTTTTTTGAAGCCGTACATTTTCGTATGAACTTGACGTTACAGCATAGGCGTGTGCGAAGTAGTTCTAAAGAGATGATTATTGCATTTACTAGTGTTCGATATACACGGGTTTGAGAGCAATGTTTTACTGTCTTCGCTTCAAAACGGTGTTCGGCCCGTGATAAGTTTAGCATATGTACAATTGAGGTTCCAAATAAATTTACATTACTGAACTACGAAGAAAAATAATATTTCCGATATGAATACTTACTGGGGGAGCAGCTAAAACAAAACGACTTTCGGTAAAAATATTGTACGCTGAAGCCGCCTATAAGCAGAAGGTGGCAGCAACTTCCCATATACTTACACGATACCGTGCTCAGTTGCGACTGGCTTCCTGAATTGAGTAAAAAAGAAAGATGTGCATATACCTGTATTCCCGCAATTTAGCGGCCAAGACGAGCTAATATACACACAAAAGTAACCCAGTTGCGCGCAGGTTGAGTTGTTCAATGTATCCGGCAACCATATTTGAAAAGTGCACTTGGGGTAACTTACAAGTAATAAAGGGAAGTGTGCTCGAATTCATAAGAAACACCATATAATTTTTATATTTCCAATTCGAATGCACTCTAATGTTCCATACTAATCAGGAAGAGCCCTTGCGGAAGTCACAAAGAAACACAGCGACGTTGTCTACAGCTAAAATAGCTGCCTCAATCAGCGAAAAACGACGTGAACACTTAAGTGTGGCAGTTTGAAGAGGCCTTTTCTATGATGATATGGTGCTCTTCACACATGGGGATCAGACGACGAGAGAACTCGTGGAAGCGTACAACTTTAAGGAAGCAGTCACGCGTTAGCCACACTTTGCTATGTTTGTATGAAAAATGATTAAAGTTAATCTGTACTATGCTTGGCATGACTTTTTGTCGCGCATGTGCAACTTCCCCAGGAAGAATTTTTTTCCTTGCAATATAATTTTTTTTTGCATTGCGCACGATGAACATGCGCAGATGAGCTGGCGGGATGCTCCCAGCAGGTCCTCTACGCATGTTCATTATGTATATTTTGTACATGCAAATAATCTAAGTTCTAATAAATCATCCATTTAATAAATCACCTTTCTTCGTCCCGTCCGTTTGTGCGCCGTGTTTTTCCCTTTAAAAATAGCGTTCATAATCATAAGGATGGTACTAATGCGAACACACACACAAGAGAGAAGTCACGACAGAGTGTCCGTGTTTGCACGCATACTGTATTTTATATCATGAGTTCCAACCAACTACCTCAGCTTTCTGTCATTGTAAGACAGTGCTAGTTATCTGGTGATTGCGAAGGATGTTTTTTTTTTACTTTGGCTATATTCGTCGTTGCGAAGATCCCTTATTTTTGTACCTTGAACTTATGCTTTCATGTCTAAATCGAAGGTGGCAGCCCCTGAATAAAAGCTGAGTGTCGGAGCCTCAAGGCGCGAAATCAAGTTCATTGTTCCTCAAGGCAACGCCCTGAGAGAGGTGTATGATGAAGTGGGAAAAATTGGAGGACGCTTGAGCTTCGCCTTCAAGAGTACATCGCAATAGCGTAACCGGCCTCGCGCGCATCACCTTCTGAACTGCTAGACTGCTTCGGTTTTGGGTGCATGCCTCAACCGTACCATAAGGCATGGCCTCCGAGATAGCGCGCCGGCGAGAAACCCGCTGGCGCGCTATCTCGGAGGCCATGCTGTTTGGAAACATCATGGGGGACGCGAAGTCCGAGTGTTTACTTATAACTGCATTAAGATGGCGCATGCATCGATTTTCGTTATACAACACAAAGTTGTCAATTTATTTATCCGATACCACTGCGCCTGTCAAAGACAGGGCCAAAATCCGCTTATGCTCCGTTGGTGAGGGATTTTCCTGAGCCGGGAACTCCATGTGACTACAAGAGAGCTTGCTCTCTATACTCTGCTTTCAAGGAGAAAATTAGCTCCGTGGTTAATCAGCCCTGCTCTCGTGAACTCCGGCTATCACTAGAGTTATAAAGCTATCACAAAAGCTAGAGTTACGCAGTTGACGTGTTGTTGACGTAAGTCATCTATGCTCCATCTCACCACTAACGTTCAGCACTACCAAAGCTACTAGGTGTAAGCAAGTCACATGCTTGCGCAGCAAAACGTAGTTTGATATACAATTATCTTGCTATCGCAGGGTTGAGACATGTTCAGCAGGTGCTGATTGTTGAGCAGGGGCTGCTTCACACCAATAAGTGATACGTTCATTCTTAATTGCAGTTACGTCATATTTATTTCATTCTTGTCTCAGTAACCGCCGGGAACTGAGGTCACAAATCACCATGGCAGTGCCCATGCAGACGGAACTACCCGCTTCCATCGGATACTATTCACCCCCAGTGCTGACAGCGACTAATAAATGGTGAAATAAGCCACCGCTTAGTGGCATCTTACGATGAGAACAAAGCATCAGGAACGTTTTCTCGTTATTGGCAACATACGATTTTTGTTTAGAGACGCCTGCTTAGCCATACCGCCGATAATTTGATAGTGGTTCCGGGAAACAGCGCAGTATAGTCATGAATACACTACTTTTGAAGTATCGAGATATAAATCTAAACCAAAATCAAGCGTCAGTTTGAAATTTACGGGCAAAACACCGTACGACGACAACGTGATAAAGTCTCAGGCGGAGGGCATCAGCGTCTGTGGGCTTAGTCATATTGTATTTGGCGACGTTGCCGTCTGCTCGCTTTACTCGCCCAACGCGTGCGTGCAGACGCCAGGGGGTTGCTGAGCAGACGATGGGTCCAGGATGAAATCATCGAGGGATTTTTGCCTTTCCTATTGGCCAATGGACCCAGTAGCCTCCCCTATTGGCCAATGGACCCAGTAGCCTCCACAGCACTGAAGGGAACTTCTGAGATGGAGTATACTTGCAGGGGCATGTTGCCAGGCTAGTTGCTAATGATTATTCAAAATTTGACATGGAGAATGCGCAACACCACCGACACTTATATGAAAAACATATATACATAGCGCTATTTATATCTCCTAGGTCACTGTCGCGTAGTGCTAGACCGAGTAAAATTATGTACCCTCCTTCAAGTGTTGCTGACAAGCGCCGCACTATTCCTAAGCTAGGTCAAAATTAGACCACGAACTTGGAAGGGCTCTTTCCAAACAAAAAAGAATGCAAAAATATGACTTTATAGAGCAAGACACATGCCTAAATACGCTTAAAAAGATTCTGCATATTTTCGGAGACCACACCATGTATCCCTTAAACAGTATACATAATAGATGACGAACAGACAAAAAAGTCGGGCAACATACTAACCCACACTTGATTGCATGGCCGAGTAGGCGGGGTCGTATCCTGATTGGTCGTATCCGCTCTGTAATGCATACTCTTGGTCTGTAAGAAGAGACAAACTGCTGAGGCATTCATGTAAAGTAGACCATCCCTACGAAGTATCAATCATAAGAGTGCGCATGCTTTACATGAAGGGGGAGCACAGTTTCCCCGCAATGACCCCCTCCCCCTTTGTGATGTACGAAGGAGAAAAAATCATTTTCATCGCAGCGGCGCAGCAGTGAATGCGATTGAAACTAACTTTAATGGTAACGAAGAAAGGCTGCCAGCTAACTCTTTTGGATCAATTATCGCGTACGTCTTCAATGCCCTAGTGCAGGAGATTATGGCCGCTCCAGGGAGCAATGCGCTTTCCGCACAGCCTCTTCGCGTTGAGAGCGATGCACGTAGAAAGGTATACGACCTGTGCGCTGATGCTTGCCGAGATAGCGCGCGCGCCAGGGATCGCGACCGCGCTCTTAGAGTGAAAGTTCACAGTTGCTGCTCGAGCGACTCCATACCCCCCCCCCCCCCCGCCGCACACGTTATTTCATGCACGTTGGAGACGGGTGGGGTGTTTCCCCCCTGCTTGAGAGCACTCGACGGCAGGTCTAACACGCGGGAAGGGGGGGGGGGGTTGCACCCTCTGAGTGACGGACCTGGGCCGGCTCGTTTATCTGTGCTCCCCTAGCGTTCGTCGCTTACGCTCGCGAACTTTTCCCCGCTGGTAGAACAGACGATGCGCGGGGGGGGATGCTATCAATTTCGACTTTATACAGAACATGACGGTGACGGCGATGGCAAAACCTGTTCAGAGTGTCCATATAACTGCTGTCGCAATAAATAGCTCGCAGCTGTAGGCATAAAGAAATGTAGGGCGCTGGCGCGCTTCTGACGACGACCTGTCTTTAGACTCCGGCTTTCTGGTAAAAGTGGGAAGTAAGTAGTTCTCGAAATGCAACATCCCGGGTCCTTCACCGCCGTTGTCGTGAAAACTTTATACGGTCCTAACGCCGCAGTTTAAGAATGTCACAGATTCCCCGCAAGGGCGAAGCAATGAACTACACAAACCAATTAGAATGTGACACGAAGAACGGCAAGCAGCTCGATCATTGCAGCGCGCTGCTCAAGCAAAAAGGACGCAAGAATATAACACATACAGGACTAGCGTGACTAACAATGGTCACAGCCCGACACTTGCAGCACGCTCCTATAACGCAAGGAAAGACGCTCGAAAGGGAACGCACAGGCATATGCAGCACGAGCACGAAATAACCGTCTTAGTTTTTACTCATTTGTGCTTGAGCAGTGCTCTACAACCCAACGTTCTCAGATAGCTTTCTTTTAATGAAAATTGCGGTGCGTGGAGTGACCCGTCCTCGTCTCGTGCCGTGCGGTGGCGCTCGACGCATCGTTTATCCAGCGTTCCACATCGGGAGTGAGTACAGACATCCTCCATGCTCGGAGGAGTTTGATGCCACAGGGCGACCTAATTAAGTAAAAAAAAAACAAAAAAAACTGCGACATGCCTACCTGCATCGTTGCATACTTCTTAAAGGTAATGCTAGCCTTATTGTAGAAATTTAATTGACTTCATGTGCAGGCTGACACCAAGTTCTTTGTACATCCTATTTATAATTGGATTAACAGGCTGCTGACGCTTGATCATCAACCGCGAAGCCCTGTACAAATTGGTGATGAACGAACGCAGCCGTGAATCAAATAAAGAACGCTTGAAAACACTTGAGTAGTGGCGCGAGCGCGCGTCTGTTTCATATTTGGCGCGTTTCGCGCGCTCTTGTTTTTACTCAGAAACAAAAACAAAAAAAAATAGCCAGGCAGATTACAGAACGAAATAAATGCTTCATTCAGGATTTAGTTGAGGTGACCTTCAACATAAAGTTAAATTTCTTCGTTGCGAGCGACAATAAAATAGTTCGCTGAATAAAGTTAATTACTTAATTAGTGCTTAGTCATGAAAAAAATACAGGTAAATGTACACACGACTGAAGCTAATATGCAACAGGCAGAAGTTTGCTAAAGCACGTTTTTTTAGATGTGAAGCACCTTTATAGGCGAAGCTTAATCCGGTGGTGGTGGTGGTGGTGTGCCGCGTGGTCTCCCTTACTGCGCATGCGCAAACCCTTTCAAAAAAATAAAAAACCTCCTCTCGCCCTTTCTCTCCTCTAGGCATCCCTCCCCGCGGCGTCCACACTCCCACTGCGCATGCGCGTCCCCCCTCTCTCTCCTCTCCTACGCTCTCCCCTCTCTCCTATAGGCATCCCTGCCCGCGGCGTCCACACTCCCACTGCGCATGCGCGTCCCCCCCTCTCTCTCCTCTCCTACACTCCCCCCCTCTATCGCCTCGCGACGCCGACGCAGGCAGCGTCTGCTAGCGAGTTTCTTGGTTGAAAAAATTGGCCGCGTATCTGCGTGCTTCGCTGCAAATGTCGTCGAAAGACGATAGTCTTGTGCCGGCCGTACTCCTATGTTTTGCCTTGCCTCAGACAGGGCCTACTCTACGTTGAATTGGCCGCATCTGGCTGGCATTGATAAAATAGAGGAGGCGCGGCGCGAGATATAGACGCCATCGAAAAACATGAGCATGTGCTGAACCAAGGGCCACTGCCAGCGGCTGGACTTTATCGCCGGCAAAGCGCTTTTTCGTGCACAGCGTCGCAGTTCATGCACAGCTTTGCATATTCAGCACAGCCTAAAAGACACTAGGGTCTTTAGAATTACGTATCTGTGTATTTTCTAATAAAAAAGAACACACGACCTGATAATTACATATTAATGTTGCGCCTCAGGTATGCGTAGTATTTGCTTTTTGATCGAATATGTTCACAAGTATGAACGAAAACACCAGTTCAAAATGGCTGGGCGTTCAGAAATTAGTTAAACTTTGGCCCTGTAGGTAGCTGAATCGCGTGACAGACAGACAGACAGACCAAAATTTTTGCGTTTAAGTATCCCAAGAAAGACTATCGTCTTTAAAAACCGACTGCTCGCGCTGCACTACCGTTCACTGGCCACCCCGTACATATGGCACTGGATCTTGACCTCCAAGGTGGTGCCGGTGGGAGATTTCTCCTGTGCGTTGTTGAACAGTAAAAATTCGCAGCGTGCGCGTTAACTAAACGCGGACTGCGGGTCTCTGTGTCCAGTCGGAGTCTTCTGTCTCTCATTGCCCATTAGCAGCGATTGGCATCTTCCGTAGGAAACACCGCGCCATCACTGTAAGATGCGAAGCAGTGGGTGCTAACGCTTACACTGGCGGCGGCGTTGACGCTGCCGCTCATCGCGGCGTTGCGCAGGAGGGGAACCTGAGGAGGCGCAAAGCACGCAGTGATGGACCAGTGTTTCCTACTGGAACATGCCAATCGCTGCTAATGGGCAATGAGAGACAGAAGACTCTGATTGGACCCAGAGACCCGCAGTCCGTTTTAGTTAACGCGCACGCTCCGAATTTTAACGCGATAGCGTTAAAGAGCTCGTTTCGCAGAAATTCCGGCGTCGGCGTCGTTGGTTGTGAGCGTAAAAATCATCATCTTGTCCGTGACCAAAAAATCATCCTCTTGTCCGTGACCGAAAAATCGAGAAAGATGCAAATAAAATAAATAATAAAAATTTTCGAGTCCGAGTGAGGATCGAACCCGGGTCGTCTGCGTGGCAAGCAGGTGTTCTACCACACAGCCATGCCTCTTTTTTTTCTTTATTGCAGTACTTCAGTTTTCAAAATTAAAAAGCACGTACACACTTTTTACAATTGTTTCACGTGCAAAAAGAGCTTCCATGCGAGGTACCCAATCCGGTACATTCTTTTCCAATTTTTGCAATTCTGCAAACGAAGTCAGGGACTCTCGAAAGTATTCTATAGCTCGTCGAGCATCGACGTCGGCATGTAGTACAGCCATGCGTGACCTCCAAATGCTATGCAGAGCCAATAACAAGACGATGTCATAGGGAAATCTATCCTCATTTAAAACGAAAAATTGAAAACACAGCGATGCCTCTGCTTGGATATACTGTGAAAATAACTTCCTCTGCTTGGAAATGCACTGAAAATAACTTCCATGCTTCGCAAACGCAAGCGTCCTTTATTTAGGCGTCGCAATATAAAATGTAATATCCCAGGAATATTGCGTGGTACAAGCGTAAATTGCCATCGGGTGTCAGAATATGTGACTATCATAACGATTCCAGAGTTTAAAGCCAGCCACCCATTACAAACAGCACACACCTTACTGCGTAGTGGGTGCATAGCAAGTTCGAACACATTTCCCACATTTCCCGCGCATAATTTCTCCTGGTTTAAACCATACTACCCATTACATAGTATGCACAAAGTGATTGAAGTACGCAGCAGGGACGGGATATCGCTATCGCGTTCAACTCTTAAAGGCGAAGCTTAAGGTCCCCCAATTTTTTATTGTTCAACAACGCACAGGAGAAATCTCCCACCAGCACTACCTTGCAGGTCCAGGTCCCAGTGCCATATATACGGGGTGGCCAGTGAACGGTTGTGCAACGCGAGCAGTCGGTTTTTCAACCAAGAAACTCACTAACAGACGCTGCCTTGCGTCGGCGTCGCGAGACTGGGAGAGGGGGGGAGCCTAGGAGAAGAGAGAGAGGGGGGAAGGGAACGTGCATGCGCAATGGTGGTGTAAACGCCGCAGGAGGGATGCCTAGAGTGGGTAGGGGGGCGTTGGAGAGGAGAGAGAGAGAGAGAGCGGGAGGGGACGCGCATGCGCAGTGGGGATGTGGACGCCGCGGGGAGGGATGCCTAGAGGAGAGAGAGGGGGGCAGCGTAGGAGAGGAGAGGGGGGCAGAGCTGGCGCATGCGCAATGGAGCGCGGACGCCACCAGATCAAGCTCGCTCATGAGATGCTTCGAATCTAAATACTTTCCTCGACCGAGCGCACGCCGGTTACATGAAATGGGGGGAGGGAGAGGATGGAGTGGGTTTACAGGTTGCAGCGCGGGGGGAGGAGAGGAGAGAAGGTCACCGAACGCCTGCGTAAACGCCCGCGCTAAGAAGGAGAGTGCGCAGCCGCAACGCGGGGGAGGAGGCGCGCTCTACCCGCTTTATATTCACACTTAAAGAGAGGAGGCTAGAGGAGGAGAGCAGCGCATGCGCCGCGAGAGCAGAAGCGAGAACGCAGGAGAGGCGCAAGCAGGTGGTAGGAGAGAAGTGGAGAAAGAAACGCGCAAGCTGTTGGAGAGAGGGAAGGAGGAGAGTTGCGCATGCGCAGTGTGAGTGCGGACGCCGACAACGCCGCGGGACATGCCCTGCGCTATAAGATGCTTCGCATCTTAATCAACGTCAACAAGGAATTTATTTATTTTTAAGTTACCGAAACCCAATGGAGCGATCCTGGTCTGACTTTCTCCCTTTGAATGCGAATGTGCACGCCAAGCAGCTCCTCAAGGCGTATGTTGTCTGCTATATATATTCCTCAAAAATAGACCCTTGTCGTCCCGCACGAGCCGCTTCTCTCTACTTTTTTGTCTACTCTTGTATTGCTTTAATTAGATTGGTTCTGTGTGCCGTTCCGAAAATGAGTGCACACAGCCCACCTCTAACAATGAAAGAGATGCGCGCACTTTTCGCAGCATCCAGCAGCAATACCACACGGCAACACGGGCAACGCACGACGACGCAAGGAGACAGCGTTTGAAAACGACGGGAAGCAAGGATAGAGGTGCCATGGGGTGAAAGAACGGTACGAAAGTAAATATCGAGATAAGAAAATAGGAGGCAGTGTGGTTTCCCTGAATGAAACGATTCGATCTGAAAGGACGAACACAAAGACAAATGAAGTTTCTATGCATTAGGCAAATAGGAGTACCTTCATATCGGTCAGCCTTGATGCTTTGACACCAGCAAAATGTACCCGCGATTAACTAGTTCCATGACAAATCATCAATGCGCAAAGATGCATCTCGGGGAGGGTAAGACAGAAGAACCACTTTCAAGCAGAAGCTCTAATTAACTATGTACGCTAGGTGGATCCTAAAAACTCAGCGACGCTAACTATACTTCATAATGCGCCCAAAATTCACATTAGGGAGCATGAGGGAATCCGAGTGCGATAAATCAATCGTAACATTCGTTCCATATTGCAGAATAAACTAACCAGTGCTCGAGTGCTGCGCACACCACTCTTTACATTGCAGGCGTCGTCACACCAGTTTCAATGCGCACCATTTTTGGGAAAAAACTAACCTGTCACACCAGTTTTGGGGCAGAAACTAGCCCGATAAACTAGCCCTGTCACAGCAGTTTCGGGGCATGCGGCAGGCCGCACCATGCGCGTTTCCACCCAGCGGCCAATGGCAACGCCACAACTAAATTTCGACCTCCGGCGGCTCGCGTTTAACGTTCGCGTTCGGCTCAATGTCAGTGCGACGCGATGATTGACCTCAGGAAACATGGACTAACAGTGCATACGGTCTCCAAAACCGTAGGTACAGATTAGGAAGAAAAAGAAATGTAATGTTCCAGACGGGGCCCACACTGCTACCAACGGTCAGACTGCGCCTAAGTCACAAAAAGGTGGCGTAAGGCGTACCTCCATTAATGTAAACTGAAAGGAGGAACAGCATCGCGCTCTGTAGCAGTCAGGCAGATAGCACTCACCCATTGCGGCTGAAGTTCAGGTAGGCCCTTGGCTCTGCTGGAGGATAAGGAGGACGACAGAGGCGCAGGTCCAACTCTGGCGGGTGTGATGCAAAGAATGCGTTGACGCGCCTGGCATGCGCTATAATTGGAGATGATGAT
This sequence comes from Rhipicephalus appendiculatus, assembly GCA_030522465.1. Lineage (NCBI taxonomy): Eukaryota > Metazoa > Arthropoda > Arachnida > Ixodida > Ixodidae > Rhipicephalus > Rhipicephalus appendiculatus. The sequence goes on along the minus strand of JALIZH010010921.1, from coordinate 723,466 downwards.
AATGGGCAACTATGGAATACACCCACTGATGGTCATGTAGGCAAAGGCTCGGGTCGATGATAGTGTGGTAAGAATAGGATTATTATATAACATAAGAATGGGATAAGCAGAAAGAACACCGGAAGTGCCTCAGACAGGCTGGCCGACGTGTCGATAGGTGGACCTATTTTTGTCAAAGGCGCCTTGTCATCCCTGGCGTGTTAGTTTTAAGGGTGTTAGTATTGACATCATCTCCATGTGGTGGCGCGTGTCCCTGCTGGTAATCCCAGTATGGATGGATGGATGGTGGAACTTTATTATAGTCCTGAGAGACGCGACTAGCGCGCAGTGGGCTTCTCCCACGTTGTATGTAGTAGTAGTAGTAGTAGTAGTAGTAGTAGTAGTAGTAGTACTAGTAGTAGTAGTACTAGTAATAATAGTAGTAGTAGTAGTAGTAGTAGTAGTAGGTAGCCACGTATAGTGGGATGTATCCACTCAACGTGATAAAGATGGCGATGACGCCTGATGACCATGAAGAATAAGCGCGTTCCAGTATAGTGGAATGTACCCACTACACGTGATAACGATGACGATGACGCTGATGACCATGAAGTATAAGCGCGTTCCAGACCACACATTCTATTTCTGCCATGGATGAAAACGATCGTGAACGCGCTCTCGCCCTCGAAAGGCAAAACGGCAACGCCGACAACAAACGTTCCCCTGAGCTTAGCGTCATATATGAGGACCCCCCGCGTTTGTATGTCAGGTCTTTGTATGATGATCCGAGTGGGCAAAATTTACGGGGATTGACGGTTTACCCAAATTACCTCCGTTCCGTTGCAGCATATCGGCGACGTTTTCTTCAATGACCTTCCGCTCTGCAGGTGAGGCTCGACATGGTCGAAGGCATACGATACAAGTGCCGTCAGTCTGCATGCGATGCGTGATCATGGTCATCTCTCCCAAGGATGAGGTATGGTCATCAAACAAGGCCTCATGCTTTTGCAGTGAAGCGAGCAACTCATCTGACTGCGAAGAGGTCAGGTCGGGACTGATGGTCGAAGCAAGAGCAGAGATAGATGCGGAAAAGTCCAAAAGAGGGAAGTTCAGAGGACGCCGGAAGGAGCGGAACAACAAAGAGAGGCTCCAATTCAGTCACGCAAGCCAATTTGGTGCCTTTGGGAATGAGAATTTTCGCGGATGTTCGGTTTGTAGCGCAGAGAAATCTGGAACCATTGGGAAACCGCAGCAGCCCTGAAGCAATGACAATCCCTCTTGAGAGACAGCGTGTAGATGGTAGGGCAAGCACTTCACCACGGTCAATCACGTCAGACACGATTGTAACAATTCGCTGATGACCAGGGGCCAGCGCGGTATCTTTTGCAGCGGTCAAGTGAAGTGGCGAATCTTCCGATTGATCTATACATATACTACTTTTATGAAGTTTTTATTTTTCAGAACCATCTAACCACTGCTCGCTTTCCTTCTTTCGCCGTTTCTAAGACCAGTTCTGCCCCCCGCATTATCAAAGTCCTTGGCCCCTAGGAAGTTCCCGCGTCTTATTCCATTTGTTTCTCCCACCGATCCACCCCCATTTTTTTTCGTTTTTCTTTTTAGATTTTTCTTTTCCTGAAGCGACACGCTGCCCAATTTTTGTGGCAATTCCTCTGAGCGGGCCACCTACGGTGACACTTGAAGCATATGTCTACCAATGACATCCCCCCATAAAACACATGTTTTTCAGCCACCCCTTCCCGTATCACTTACCATCGACATTTTGACTTTTAAAAATCTACCAATGACTTCCCCCATTAAAGACATCTTTTTCAGATACCCCTTCCAGTATCACTTACCATCGACATTTTGACTTTTAAAAGTACGCCGCCCGCTTCTCCCTCTTCCTGTGACTGCTTTCCTTTGGTGCTTTCATGGGCGGTTGGTTGAAGTAGGCAGACGCCACTATCGTCGAAAACCGGTTTTCGAAGTTTCATGCTTCGTCTTTCCTTCATTCATATCTGTGGTGGCTCCCACTTTGTTGTACTATCCGTACCTTCCTTCTTTTCTGTTTTTTTTTCCTTTTGACTCTTTCTCCCTTTTCTTTCTTTCTTTTCTACCCCCCCCCCCCCCCTCTTTTTACAGCTTCCAGCTTCCCTTACCTCTGAGAAGACATTCTTTAGCGTCATTGCAACCTTGCCCGAAATGAGACAGGGGCTACACATGTCTACGCACTCTAGGGCTATCTTAACTTGAGGGAGCACCAACAAATGCGTCAGTGAGGAAGCCCTAGTAAGGAGCATTATAGAATACGCAATAAGGCGTGCTAAAGCAGTTAAGGCCTCCTCACTGAGTTAAGGCGCGTTTAAGAATACCTACCTAAAACATTGTGATGCTTCCTCATGCGCCTTTAGCATTCGTGAGCGTTTAGTATTACTGCTTTTTTGACCCGAATTGAGAATAAATGTGTGTACGCTTCATAAATCCAATATTATGGTGATCAACTCAAAGTTCTCTTTTTTGTTATGTTCGGAGGCGTATCACTATTGTTTTAAGGTACTGTGCTTGCTGTCAAGATATCGCAGGATAAGAACATGAACAACGCAGCAGAAGCCTGTGCTGCTGCGTGATTTGGACGCGCAAGTAATTGCTAGTACAACGCATATGACATTGCAGGAGGCTGGCTCTTCGCTGAAAAACGTCAGAATGCTGGCTGCCTGACGTATCCAATAGGAAAGAACACATGCGGGAGTGCAATGACCATTGTTTGAGATGGCCAAATTCTAGAACGAAATGCTTTAAGCCCTAATACATTTACGAAGAAGAAAGCCAAATTATTGAGCATAAAACGCATGCAGCTGTGACAATGGTAGTAGACCGTAATTCAGTTGGAAAAGAAGTGAAAGAAATCAACTGTAGCTCATGTGCGGCTGCAGTGAGTTGCATCTACATAGCTAAATGCCTTTTTCGTCCACAAGTTTAACACGAAACACATGCTGCTTTGTCATAAAAGTGCATTGAGAAGCAGCCGTTAGTACTCCCGGTAGTTGTGTTACAGGTGGCTCAGGATTTGCCAGAAATAGAAAACAGAAAAAAGCTTGTCACGTTGAACGTGAAATAGACGTACGTATGTGAGAGTAACCTGTTCAAGCAAGTTAAAAGACACGGGCAGTCCAGCGTCTAATTAAGTTGTATTTTATCTAGTTACGATGAGAATTTCATATCAGCAAAATAAAAAAAGAACTATTACTGAGACACTTAGCTGCAAGTATTTGTATTTTTATCTGCACGTTGTTATTGTGAAGTCGAGAGAGTTACCAGCGCACTTTTCAGATGGATCTCCAAACCTCAAGCCAGTGCTATCCTAAATCCCATTTTACAACGCCACCAGGCGATCCTTCTACAGGCATTGCGGGTGAGTTTCTAGGTCGCGCGGATCATACATTAACAAGGATAACTAAAAACGCAGCTTCCTCTCGCGTATGTAAATCTCAGCCAATAATTCTCTCTGAATTTGTAGCAGACTGAAACAATCGCCGTGAAATTGCTAGAAATGTTATTTGTTTGAGACAGGCAGTAATTTTGGGTGTCTCAGTTGTCAATATTTCAATGGCTGTAGTCAATGATCTATCATTAAAAGACATGGGTAGCCAACTCTTCAACATACCGTAAAAATGTCGCACGTAGTTAAGTTTTCATTGCGTGGTCATTTATTGGCTACACCACGCATGAATGTTGATCAAAATGTTGGAAAGTTGCAGTGAAAGCTTCACAGTAAAAAAAAATATGTGTGTACAGAACTCAGGGATGCAGATATTCCATGTATTACACCTTGATCATACCTTGAAAGTTTATCGCCAGTGATTATCCTGCTTTTGTAGATCTCGACAAACCGACATGGAATGTACGCTTGACATGGTACGAGACATTATTTCTTTGGATACTGCACCAAGGGAGTTGTTCCACGTCATGTTGCTGTCGTATGCGACGGAAATCGCCGCTACGCCAAGCGCCATGGAATAAGACTGGAGTCGGCTTACGTTATCATGTGCGAAAAGATTCGCGCAGGTGAGAAATCTACTGAGACGTGTTGCTGGGCGAGTTAGTTGGCGTCGAAGGGATACACGTTAACGCAGATAAATAAACAAATGCTCGAAAAAGAAGAAACAGGAAGTAGTTTCTTTTTTAACAGTGCAGTTGTTTAGGCGTGAAGTACGGCGCCGCATCGTTCGCAGAAACTCGCGTTGCCTAGCAACAACTTAGCCTAGCTGTGCCGGGCTTCGCTGAGTGCGCCTTCTAGCAGCGCGCTGAGAGGAAGGAAATGAGGAAGAAACAATAGAAGTGGAGAGGAAGTAAAATAAAGAAACTAAAATTTCTTGGCGAGGCAGGATTCGAACCCGGGTACCCCCGATGTGAAGGCGAGCGTCGTAACCACTCGGCAATTCAAGCACGCTAGTAGAACCATATCATATCATATCATTGCGTTGCCATGTTCGAGACAACGACAAAGCGGTAGAGAGAAAGAGAAACAGAAATACAAATAACAAGAGAGAGGAGCTAGAGAAAAATAATAAGAAAGAAGGAAGGCATAGCTTAGCAACCTATAGTATAATATAGCAAGGAGGAGTGAAAGGGAAGTGAGGGCGAGGAGTAGTTATGTCAGGGTGCGCATGAGGGGAAGGAGGAGGTCAAGGACATCAGCTCCGGTGTTTCCGTGGTCTTCGCACCAGCAGTGTGTAGCCGCCCCAATTCTCTTGTTTACAAACAAGTATATCTCAGAAATATACTGGTTGCCGTATAAGCACATCATTCATAGTGTTCCTCAAAACCGACAAGGATTTCGGGTGTAGCTAGGTGTAACTAAGCGATACCGTACTTCAATGTCAGAAGCACTCTATTACACCATTCCACTTTCGCAGCGGAACAGCGACATCAAGCGGTAACCTTGCTAAAAAAAGAAATATTGCAGGTACTGACAAACGCATCATTATTAAACATAATATCTCAGCAGTATGAAATTAAGGATCCCCAGTTTATGATTAGCCTATTAGCCTATAGTGTTATCATAATGTGAAAAAAACCGCCAGGCCTGCGCGGAACGCGCAGCACAGCTACAGCGAAAGCTGGGAGAGCGGCCTTTTTAGAGCCTTTTTAAAACACTCTTGGGGCAACTACTGCAAGCGCACTTAGACGGTACCCACTACGCCATAAATCATGATAATTTTAGCGTAGTGGGGAACCGTGTACTATGCCATTATTCGTCATTCTTCAGAAAAGCGCTGTACCCACTACACTCTTGTAGCGCATCATGTGCACTTTGTTGATACTGTGGCTGACGACAATGAAGAATTTTGCCTGAGGCTTTTGTAATGGGTTGGAGCATTGAACGCCCCACTCGTTACGCAATTCGCATTGTGTGACGCCTGGTTCTTACTTTACTGTTCTAAAACGCTTTACAACACACGTTAACGCGATTCCTTACCCGACATGAAGCCTGCATAGGGTCAGTTTGCACCGCAGTTTGAAGCAGCGGCGTAGCTCAGTGGCAGAGTGCTTGGCTGCCACGCAGAAGACCTGCCCGATTCCCATTCGGTCATAGGTGTTTTTTATTTATTTAGTTCTTTCTTATTTCGTGCGATATTGGCTTACGGACACCGGCGGCGGCGGCGGACAACTACGGCGCAGGAACGACCCACCCTTGTTGTGACCTCATAACAGCTTTCGCTGTAAAAGAAGTTGCTGCAAGCTCTGTATATTTACTTGCCTGTTCGTAACTGAAAATCCAGATTGTTACAAATTAGTTATTGAGATGGGACTCCATAGCTGTGCGGCGCTATACTGTAAACTCTCTCTTTAGTGGACTTCAAAGGACCCAAGGAAATTGTTCACTTAACGGAAAGTTCACTAAACTGAATATTTACTGGAACATGGAAACAGCATTGGACACAGTAGTAATCAAGTCAAACACGTGAATTGCAATTTATTTTGACAAGAATTCTGTAATTTTCATTTGCCCTTAAGTTCCAGAAGAGAAAAAGCTCTCCAGAGAGTCTGCGTTTCTATGAACTGCCTCTTGCACAGCTCGTTGCTGCGGCACGAAGTCTCGCAACATTCTAATATATCCTACTGTAGCCTTTGCTAGACATACAGGCTTTGCACTTGCATGAACCATTACAACTTCTTCGTCGCGCTCTTCTTCCTTCAGTTTCGGACGAACACTGCAAACGATTTCCAAATCTGATAACTCTGCGCAGCTAATGAAGCGCACGTTGCTCATTTTCGACTCTCGCACGCCCTCTTTGCCTCGGCGGCGCTGTATGCACAAGCGATGTTGCACTACCACCGATGTATGGGTGACTTGAGGACGGCACGAATCTGCTACGCCAGTGCTGCAGAGCGCAGAGCTTAACTGAATTGATCTCAAAAATGGGCCCAGGCTGCAGATCAAGTTCGCTCAACTAATATATTCACGATTCAGAAGTTCGTTTAACTAAAAGGTCTTTGCATAGAATGAATAGGAAAACTGCCAGGGATTTATGCTAACAGTTCGTTATTCTGAAATATTCGTTAAACTGACGTTCAAGCGAGAGTGCACTGTATGATGTTTTAGCACGGTAAGAGGCGACGTTTCAAGCAGCACTATGGGCAAATCTCTTAATCGCGCAAATCAGTAATGTACCACAATAGTTTGCGCCTTTATTTGAAGAAATTTAAATATTTAGCTCAGAGACGACCTTTGCACAAAAACGCAATTAACATAATTAACAAAGAACAGCAACACAAGCATCCTGTAGTTAGTTGCAACAAATAAAAGGTGGCTCAATCGCTAACGGATGCGGCATCAAGATCACGGTTGTGCTTGTGCGTCCCATATATTGGGAGGAGTTTGCGCTTGCCTCTGATTAATTCAAAATTTGGCACACAATTCAATTATTTGATTGTGACTAAATGAAGACTGCTACATTATCCGGCTTTTTAGAATTATTTTAATTAATATTGTTGCTTAGCATCCTTATAATGTTGATTTAGCTTTCACTACAGAACGGGATTGCATTGGAATACCCGTTTTTGTTATAGACAACCATGTATTTGCAACAGGTAAAGTAGTTAAATACAGTATATAGGGGCGTTGTTTTTACGGGTAGTGATTATGAGATAAGTGTACTCATCGTATCTGATAATAAATTCACTTTATGCTGCTTCCTATATCGAGGTCTTGTCCGATTTATCTTATTGCTGTTCCCTTCATTATTGTCCTTATGTTTATTTCATCCAAGCATAGTATGACAATGTTAGAAATTGTACCTGGAAGAGCCCTGGGAATAGAACATTTTTAATAAGAAACCATACGTGTTCTTGACCTCCTCACGTTCTAAGGTGGTGGTTAGCTTGACGAAAAGAAGCCTTCTCGAGAAATTGTTGAGGCCCCCCGCCACTTTCCCTGTTCAATAGCAGCGTGTTAACTTTGATGACCCCACTTTTTGCAAACCTGATTCTTGATGTGTCATTCAGATGTGCCGATATATGGTGGCCTTTGGAGTCAAGGACATCTCTTGCTACGTTTTTAGCACCCGCAATTTTCTTCGGGACAGTGTGGAGGTCGGCGCCGTTTTTTCTGCGGTGGACAAGTTTTTCAAGACAACTCTCCGTAACCTGTAAGCATTGCAAGTATTTGGCTATAAAATATGAGGTGCAGATGAACTGCGCTTCTGTTATCTTTTCTTTTGTGTTTGCTCGAACATTCCTGACCGCTGAGTATCATGTTGGAAAGCACGACAGTGACTCAGTGGTGACGCTGTTCTGCTGCTGATCATGCCGACGTGGCTCAGGTGCCAACGTCTCCCACTGTTAAGCGGGTGGAGGTGTGTTCAACATGGTGGCCGCATTTGCAGGTGTTCGAAATGCAAAAATGCCTGTGTACTTGGATTTAGGTGCATGTTCAAGACCCCAACGTGGTCCAAATTATTGCGGAGTACTTCGTGATCACATTGTGCGGTTGCCACCTAAAACCTCATCAGTGAATATCAGCTGACCCTAACGAGGACGCCAGATTGCTTGAATGCACAACGCCGACTACCAGTGAAGTGTACCTCAACCACTTCTGTTTTTTTTAAAGATGGTTAGCGAAATTACACCATTGTATTCGTCATGGTATTATATGTGTAGTACCCTGCACGGTGGTCTAGAGGCTATGGTGCTCTACTGCTGACCGGCAGGTTGCAGGATCGAATCCCGGCCCCAGCGGCCGCCTTTTCAATGGAGGCGGAAATGCTGTACACTCATGTTGATTTAGTTTTATGTTGAAGAGCACCAAGTGGTACAAAATATTCGCAGCCCTTCACTGCGGCATCTCGCATTATCATATCATGGTTTTAAGACACTGAACAACAACAATTGTTATTATTATATGTGTAGTGAAATGCTTAAGGCCTATCCACGCGCTACCCGCACACCCGCACCGCCACGTGCGGTGGGGGTGTGCGGGTAGCGCGTGGATAGGCCCTTAGGGATTGTTGCTGAAAGTTTGTGTTTAAAGAGTGCCACACGTCTTCCATTTACTGCTATAAGATAAAAACACATTTGTCCGCAGAAAAAAACTGGAACATGGTTGCAAGATTTTTCCTACATTGAATTACTAATGGGGTAATTTCAAAGAGCAAACTAGCGACGAACAATAGCGAACGTATTTATTGATTTATTTCACATATCATGAAGCGACAAGGCATTACCGAGGGAAGTGAGGTATAGGCCTATTACTGAACACAGATTAGTATACAGTTACATAATGTTAGCGCCCAGTCACTCGATGTAATGGCTAAAGGAAATACTAATAACAAGAATATTATGAAATTATTATTATACAAAAGTTGCGAACATAAGTACTCAACTTCTAAACCTGCGGAAAAAATGGTCATAAAGATGAACATATTTAAAATGTACGGTATTATGTTATGTTGAAAGAAATTCTTAGAGATCGCAAAGATAGCTGGAATATTATGTCAAATCATTCAAAACGAAGAAACAACGCTTTTATAATAACAGGGAGGCAATTCTTGCAGGTGAAGTACACGTGTATATTCACAGTCCCATGGCGTTTTCACACTCATGGTGATTAACTAGTTATAAAAGCGCATGGTGATCACTTCATACTTAATATTGCTCTTTTTTATTGCTTGTTCTGTGTAGATACCCACTAAAGGGAATGAGCGTCTCTATAAGCAGCGTTGGTGATGTCGACCTCCTTCCTAGCGACCTGCAGTCAAGCATAGCTCAAGTTGAAATTGCCACTTCTGATGGCAACCGGTAAGGTGGAAATTAGGATTTTTTGAAGAATACAACTTTGCAATGTTGACAGATGCAGTCGCCTTAATTTCTCACCGTTATTGTGTTTCACCGGCTGCAACTGTTGGGCAAGTTATCGCACGGCGCAACCCATACATCGATGCATTGCAGGCTCCAAATATTACGAAGTATTTTCATCAGAATGGGTACACAACACTCACGGGCGCGTACATTGCAAAACTTGTGCGAATACAAGCGATAAAGCTGGAAAGTTTCATGACGCGTGTGTGTACAAAAGCTAACGCTTTTCACTCAGCCATGAAACTTGTGACCACCGATAACACTAATAAAAATTACAATTTCAGGGGCGTTACGTGCTAATAAGACGACATAATTAAGCGTCATCCCTTAGTGAGGCACTCCAGAGTAGTTTTGACAACTTGGACTTCTTTAACGTGTGCCTAACTGTAAATATACGGGTGTTGCATTTCACCCGCATAAACGCGACAGCTGTGGATGGGAAATGAGCCCGCGAACTCCAGCTTTGCATGACAACTTGCCTGCCCTGCTAGCAAGGCAAGTGAACGATGGACTATTCCACGGAGAAAGAAGTATTTGAGAAAGAGAAACTTCCAGGCCGCGGCAGCGCGCGTGGGCGACACGATAGCGTCACGGAGGAATGCGGCTTATGCCGAAGCTCGATAGATGACGCTTTCGGCGTGTTCCCATATTTTATATGCGCTTCTGTGGATGCACGCATAAAAATCGTGATAGCGTCTTGTTCACTGTAACAATTTTCAGAGTTCTGTCTGTGACATCAATCGATAGGTGTGAGAGATATTTTAGCTGCAGTTACTAATTTATATTGCCAGAATTATAGGCCTGTACAGCGCTTCAAACCGAGCTGCTAGTAAAGGCCCCTGAGAAGACGACGTCTGCCGCATGCACGCGCCCCTCTCTTTTCGCTCGCATGTTGTGCGCGCGCAAGCGTAGGTGGCCTTGGGAGGGAAAGTTCCCAACAAGCTGCCGCGCATCCCTTCGCGATTTGCAGGCTTTCTGTCTCGCTAGAGCGATTAGTGGCTTCCGCGCGTTTCGCCGGCGGCGCTGACCCCTCGGTGTTTGCGCGCGCTTTTCACGGCGCGACAAAGGAGAGTCCTTTGCAGATTTCGACCAGTGCTTCTTGAGGATGTGGCGGAAATGTGTGGCGCCGAACTGCAACAGTGGGTACGCGTCCTGCGAGGAGAATGTAATAACGTTCAAAGTTTCTAGTGACCCAGTGAGGTTGGAAGCTTGGGCTGGCGCCATACCAAAGAAAGACCGAGAGCTGACACCTCGTGGCTACGTTTGCGAGAGGCACTTCTCGGACAGTGACAGAGACAGGCGGCGCTATTCTGGCGAGCTTGGTGGCGAAGTTCTCCTGGACAAACCGAAACAGCCACTTTTGTTACCAGACGCCGTGCCTTCATCTCTTCGCGATGTCCCAGATACTTGCCTGCTGTTCGCAAAAAAAAGAAAAGAAAGAAAATGAACTGTACGTAACGTGAAGTGCGGAAAGCATGCAAAGACAGATACTTCGCTCGCTCAAGGTATAAACATGCCCACTGCAAGGGTGAAAAAATTGAGATTGTGTGTCCTGTAACCTCCTCTTCACATGACTTCACTGCATTGAACAATGAAGAAACAAGCACCGGTGTCCGCGAGGTTGAAAGCCATAATACGGTGCTCACTGCCGGTAGTTCTAATTTTATTTGCATCTTTCTCCGATTTTGCGGTGACGGACAACGCTGAGTTTTCGCTCACAATCCAACGATGCCGGCACCGGCATTTCTGCAAAACGAGGTGTTGAACGCTTTCGTGTTAAAATTTGGAGCTGGAGAGGACGCACGAAAGGACACCCATTCAGACATGAAACGCGAACGGTGAATCGGCGCCGAATGGCCCTGAACCGTCCACCTTCGTCGGAGAGCCCGGTGTGAGCGGCGCGGCGCGTGCGTTTTTCCTTCCTGTGCTGTACTCGATTTCGTGACTTTATTTCGTTTTGGCTACTCAAGAATTCTTGCTCCGTGGGCTATTCTCACCGCGTTTCTTAAGCGGTATTCACACGGAGGATAAATCCTCGGGGGATAAGTGAGGATTGCGGATCACGTGACAAAGACGTCACGGAGTAAGACGGGGACCTTTTCCCCGACAGGTCAAACTATCCCCCCGCGGTGCGGGATATGGCGGTATTTCGCGCAGGTGTTTGTCCACATTGTTGCTCTTGCTCCCGCAGAGCGGCAGCGCGCTGGTGGTTTCGTCGTCTGAAGCTGGTGAAACGGGTGGTACAAGCCACCTGAGTTGTCTGCTAACACTGGCCTTCCCCTTCATTCGCCTCGTCCATGTGAGCGGGGACCATTTCGAGGGAATTCTCCTAGCGAGCTCACGTCGCTAGGCCCCACCTTTATCCCCCCTAGGATTTGTCCCTCGTGTGAATACCCCTTTACACTCAACGTTTTCTTTTCCTGGACCCATGATTATCCACTAACAAGTTCATCATTTACCAGCAGGGTGTCTGAAATTTGGATGAGTATGATTGATGATAATGATTGAGGTCATACACCAACGTCTTAGGCCCTAGATTTGACGTTCTTAGTCAGCATATAATTTTTTCCACATTTAGGAAGTATTCGTTAGAAACCGTCAATCATCGACAGAGAATTAACCAATTCGTTCTCTTTTTCAGAAATCACAAATGCAAGTTATGTGCAGCTTACAGCAGCAGGTTCGACTTGAAGAATGTGACACTTCATATGGCAAACGCTGTGAAGACAGGTGCCATCAAATCGAAGTGAGTGGGCATGGTTTCTTCAGAAGCCCCTTCTGGAATGTTTGATATTTAAACCGTTCAATCGCCATGTACGGGACACTTAGTTTGGAATGTGACCATTCGCAATGTTTGATTCGACAAATTGTTCTCTATGTAAAGTCTTTCCGTAAGACACCGCACCGGAGGCGGATCGAGGATATGCGAAGCCTTCAGCAAGGAGGTGGCTATGCCATTGGTTACGAGGCCACTCATTACTGGGCCAATAATTACCAGGCCAATCTTCCATCTTTGTAAAAAAGGAGTATTTTTGTGCGTGACGGTGGCTTAACACGCCCGTCTACTAAACAGTGGCGTCTAAATGTAGTCTACAGTACGACGTAAAGTGGGCAACCGTTTTCGATCCGGAGACGTTAATTTAATCGGAAAGAGATCCACGCTCCGGCAAACTGTCGTTCAGCTCATCAAAAATCGAAGCAATCCAGAAGCTCGGGAGAAGATGGAAAGTGGAAGAGATGAAAAATACTTTATTACGGGTTAGAAGTGGAAATTTAAGTTCTCCTTTTTCTTTGTTAGACACATTATGGTGCTGACTCGGAGGTCAGACGATCGAATCCAAGCTGCAGCGGCAGCCTTTCCATGGAGGCAAACTGCTTGAGTCCCGTGTGCTTATATTTAGGCGCACGTTAAATAACCTCACATGGTCGATATTTCCGGAGACCTCCATAATCCGGAGTTTTTGGAATTTCCGTAGTCTTCCATAATCATATCGTTGCTTTCGGCCGTAAACCCCCCCACTAATTATTATTACCAATGTGGCCTACCGCCTACATCTGTGTACTGAATGCAGTGACATCACAGCTAAGCTCATCCAGGATGTGTTGACAATCACTGAGGCCGCGGAGACTGAGCTGTGGGTGCGACCGACAGGCCGGCAGTGTTTCGTTGAATTCATGGTCCTTCAAAGTGGATATTCGTATCTGCACATAGAGGCACTACCATGGCCTGCAGTGGGGTTTTGGCACCTAGTCTTCGGGATGCTGCAATTTCAGCTTCACTGGCCATACATTAAGGTAGGTCCAAGGTTAAAAGAAACATGCCACCTTTTCATCATTCGTAGTCGAATAGGAGCAGCGCCAAATAGACAAAAAAAAACATGGTTCATCCCACCTTCATACGAAAGTAAAACATGTCCTAACAGGAATAGTGTAATGTTTACTGTACAATGATGTAAGAGAGCTTGTACAATCTACATTGGTGTTTGGCAGCTATAGCACGGTGTAACGTGGATGCACCCACCTTTACGCTTGTTGGTACATCTCTAACCCGATGACTAACGTCCGTGATCAATGAATAAACAAACCCTTGCTGTAGCTGTTGTAGTTAACGATGATATCGTAATTAGGGAAAGTAATGTGACAACCAGAAAAGGGGCCATGATTGCACACAGAGCTTGGACTAAGGTCCGCATCCCGATACATGTTAAATATTGAAAACCACACCCGGACTACAGGGCGTCGTGTCCCCCCCTGTAGCCCGGCCGCGATTTTAGGTGCGAAGCAGCTTAGGGCGGAGTTCAATCCAGTGTGCGGCTTGACCACACTTACTGCGCAAGCGCCAACTCTCCCCCCTCTCCTCGCGAGGAGGTGAGAGGACCCTCTCTTCGCGTGAGCGCGAGGAGGTGGGGTAGAGGAGGTGGCGTGAGCGCTGCCTCCGCTTCCTTTCTCCTCTCCCGTTTCTCTCTCTCCGGCGCAGCTGTGCGCTCGTATATAATGCTGCGCGCGCTCGCTCCGTTGCACTCTCCTTCGCAATGGCGCTCTGGATGTCAACGTTGGCGCCAGTTGTAGCGGCATCGGTAACGTAAGCTGTGTTGCAGCGTAAGCAGCACCGCTGATACACAACTCCACACACAAATCAAACAAACACGGAAACATACAAATGGAAACACAAGTGAACACCAGCGCTGCTTCGCATCCCCACATGGCTTCCTTTTGGTGGGAGATGGTGTAATTTTTTTCTCATGGCGAGCATGGGGAATGCGATGTTACAGCCAAGCGAGGCAAAAGCGCGTCGAAGAGCTATTTTTAGTATGTATGGATGCTATGAGCAAAGCCAACGCTTGTGCTAAGGTCGCCACATCTTTGTGTGTGGAGCCGTGGACAAAATTGCACTTCTGCTATTGGGAACGTGCCGAATTGGACGAACGGGCAGGAACGACGCGTTGCAGGAACTAAGGGCGGAGTTCACGGTCATGATGCAATATTTATTTATTTATTTACAATACTGTCAGTCTCATGTCCAGACCATAGCAGGTGGGCGTATCGTTATACATAAATCCAAGTTTCATTACAACGGGCATTAAACAAATACAGCAATTTTTCTTTGTCAATATACAACAAACTAATCAAACCAACTGAAATACACTGGAGCTGATATCTAGAACACTGAAATATGAAAAATGTGCGAATTTCGCAACAAACTAAAATATTCGACTCAAGAAAAAAAAAGAATTAGGTTTGGTTCAGAAAAGTTCAAGTTGAACAAACGTCATTACAAAGAAATTGGTTGAGATAATGGAAATTGAAAAACAGCATTGTACAACGACTATTTACTAACTCTTTATAACATCTTCCAATAACTTAGCAAAAACGAACTGTCATACGGTGTTAGTTATGGATGAATCTAGGCTATTCCACTCATGGACAACACGCGCAAAAGAAGAAAACCGAAAGGTATCATTATTGCAAAACAACTCCTTTGATGTGTATGAATGATTATGGCGGGCAACACGAGATTGATAAATGGTAACGTACTTTGAAGCGTCTAGTTTAAGTCGTTTGTGTATTATCTGGTGGAGAAATTTCAGGCGAGCTCCTTTTGCTCGACCAGCTAAGGTTGAAAATCCCTGGACTGTGTTAGTAGAAAAGTAGGTGAGTCACTACTGATCCTGTACTTCTTATGAATAAATCTAATTGCCTTTCTCTGATTGCTTTCCAATTTACATGTATGAGTTTTAGTGTGCGGAAACCATACAACTTTAGCATATTCAAGAACAGGTCTAATAAATGTCGTATACGGCAAAAGCTTGACGTTAGATGGTGCCAGTTGCAGACACGTTTGAAGAAAAAGGAGTTTTTTCAATGCACTAGAAGTGACATTGTTCATGTGCGATGTCCAGTTAAGGTCCGATTTTATCGCTATACTGAGGTACTTGTGCTGTTCCACTGTGGTTACGAGGTGACCGTCAAGTTCGTATGGAAATAGTGATGGGCACTTTTTCCGTACGAAAAAGTGCCCATGTGATGTAATGCTGCATTACATGTCTTTACCGCTCATAGAGGGCGACACCATCCACCCACCAGGAGCACTGTTAGAGGAAAGTGTGAGATACAAGGCGCGTTTGCAAAGACTAAAGAATGTGTGATCTTGGTGCAATCTGTTTTCGTGGACCGAGAGGTCATAGATTCAAGCCCCACCGACGGAACTTTTTTCTTTGCCACCTGATCGTGTGCGTTTTTCAACGCCATTTTCGGGATGGAAATGCGTTACTGAAATCTTTGTGTACCACGGCATAAAACACTTTCGGGTTAAAAAGTAGCATGCGCAAAGAAACGACACGAATTGGCGGCGCGTCTTGTGGGGTGATATAGTTTTGGACATTCTTAATCATTGCAAAGTACCATTTTTAAAGCCATAGATTTAAAGAGCTCGTTTCCCAGCAGTCCCAGCGTCGGTGTCGTTGGTTGTGAGAGAGAAGGGAGCTTTGTCGGTCAGAAAAAAATCGAGAAAGATGAAATAGAGAATATTCGGTTCTATTGAAACCGGCGATTCTTACCTGGACACTCTGGCTCCGTGACGCGATGTGTTTAGCCGGTCGGCTATCACGCCTGCATCATCTGCACAACGGTTCCAAATTGGGTTCGGCGGAACCCACGGGTTCCATCATGGGCCTCTTCGGGTTCCACGAGCGGCCCGAACGAGTGCACCCCTTTTTAAAGCGATAGCGTTAAAGAGCTCGTTTCGCAGAAATTCCTGCGTCGGCGTCGGTGTCGGCGTCGCTGTCGGCGGCGGCGTCGTTCGTTGTGAGCGAAAAATCATGATCTTGTCCGTGACCGAAAAATCGAGAAAGATGTAAATAAAATAAATAATAAAAATTTCCTGGTCCGAATGAGGATCGAACCCGGGCTGCCTGCGTGGCAAGCAGGTGTTCTACCACGCAGCCACGCTTCTGCTTGTGATTACATATAAAATAACTTGCTCTGCTTGGAATTGCAGTGAAGATAACTTTCATGCTTTGGTAAACACGCGCGTTCTTTATACAGGCGTCACAATACAACATTGCAGTATCGCAGTAATATTGCGTGGTACAAGCGTGCATAGCCATCGGGCGTTAGAAGATGTGAATATCATAACGACATTGTGGTTCAAAGCCCTGTACCCATTACAAAAGGCACATACGTTACTGCGCATATTCCCTTAAGACCACGTAGTGGGTGCATAGCAACTTCGAAAACATTTCCCGCATTTACCGCTCATAATTGCTCGCGGTTT
The DNA here is from genome assembly GCA_030522465.1 of Rhipicephalus appendiculatus. NCBI lineage: Eukaryota > Metazoa > Arthropoda > Arachnida > Ixodida > Ixodidae > Rhipicephalus > Rhipicephalus appendiculatus. Next base: position 706,854 of record JALIZH010010921.1, on the reverse strand, counting down.
AAAGCATGCTACGCATTACATAGTATGCACTAAGGGATTGAAGTACGGACTAGTGACAGGATATCGCTATCGCGTTCAACTCTTAAAAGCGAAGCTTAAGGGTCCCCCCAAATTTTTTCACTTTTTGTTGCAACAAGTTTTTTTCTTTTTTTTTGGAAACCCTCTTTTTCTTGTTGCAACCCTTTTGTGGCAAAGAGTGCAAGCCTTTCTTTACTCCCATTAGCAACTAATTTGTTTATTTATTTATTTAGACAAGCAAATTTGCATTGCATGTTGCACTTAGCGACGGCATCGCACACCGCATCCGCACAGCGAGTGTCTGTGGGTAGTGAGAGACCTACGTGGAAGGCGAACCAAAGTTCGTCGTCTACTGCGCCATGAAACTTTCACTATTTGTGGGCACATTGTGACAGCACGCGCGGAGAGCTGCTAATTGATGCTTGTCAGCGTTCATACCAGTTCGAACGACATCAACAAACCCCTCGACGCTTTATGCTCATGGCGCATAGGCGATCACGTGGCACAGGTTTCATACACTGTGATGTGCCAGTGCTTTATGTCAGTTTTTTAATTCAAACACGCTTGCGACTGCTTTATGTGAGTTTTTAATTGAAATTGCAACGATTGCTTCGACCCGTGTTAAGATGCGCCGCTTCGTCCAGGCCTGTGGTCAACACGAGCATTTACGCTTAGCTTTACGGACCAGTGTATCGTTCGAAGGCCGCTTCGCCGTGCGACTGGCATGCCTCTTTTTTGTTTTACAAAAATAAAACAGACGTCTATACGTGCGCTTTGTTGGTGTGGACACATCGCTTGCGCGGTGCGTTGCCTGAAGCGTGCAGTGTATTGTCGGCGTGCGCTTTACGCTGGCGATACTAGCAGGGCGATAATAGAGAGTAATAGCTGAGCGGCTCAGCGGGCCAGCGGGCCCAGCGAACGAGCGGAGACGCCGACTGCGCATGCGCGGCACGCTGGCACGGCCAGCGTTTTCACGGAGCGAGCCGCTCACCCGCTCATTTCGTCTCCTCAGCGCAACTTGCGCAGCGGACGAGCGTGGGAGCGTTTTCCAAGCAAAGCCTCTGCTCGATTGACAGTAACTTCAACCTTGTTCAAGAGGTGGCGCAGCAATGCGTTCCGCTGAAGCAAGCTGGTCATCGCTAAGCTATTACTCTTCCATTTGTCTTTCGCTCCGCTGCCCCCCTCCGCTCCTCCGCTGGGTCCGCTGGCCCGCTGAGCCGCTCAGCTATTACTCACTACTATCAAGGTCCGATTACGCTAGCCCGTCTTACTCTTGAAAGCGAAAGTCAAGCGTCGTCCTAGTTTTTGTTTCTTAATGGGCTCATATTTTCTGTGTGCATTAACGTAGTCTCGTAAGCAAAGTTCCTGCCTCAATGCGAGAAACTTACTTTTCTAATAAATGTGCAAGGCAGTCTTTCAGCAATGCACCACACCATAAGCCCTGCTCCTTTCCTCTACTAAAATAAATGTTGCAGCTGCACCAATAACGTTTTACTGGTGTGTTAATAGCTGCTCTTATTTCTACAGGCATAGGACGTCGTTAACATGTTTGGATAAAAAGAAAGATATCTATACTCTTTCTTTGCATGTGCGTTGTAATTAGTATTTATTCAAATTCCACGCACTTTCTCAACATCATGTTAGCCTAGTGCCATTTTTTGCGGCCGAAGCAACATCAAAAGTCCGAATTTTACTTAAATTATCCTGCTCACTTGGAAAGGCAGATAATCATTAACCGGACGTCACTTAATCAGTTGAACAAACCTATACGAATGCGGAAGCTGATAGCCCTACACAAAACTAAATATTTATTCCCTTTTGCAGTGGTGCTGACCGTGATGATAATCGTTATCTATCTCGCGTGCATCTATTTTATTTATCAAGATTATTTCTCTTTACTACTGTACTATTTCGATTCGTGTGCTATGCTGATATATACATGCTCTCCGGATTCTACAAAACCGTGTGAGCATGGCAAAAGAAGGAACTTTGATGAGCCACTTGACACCACTATTGTGTATCGACAAGCACTATGCATGTGGTAGAATATTTGGATTAACATATGGTGTGTGACAAAACTGGAATTATCTAAATCTAATCACCGATTCTAAAGGTACCTTAAGAAGGCGGGAGGCTGAAGGACAGCGTTGGCAAAGTTTTATTGATTTTCCTTTAAAATTGTTTTTATTGCGATAGCAATTATATGGACAGTCTCTGCTGATTTTCGCCGTCGCCGTCTGCATGTCGACGCCGTCATTCCAGACCACCCTTACGCGGGTTTGAACCAGCGACCCCTCGCTCCGCAGCCTGCTAGCCAACACAGCCACAGGTCATGCTCGTGCCAGCGATATAACGGCGAGTTATTCATATGCACCATTTGCCGCTCGCGGTACGCAGATCTCGCAACAGCTTGAGCGTGTTTTCTATCCACGACGCTTTTACAGTTTCTTTCAAATTGAAAATTGCCCTTGAGATGCGCACGAAAACGTGGCTCCCTTCTGTACCACTCATGATGTAGAATGAAACAAAAGAACACCGGGCACGCGTCAGACGCCACCGCGTGGCAGGAGACGCAGAGGGGTCATTCCGCGTGCCGCACTTTAAAAGAAAAAGAAGTGTCAAACAGCGTCGAAAAGTCATATAATTATATAATCAATCCTTGGCCAATCCCCCTGAGTGGGTATGAGCCATGTCAGAGGCAACAGCAACAACAGTGTTGGCTTCTGCATTTGTGGACACTCACAGCGCGTCGCTCAAATACAAATACGTAACAACTGCGACAGTTGTTAGTTCACGCTTGTCCTGTGTATACCTATGCGTCCTTTTCGAGCGTCCTCCTTTGTGCTGCGGCGGCGCGTTGCAAGTATCGAGCTGCTTGTCGTTCTTCGTGTGACAAACTAATTTCTTGCTATCGCATTCATTGCTTCGCCCTAGTGGCGAAACTGTGACTTTTCTTTCTTTATTTTAATTTCTTTTAGTTTTGGACCGTGCTTGTTGCATAATACCCGCACAAATAAATTCCGAACATCATGAGTGGTTTTGCAGACCCCTAGCTATTGCCTACGCAAGCTTTTTTGCGGTTTGTCTAACAGCGATTTAGAGACACGTATGCTGTATTTTGATTTAGTTTCTTTACACGCCAACAGGCAGTCAAGGCGAGGCATGAAAAACTGAGTGTTCCATCCGAAGATGTGGATCCCGCAAAAACCACTCGTCAGCGCATTTTTCTAAGAAGGATCAAGCTATGGAGGATGGCCTACATTGACAGGTTCTGCTCCATTTGACACAGTGACAAGAAGGGCTGGCCATTTTGCAAATAACCTTTTGTGAAACATTGTATATAACTATGGCCTCGTAGAGGCTGACCCGCGGAATGCCAAGTTCGGGGCAACATTCAATACCTAATCAACATCTCTCCTCCAGTTTTCCTACATACCCACACATTTATTTGACAGTTCACTACATGTAAGGAACGGTGCTAAGAACCCAATAAATTGATATTTTCATGTTCTTCACAGTAACTAACGACCGGAAGCTTCTAGATCTTTGTTATATATGTTTCTTGCTTACTTTACGAGCATATGGGGGGAGCTGGGTCTGGAACCCCGTGGGCGCAAGTAAGCGTGCTTCTCTCGGGGTATAAACATTCATTCTATGATTCTTCAAAACTTTTCAGAAGAAGAAGGGCCAGATTGAAACAGGTATCACAAACGATTGGCACTTGGAATAAGTGTGTGCACTGCAGAATGTGTACTGTTCTATTTATGATTCAGTGCCGCTGCGCACACACACAGAAAAAGAAACAAACAAACTGTGGGTGTTCATTAGACACATCTACCTCGTTCATATATGTTCATCATCATGGGTGTTCGTCGTCTTCATCGGTTGTGGGAACTCGGCTTGTTTGTGATCTGTGCCTCGGGTGAGGTCTCTTCACCGGGCTTTCGGGGCCTAATAGAGGTCGCGTTAAGCGTTGCGTCACAATTGGTGGAGGCTGCTCAGCGATCTTCCGTCCACTCCCAGCCTGCTCTACCTCCTGGAGCTCCGCTCAGGTCGCCGTCTGTGCCAGGTGTCCGGTAACATGCCTCAGGACGAGCCAACCGGCGCTCCTGCATCTACATCCTCGGCCCCGACTACCGCGGCCTGTGCACCCTGGATTATCAGTGGGCATCAGCGTGATCCCCCCATGTTCGCCGGACTGCGAGGTGAAGATGTGGAAGGATTGGTTGGACCACTACGACCGAGTGAGTTCAGCTAACAACTGGGATCATCCGGCCAAGCTTCGCCGTGTTTCTACCTCACGGACGTAGCGAAAACGTGGTATTTCAATCATGAAATTGATTTCACTTATTGGACTGACTTCAAGCAACAGCTTCGCCAAATTTTCGGTACCCCGGCAGTTCGTTCTGCCCTCGCAAAGAAGACCCTGGACGCTCGCAAGCAACAACTTGGTGAATCTTACACTTGGTATATTGAGGATGTGCTTGCTCTTTGTCGCCGTTTCAACACCTCCATGACTGAATCGGAGAGGGTTCGTCATCTACTGAAATGCATCGGCACTATGGCCTTCAATGCATTGGCTATACAAAACCCGGCAACAGTCGCCGATGTTGTTGCCACGTGCCAACGCCTAGAGGAACTCGAGTCCGAGCGGTTGCCCCCGGACAGCCCTGAAAACACCACCACCGCCGATCTCTCGTTGCGTGCTATGATCCGGGCGATTATACGGGAAGAGCTGCAATCTCTTAGCCTCTCAGCGACCCCGAGTCCACCTCACGCCTCCAGCACTCTTTTGCGCGACGTGATCTAGGAGGAGTTGGCGAAGCGACCTCTCTAGATATATGGTTATAATTTTCTTTCCATGACATTTTTAAGCTGTTTACCTTGGTTGCATGAATGATGTCTCGATTAACCCAGGTATCCTGCTTTCTTGTCTTTTTTTGCTTTTGTAGGTATAAAATTGTTTTAAAAAAGGATGCTATTTCTTTCAGCCTATGCCACATCGACTCAATATTTGTGGTTGCGATATTGAATAGCTCTAGAAAGGCAGAGAACTCGCTGATGAGGTTATGAAGTATGCTGGTGACGTCGGCAGTAGAGAAATCGTGATAAGTAGTTGGGGTATATAGGTCTTACATGGTGCCGCGAATGGGCACGCTACAAAATATATGTTTATGGTCTGCTATGCCATGCATTACCTTGATTTTGGCTCGGTCAGATGGGAAGTGTTCAATAAGGAATAATGAATGTAAAAAGGCTGAGTTTATATATAGGAAAAATTCATGTGAAACATAGTATCTAGAATAATTTCGGAACACGCAGAGTGAGAATGCAGCGTTTGCCAGTTTATGCCTAGCACGCTAAAATCGCCCAACAAGATTACACAGCTATTCGAAGCACGATGTAGCATAATGTTATGAAGCGTTCCAATGACATAGATATGTGCAGTAGGGCTCCGACAGACGCAAGCTACAATGGCAGTGCATGTACGTAAACTGAGCCTGCAGTTGATTGCATCAGTACCCGCGACATCAGTAGAGAAGTTCTGGGAAATGTCTAGAAGTTGTATCTGTTGTGATAAGGAGCGGCTGTTCTGCTGTAAGTTCGCGTTAATATGCTGGGAGCGTTACGAGTGCGTCTCAGTGGCATTGATGCAAGCGGTGGCTCTGCTGGAAGTTCTCGCAGACACGCTGGCAGCGTTCAATGGCATTGAATACTGTGAATTCGCAGCCGCCGTGTTTGAACACAAGTACGGTCGGACGTTGTCTTACGTCATGCGCAAACCATATTGCTCTTCACGAAATGAAATGCTCTGCCGATGAGAGGCGCTTGTCATTACCACAACCATTCTTCGCACGGCTTGTAGTGGCTCTCTTAATGTGAGTCTGAGCACGCCGCAGCACACATGCTTACTTAGTAGACTCGTGTTTACCGCAATTTAAATTTCTACTGAAGTTTTCTTTCCTTACCTCGTGCAACATTGCAGGTTGTTGCTATCACATTAACTGCTTCACCCTTACGGCAAAACCTATGCTTTTGTGGGGAGATATCCATAAACAACAGGGAAAAAACTATTACAATTGTGTAGAAAATGATTGTGATATCTTATCTAAAACTGCACTGAATGCATAAAATGTTTCATGAACATTTAGGGCAGTGGTGTGCCAGAGCTCGCCAGCGTTACGTCGATTCCAGGTTGTAATTGAAGCACATAGCAGCAAATTCTTGGCTGCTATGTGCTTCAAAAGCCGAGTGCCTTATTTATAAACTAAACACCAACGATTGCAGAAGGTGAACATATCTAACATATGCACGTAATACAACGCAAATTCAAAAGAAGAAGACATCCCACTTAGGTTTTTTGAAGTATTAAATTATGATGGAATTCATTCAATCTCCAGGAAAATATGTAACGCTGACATGGAGCATTCGACACGTCAGGATAGTTCTCTCCACGTATATTCAAGGGCAAACACTTATTTCACTGGTCGCGGGGTCTCAGTCAGTCAGTGAACTTTATTTATGAAAAAAAAATTTCCGAGGAGCCAATTCCCTTCAAAAGGGATGGTCAGCTGCAGGCCACATCCACGTGGGGACAGGAAGGGTGAGCCCCTCCGCCAAATTGTGGGCCCTGTGGACAGCCCTGATTTGGACCTCCCGATCCGAGCTGGTGATTGCCGTACTCCAGGCATCCTCTGCGCTGAGAGGCTCGCAATCGTGCAATGGCGTACGTTGACAGAGCATGGGAGGTAACGTGCATCCCATCTCGTCGCAATGAGGAGAGTAAGGTGTTATGCTGTCAATAAACGTACTGTAAACTAAAGGCGACAGGTAAGTACCAGTCTGCAGCATTTTTAAAGTGATTGGCTAGGCCCTCGAGAGTGGCGGGTGCGGGAGCGGGAACCTACGCCTGGCCAAATGATAATGTTTACAGATTTCCTTAAGGGTGAGGATGGCATCAATATGCTGGATGCAGTTTCCCAAATTAGAGACCGATGCCCGTCACGGTGGGAAAGCTTACGTGCGGCGCATGGGCAAGCTCATTGGCATTGCGGAGATAAGGTGGGCATCCATTCCCATTTGGGCCGGAAACCACGTGATATTACCGGCAATTTGGACTTTTATTTAGAGTATGGGCCACCTTCTCACAGACTGATCCCGTCATGAACGCTCGTGCAGTAGCCTGAGAGTCAGAGAAAATGCATCTGCCCTGAGAATCGCCATGGCCAGAGCTACAGCAGCCAGCCCTGCGCTGGCCAGTGGGCTAGCGCGAAAAGATGCTGCCGTGAGGAGTTTGCCATGGAGATCAATTACCACAGCCACAAAATTTTGCTCTGCCGCGGTATTGTGCTGCGTCACGCCACAAGGTTAGGGGTGTCAGTGGCGTAACTGAGGAGCGACCTAGCCCTAGCGGCTCGCCGGCCTTCATTGTAGATCGGGCTAGGGTTATAGGCATTGGGGAGACTGTAATCTGCTGTCTCAATTTGGCGGGCAGTTGTACCTTTTTGTCTGCTACCAAAGTGGGTTCGCAGTCCAGAATCTCCAGGATGCGGCTCTCAGCTTCAGAAGAGGACATCTTGCCTGGACAGTTTTATGGTGTTTTTGCACCTCTGCAATCTGATTAGATGGATTACGCGTATCAAGAGCCTCGAGCTTTTCCTCATTAGTATTGTTTGGACGGCCTAATACCTTCTTAATGCAGCTTCAAATATTCGTATCTAGTTTTCCTTGTTTTTTCCTTTCCCACCTATGAGCAGCGGCAATGTAATATATGGGACGCGTAAGAGATGCATGGAACAGCCTTATGAGGTTGACCTCACAAAGCCCTCCCCGCTTGTTAGACATCCGATGTATAAGCTTGACCATTCTTTACGCCTTCGCCGCACTACGGGCGAGAGTATGACAGTTACTACCACGCTTTTCTAGGAACGTTCCAATTTTGCGAATCTCTCTGACGAGATTCCATTGGCGCCGGGGAAGTATACATGATTACCTCAAACATTGAAGTCATCGGCGGTTTAGCAAATAGAGCAGTGGGGACTCTATGAACGGATACCACTGGGTTCCTGTACTATGCACTTCCTTAGTTAGTAGATCTGCATTTCGCGCAGGATTTATAACTACACTAATGGCTACAGCAGATTTTTTTCTCTTCTCCGCCCATCCAGGGTAGGGTAGCAAACCAGAAGTTGACCTTCGGAATTGCTTGCCTGCAGTTTACTGATTTTTATACGTGTCTGTATGCACCACATAGCTGAAGTATTTAAAAAAAAGGTAATATAAGTGTTCATTATTGATGCCTTAAATAAAACACGCAGTTTCCAAGCGCTTTTGCGCTACTATCACCGAATGCGCCTTTTCTTGCTTGCAGTAAGTACTATTACATTGATTGTTTATTCTATCAACATGACGCAATGACTACTCTTATATACTGCAACGTTTATATATTGGTCTATGCTAGGCTTCCTTTCTGCTATTACACTATTAATTTATAAATAAGCTTTTTCATTTCCAGATCTGTTTTCTGAGGCTGACAACAAAGTTGCTTTTTTTTCTGTAGCTGTAAATGTTGGATCATTTGATGAGCTGTATTGGGCGCTATCAGAAATATCACATTTAAAGAACGGACAAAAAACCAGATGTCTCAGGGGCTGCACGGTAATATTGCCGGAAAAAGAGAGGGCTTACACAGCCGGTAGGTGTTGCAGGAGACTCACAAAAATTAATACTACCATTTCCGTCACACTGACTACAAACAAAGTAAAAAAAAGGAACAGGGTGCACAGTGGCTTTTAGTACAAATTGCATGCAACGGTGGCATTTCAGAAGGAACCCTATTCTCCAATTAGCCCAACAAACTCCGCAGCCCAGCTGCGCAATCATTGCGATCATGTCATATTCTTACATTTTTCAAATATATAGACGGTCTTTTAGCAGCAACAGCTGGGCTCCGCATGCAACTACGTGATTGTTTTCCTTCTCTAGGCTTAACGCTAGGGAAGTGCTGCTGCATCGTAACATTGCGCATAAAAGTAGGAATGGTTTATTAGCTACTGCATCCGTCTGGTCATCGTCATGGCTGGTTACCCTTCACCAAAAAAAACAACGTAAATATTCCGTGTCATTCAGCAATTGCTAAAGAAATGTCAGATACGCATGTCTCTACGTTGTCAACCTCATGGAGCAAATAAAGCGCGAGGGACGTTCAGGCTCTTCAATAAATTATTTTGTCCCTCTACGTGCTTCCTGAAAACGAACGAAATTATCTCTCCGTATTTACGCCGCAAACGCTGGTACACTCACCTGACGATAACAACAGAAACGCCAAAGCGCAGCGATTTTCAGTCGATGAGATGGGTAGCCAAAAGCCCAACACACTGTGATGTTATGCCTTTTCTTAGCGCGGCGTCAAACAGCGTTTGTCCCTAGCAATCAGGGAAAAACAATAGCATTTTTTTATTTACGAAGGCATTAAGGCTGATGTTATACTCCTCTGAAAAGACCACATCTCGAGCTTGCGCCAATACTTGAGAATAGTGCTTCAGTTAGTTGTTAAATACCAATAAAAATATGCCCCGTACTTTTATAGAATTCTTTTTGACGAAATATTGTAGATAATATTTGGGGTTTAACGTTCCGAAATCACGATACGATTGCGAGGCACTCCCTTGGAGGAGGGACCCGAAAACTCCGACCAGCCATGTGCCTTAACGGGCTCCTAAATCTAATGACAAATATATGGATCGCCATTGCTTTTATAGTTACGATTCTGTGCTAGTAGACTTTATTCTGTCTACTGCTCACAAAAGGCGAATCATGCAAGATTCGCAGTTTCTCCAGAACGCTGTGCATGACTACATCGATTGTGACCAGTTATTGGCGTCAGTGATATTTTAGTGCCTCGTCCAAAAGCAATCCTGATTGTTCTTCAATCACTGTTAGACACACTTCGAGTGGTCGTCGGCAGGCTGAAGTCACCACATGGTGAGTCCGTACAACAGGTACTGGATGTTCTATGTCCAGTGCTTGCAGGCCTTCAGTAGGCACCAAGTCCCGGCGATGTACTGTGAAACGTGATACGCCTGGAGTCCTGCGTTCGCTACTATCGAACGCAGCAGTCTAGTTTAAGCTCACGTGTTTTTTTTTATGTTCCTTTCTTTCTATCTCCCTATCTTTTAATCCCTCATTCCTCTTACCCCGGTGTAGGATAGGAAACCGGACGCTCGTCTGGTTGACCTTCCTGCCTTTCCTTCCTCTTCCACCTCCTCCTCCTCCTTAATTCTAAGTACTTTTCAATTTCCCCATGGCTCACTGATAGTTTACCTATATTTAAATGTTTTATAGCATATTTGTTTTGACCTTTTCTTTTGATCTGTAGTTGAAGGTTTGGGCAAGAATGCAAGGTGACTGCTAATCCATCCTTGATATAATTTTTCTGAAGCAGATTTATTACAGTGCAATCAAAGTGTGAAGTACAGCCTGGAATTTCTGATTGCTCCGCTTTGTTGTTAACCCCTTTCAGGGCGTCTCTGTGACACAGTCTGCTAGGTGACACTTCTGTGCCGGGACTTCGAACGCGCATATGATATTGCCTTATTAGACCTGCTTTCTTGTAGTTTTGACTCGTTCCAGGACAGTAGTGCAGAAATGCATACACTTTGGGATCAATTTAATGATCTTGTGAATGATTGCATAATGCACTTTGTTCCTTTTATGTTAAATAAAACGCAAATCTGCTCGGATTTGTCGCGACACTTTGCAATTAAAAAGACGATTAAAACGCCTGAAGACAAAAAAAGATACCGCAAGCTATTTGGACGCTTTGCTTACTAAAATTTCCGAGCTCTCTTCCGAGCTCACAACCAAAGTTTCTTCAGACAAGCAAGGCTACCCTGGTGAGGAACTTTCAAAATTTAGTTGAAACATTTCAATCAATCAATCAATCAATCAATCAATGAAATCTTTGTTTTCCAACTAGCTTTCCTCGGAAGTGCTGGAGGCTGATTTCTCCAAGTAAACAAATTCATGATGCTTTCGGGGAAATGGTGTTTTCAGTTATGAGAACGCATTAATAGCGAATGCATTTAACATACACTTTTGATGTGTTTACACATGACAATGGTTCATTGCCATATTTTCATGCTTCGTAAATTTCCTATGTCTGACGTTACCATTGAAGAGAATGGAACACTTAAGAGGCTCGTTAACGTCAATGATAAGAAATCACCCGGTGTTCATAGTTTGTCTAATTGATTCTTAAAGCGATGTGCGTCATGGGTCTCAAATATCTGCGTGTCCTGTTTTCTATATCACGAACTCAAGGCGAGACGCCGATAGACTGGAGAACGGCAGCAGTGAAACCTGTTTTCAAAAATGGTAATAAGCAGCACATTTTGCATTATCAGCCTATATCTCCGATTTCAACATCATGCAAGCTTTTCTAGCATATAATACATAACCACATGGCTGAGTTCCTTTAAAAAATAGTTAGATATCATGCAATCTGCACGGCTTCAACAAACGATTTTCTTCAAAAAATAAATTCCGGGACCAATCCTTAGGAGGGTTGCGCACAATCCGGTGAAAAGTTCTCCAACTCCAAGCAAACCTTTTTTTTTCCTCAGACATGGAGGGGTCGGCGTGGCGTAACAGACGAGTAATTTCTTCTGTGTACAGCGTGACATTTTCGTTCAACAGCTGCACACGGGTCTGCAAGAGGGTTCCAGCCCTCCCTTTCTTTGTGGAGCACATTTGTAAATATGTTGGCTGAACGCGGCGCGGAAGAGGTCCCAGGTGATTAGCGTGGGTTCTCGGTTCTCGTAACAGGTCCTTGCACTATCTTGAAGGGCCTTGCACTGTCTTGAAGCTTCTCGTCAACGTCCCAGTTGTTTATCGTCGCGGCCTGGTCAGATGATTCCAGTCAGCTTTCTGAACTCACATGGTGCTCCCCGGAAAGTCGGTGGCTCTCTGGGCTGGAGCATGACGACAGTATTAAGCGGTACAGGGGCCTGTCATCATCTCTGCGGCTGATCTCGTAGTCTTTGGCTTGCCTGGTGGTCTCGGAAAGTAGTTCGTACCCGGATGTAGTTCATTTCGCTGGCAGCTAGTTTGATGGTCCGGGTTCTCGTTAGATTCAGCTTTCTCGCGGCTTGTGCATGCGTCAGCGCTTCGCTGGGGGGCGTCCGGATCATGAAAAAAGCAGCCCCTTCACCAGATGTCATGGGGTCGACATTGACGAATGAAGCTATCGGCGTGTTCAAGGCAAAATCCCTTTATTTGGGCGAACCTCTCTGCCCGGGAAACGGAAACTCAAACTACAGTAATACACACTACGCAGATAGCCGCTAACAGAGCGTCAGCCGTGGATAATACTGATCTGCGGTGAGCAGCGTCGGCATTTATACATGCAACATCGAACATTCAAGCGTTATCACTGGTGCTTGCGTAAGCTCTAAAATAAACTAAACTGTTCGCGTCCTGCGCGCACTATAAACAATGATCTCAGACAATCGCGATCCTTCTCAAACATGTGGCGCGATCTGCGCTAAGCGTTGCTTGCAGCCTGACGGGTGAAATCCCAATACACCTAACAAACACGCGTCAGTATGACGAAGGGGTTAACAATGATAACCTTATTCACAGCACCTTCCTGAGAGCACTGAGCTTTTCAGAAGGCGTTTTCATGGCACAGAAGTAATGAAACAAACTTTACTGGCCTTATTTAGCAAGACGTTTCACGGAGAATTACGAAGATTCATTCGTGGGTTGACTAAGTTGGGCGAAGCACTGCCTGTTTATGTAAGCCATCCTTGCGAACTTGATGCGCCTCAAGAAGGAATTCTGACGAATGATATTTGCGTAGTCATTCCGGTCTCGGTGAGATGCCCACAAGGTACGATGACTGTCCTTGAACGGCCTGCATCAGTAATAATTACAAAAAAAACTTTCGCAGAGCTATGTTTCGCTTTCTATTTACTATATATCAAAAGGTAAAAAAAGAAGGGGGCTTTATTTCTGGGTTTTGCTTCCATCGTTAAATTTGGCCGTAGCATTTGCTTCTCTTCTTTCATCTAATCTTTGAAGACACCTCCTGATCATTAGTGTACACAAATTCTCTTTTTTCTATTGGTGTAGAGCCATAGCCAAGGAAAAGCAAGTTATTGAGCTTTGGAATAAAAAAGTCTCCTGCGCAAACACGTGTCTGCACTTAAATCATTGTGATGTGTGCTGTTGCTAATAGTCGCTTCGCTGAAGGCTCTATGATTTTGGAAGAGTCATGCGACGTGCCTCTTTCCGCGGGTCACTAGAAAAGACATTTTTTTTCGCTCAAAACGAGTAGAACCGTAAACTAAGTGGCACTGTACTTCTAACCTGAGATTGAATGCATTCAAGATAAAGAGGCATAAAATTACACGGCCATTAAGATTCATTACTGAAAAAAACACAAATCAGCGCATTATAAATAGTTTGGCTCCCATAGAATATTGAGTCTCTTAGAATAATCTTTCGCAAATTTGACGCATTTACGAAGAGTTCTTCATACACCGTGCGTGAAATGGTTTGATCACAAAACCGGCAGGTACCATGGAGTTTTTCCACTTACCTTGATGTACGGCCACTTAAGTTGAAATTGGAGTACCGCCCAAACCCAATTCCAGAATGTGATGGCCGGCCATAATTCTGGATCGATGTGAATGTACGAATAGCCACTCTGCAGCACCAGGAATTCACTCAAACGAACTTCACCGCTGCTACGAAACCACAGCTCAGTTTCGGGAGCCTCACTGACAGCCAGCCATTCCGCGATGAAAGCTGCCGTTATGTCGCTGCAAAGGTAAACTCCTTTAACGTACACTAATTATCAACATTTATTTATTTATTTGAAATATAGAAACTTGATCGTAGTACTAGGGCAAAGCGGCAAAAGTTGGAACAGGTCCAACGCTACCTTATATAATCTACACACACCAGGGGCCCTTCGCATATCTTGCTCTCAACCAACGCTGCGATCAACTTATCGCGTTGTATCCACCTAGCAAACTTGTTTGAAGAACACTCTGTGACATTGTCCACAACGCCTGAAACCATTTCCGACCATAGTCGTCTTATAGTCATGCCTAAGCTTCCTCGTAAGTAGAAAGGGGAAGTAATGTAAGATACCGGTAGCTGAATATGAGCGTGATTTCAGAGATGGTAGCTTTAAACCGCAAGTAAGCGAACTCACTTTCTTTCCACTTTAACTGCAGGCTAGATCGAGAAAGGTTTACGAGAGACGCCGTGATTTAGACTAGAAGTAATGAAATAATATCACGTCAACAACGCGCCAACCACAGGTACACTAACTTGCATTCCTTTTGCCACTGACGTGCTAGTTCGGCACCACGTCGTTGCATTTTGGTTAGTCTTCTATTAGTTACTATGCGTTGAATGCTGCAGTTTCCCACATTTAGTGCCGAGCCATTTCAAGGAACACCTCGTAAACGACTGCCCTAAATATTTCAAGCCGTTCTTACTTCGCCCGTATGTGATCCCATTCGGCCATTCTCAATAGCTTTTGTTAGTAAACTCACCGCAGTATTGGCATCCATATTTATGAGCCCCTGAAAAACTTCCTATCTGATATAACAAACTACTTTTGCCATTTTATTACGTCTGGCCGTGAGGTGGTTATCTCGAATAATCTCTGATGACCTTCTCAAAGCCCCGTTTAAGATGTGGATGCCATGGTTTCTCAGGAACTTCTCTAGGCCCTGCACGGTCTCTAGATGTATTGCCATATTCTGCAGGCCTCACCAGTTTTATGTCGGCATTATGAACGTGACAGGCAAAGAGGCATATACATAGCCCAGTCTAAACTAACTGCTAAGTGTGACGGTTGCAGACTACTCTCTCGGCAACGCTGAGAAAGCCTGAACAGTGAAACGGAAAAATTAGGTAGATGCGCAGAATATCGGAAATGGAGCGCGTGTAGGTCTTCTTAAATGTATACAAGCAAAACCTATATACCCTTCATCTCACAGAGGTTCTCCTTTGGCACGGCTGCATTGTCAGAATGAACATTTAAAAAGCACATGTCACTGTGAAGTGAGCATAGTTAACAACTTATTATTTTATGGATTTTCTAAATCCGGGTGTAAGCAACACGTGCGCAGCCTTCAGGGCCGGGGGGCATTAGAAGCTTTCTGCACCACGTGAAGTTTTGCAATCCCTGCAGGATCAGCCGACATTTTACCGATAAACGACGTCATGAGGTGACGTCATAACAACGTCACAAGGCTTTTGCGTTCTGTGAGACTATGATGACATCATATGGTGCCGCCATTTCGCGATGATTCTTTTTACATCACTTTCGCTTTAATAAACAAACGCTAAGTCATTTCCAACATTAGTCCCTAGGCTAAAAACTCCTTTCCTAGAGCATCACAACATGCCAACCGCAAAGCCACAACGAGCACAATGCAAGAAATACCCCCCAAGGTATTCCCTTAGGTCAATTAGTACCACCCAAGCTCCTCGCACTTACTCTGGTTCAATGTCTCCTGCTTGAACGGCATTAACTAAGTCCAGCACCATACTCTTCAATCCGACTTTGGTGTTGTACGCTACGCAGAGCCTAAGCCTTGCTATTCTGGAAAGACAAAGAATTGTATTTAACATTTCCAGAAAGCAAAGAAAACCGAGGACGATATGCAAGCATTGGATATTTCAACAGACACCATGCCATTCTTTCGATTTTAGGTGCTGTCGAAAACTTGAAAGAGTGAAAAAGTGTTGGGGCTCTATAAAGCGATGCCCTTACTGAGCGGCATGGCTAAGTTATATAGTACAGAATACAGTAGAATACTTCTTTATCCATCAAAATCATATCGCGAATAACTTTATATTAAGCTTTAATCTCACACAGTGTGAATGATTCGGTATCAGGTGTATTGTAGAGCAAACGAAATAATTTGCTTTCCACATCCCTTAATATATTTACACGAAAATTTCTGCCATTCTCCGTACAGGAACGGGGCTCCTGTTGCAAAAAAATGAACAGGAGACAATATGCTGAGCCACAAAGTCTCGTATTTAACTGTGACATCAAGAGAAAGAGAAAGAGTGAGATAGAGTGATCATGCTGCCGTTCGCCTTCGGTCTATAAGTATTTTGCGCCAAAATTTCATAAACCCCCCAAACAGCACACTGTAAACCACACGGCCTTCTGAAAAGAACAATTTGCTACAAACTCCTCACCGGTTTTCCTCATCGCTGCCGACCTCAGTCTGCGCGATTCTCGCTCGCATCTCCTTGGGCAGCAAGTCAAGATTACCCACTGCTGTAACCCTCAAGCCTATTTTCGTGAAGATGTTCCTGCAAGCCACAATACGGGGAAAAAGTATAACCCCGCGAAAATATTGCTATGCTACAATTGCCACATTAATCACATTTTATATGCCTTTCAAAGCTCACCGACTTTTGCACTGTAACAGTGAGCATAAGTTGGTGGGTAGAGCACGACGAAAACTCATCCTCTACCCCACGAGCACCACACAAATATGGAAGGCATGGTGCATGAGCGCCAAAAATTAGAGCAATGAAAGTAACTGCGCAAAAGGAACATGGACGACAAAGAAATGAAGACCACGGGACAAGCGCTCACTGCAACTGAATGTTTATAACAAGAAAACCAGCCTTTTAGAGATACTGAGAATGAAGATGCTCACAATAAACACATGCTGATCAAATTCACTACCTTTGTTTCATGAAGTCTATTTCCTTCTGTGACATTAGAAGAGAGGGTGAATTGACGCAATTGTCACCTTCGTCATGGATCCAGAACGCCTGTAAAAATTTCTATTTATTTTTTAGACTTGTACTATAAATTCCGTTTTCGCAAACATGGGAATATATGCGCACCTCTTGCAATTGGTCAACTAATGGCTACCATATCGATTCTTGACGTTATTGCCGTGTTGTCACACACGAAGACGTGTTTTCGAATCCGCACACCGTTCTTCGGACATCGACAAGCACCATCATGACCTAGCTCTGGGCCAGCTGGTAACTAAACTTGGTGTTCACATGCTTAGTGGCGTAGAAATAAGCACCTAAGCACCAGCCTCGATTGTGTTTCATTTCCGCATGTCTGATCGCAGCTACCACATCATCTTCGAACCCATCATGCAACCTGACGCTCGAGTGCGCGTCTGCAAGCAAGAGCGATAGATCGAAGTGACTGAGCTCCGGCGGCGTTGCAACAAAGCGTTCTGTCGCTAGAACGACATGGAAATACTTATAGCACATGTGCTACTTCAGCATGCAGTGCACAGTCGAACAGAGACAACGTTATGAGCACAGGGAGCATTTGGCTGATATGCACATTACAAACAACAAGCATCGCTCACTGCTACTGAAGCTACTCGACCCAAAACACCTCCGAGTCTTCCTTACAGGTGCCAGCAGGCTGCCGTGAGTCGCTTACTGTTAACATCTTAAAAGACATCTACAACCGGCTGTACTGGGTGTTTAACGTAACAAGAACCGATGATTTTAAAAAAAATGGTTGACCACAGCTGAATGAATTAACGACGGTGACTGGCCGTCATGCGGCACTCGTTAGGGTACATTGTATATTGTGCTCAATTGGTCAATCTGCTAGGTTAGGTTAGGAAAATATTTTTGCAGCTTACATCGGGGCCCAAGAGCGTTCGTTACGCCGTGGAGGGAATTCCAGAACGACATATCCAGTGCTTTGGGGAGCCACGTGAATGTTTCGTGGCGTTTTTTTTTCGGAATTTAAAGTAAGCCCAATAAATATGAATTAAAACCACGTGACTGCATTCAGCAGCTACCGTACTGCAGTACTCTCAAACGTGCTTCTATAGAAACAATGTTGCTCCGTTGGCCGTCCAGCTGCGGCTTATCAGCGACGATGGAGATTTCTTGACGTGTTCGGCCATCAACAATGCCGACGTGCATTGTTAAGCTGATGCCCAGAGCCGAGACCATTTCTTTCGCCGGTACTCCCACTCGGCTCCTTCGGTCAAAGCACTGTTGAGAGCGCATCGTATTCAAGAACCTCGTTTTTACACGTGGTATTCAAGAAAAAGCAGTGAACCATAATTTTACACCTTGCGTCACCTTGACGTCAAACAGCCTGCGATGCCAGGGCACTTGTTCCTCTAGGGCAGGGGTCTCAAACACGCGTTCCCGCGGGCCGCATGCGGCCCGCGGCCCCAATATGACTGTCTTCATTACTACTTCATTTTTTTCCTTAATAAATAAGTTCGGGGGCCGGACAGACATGACTGGTCTAACGCGTTGTTTTCGCGAAGCATTCTATATGGTCATCGTGTGTTGAAATATAACCGCGAAACAAAAACTATATTTCAGAATAGGCGGCAATATTTTAGCCATTTTGGCGATCAATGTTGACATGCTGTGCGCCAACAGTCGTTCAGCAATAACCCATATTTGAGATATGGGAACGGTTTTCTTTCAAATGCTAGCTTTTGCTGACAATCTGTACAAACTACCCCCCCCCCCGCTCGTACCTTCTTCACTGCTCCGGCCCTTTCGAGACTTAATTGCGTAACTGCGGCCCGCTGGCTAAGGTGAGTTTGAGACCGCAGCTCTAGGGTATGTTTTGAGCTGGAAAATTGTAACGCAAAGCGATATTTCACGCTCTTTTAATTATAAATTTCTGTTCTTTTTTTCAATTAAAATTTTAAGCTTAGTATTTAACTTCTTTACTGGAGACCACTGTAGATTCATGCCTGTGAAAAGCATGCAGTTACCTACATCAATAATTCACAAATGACCCACTAGGGTGATTGTAAGTTGCAACAGGCAAGTTAAGGTCGTGTAGGCTGCCACGAATACGTTTTTGCGCGCCGTTACCGGTTAATGTCTCGGACTTTTAAGTGCTTGGCTCTAAAAGTCATGAGTTTAGGGATGTTTTTGATAAGAGTAAAAAGATTATTTTTGCTTGAGTACCATATTTTAAATAATTGGGGGACCCTTAAGCTTCGCCTTTAAGAGTTGGAATCGTTATGATAGTCACATATTCTGACGCCCGATTGCAATGTACGCTTGTACCACGCAATATTCCTTGGGAAATAACATGTTATATTGCGACGCCTATATAAGGGACGCTTGCGTTTGCGAAGCATGGAAGTTATTTTCACTGCATTTCCAAGCAGAGGAAGTTATTTTCACAGTATTTCCAACCAGATGGCATGGCTGTGTGGTAGAACACCTGCTTGCCACGCAGACGACCCGGGTTCGATCCTCACTAGCACCGGAAAATTTTTATTAGTTATTTTATTTGCATCTTTCTTGATTTTTCGGTCACGGACAAGATGATGATTTTTCGGTCACGTACATGATGATTTTTCGCTTACAACCAACGACGCCGACACCTGACGCCGACGCCGGAATTTCTGCGAAACGAGCTCTTTAATGCTATCGCGTTAAAATTCGGGTAGTTCACGAACAATGTGGCATACCACAAACTTGGTCCTTAAATGCTCTGCAAACTCTATGACCATGCGAGAATTCGGGGCTCTCGGAAGATCATTAAGTACCCTAGTTTTGACGTTAAATAACTATTTTTGCACAGTCAGTACTCGGCTAGCGACTATGGCTGTCAATGAAGAATACAGTAAGTACTCTCCTCGTAATCCTAATATCTTCAAGTTCACCTATATAACAGCTAGTGAAATTGTAGCTGCAGTTAGTGGTATGTCAATCAAATCCTTAGTCGGTTGCGACAATACACCTTCTTTAGCGCTAAAAGAACATATATAAAACTTATAGCTGTATACGTCTACGTACCCCGACCTTCTCAAGTTGTAAAAGATTATCCTCATTCAGAAGGCTGGTGATAACAAACGTCCCAGGAAACTACCGTCTCACCAACATTTTAAGTACCATACGTACAGTGTATAAAAAGTAATAGTTAAACAAAATCATGTCTTTCCTGGAACACCAAAGTGTTGTTACACCTAGTCAACATAAATTCAGAAAGGTTAGGTCCAATGACACAGCTGTTTTGTCCCTTTCTGAACTTAGGAATTTCCGTTTATATAACAATGAATCATTTGACAGCTAGGTATATTTCTCAATATAAAGAAAGCCTCTCATACAGTCAAGGAGAAGAAGAACGAAGTTAGGATTCGGAGCTAGCCATTTGAGCAGCAAAGACTTCTATGACCATGGGTCCTCGTTCTTTATACCTGGAACCAGTAATAAAACTTCAGAAAAGAGCAATCTGCTTTATAACCAATTGATACTATACGGCGCTTACGCTGCTACTCTTCTGAAGCCTACATATCACGCCGTTCAGCATCCTAATAAACTATGAACAGCCCTTCAGGTCCATTCTACAATTAGAACCAACTATGCGATGCAGTTTCAAAGGAAACTACATTGGCTAGCCAAAAACACTTGGCATATGAAAAAACAAGGAACTTCTACGTCATCACTGCCTTTCCCCAAAAATTCGCCATTATATCACTAAATTGTGAATGCTCACAAAGAGTGCAGGGTTCTGCCGAAGAATTTCATCATCTCATCAAGGGCAGTAACGAGGTCAGTGGTATTACGGATCATGT
Source organism: Rhipicephalus appendiculatus (assembly GCA_030522465.1). NCBI lineage: Eukaryota > Metazoa > Arthropoda > Arachnida > Ixodida > Ixodidae > Rhipicephalus > Rhipicephalus appendiculatus. The sequence goes on along the minus strand of JALIZH010010921.1, from coordinate 686,239 downwards.
TGCGAGTGCTGATCATGAAGACGGTAACCTCGGGAACACCGAGAGCTGTCATATAGGGCCAAAGCTGTCGAAAAAGAAATACATGCGATCAGACAGTGAAAGCAAGACATACCTGGGACAATGTTGTATAACATTGTGCTGACTGTGAAACAAGAGAACCATGGGCTTGTAAAACGTAGAGGGAGGAGTAATGTCATAGCACATAGCACCGCAGATAACTTGCTCTGTGCAGCTGTAAGATCTCAATTTTTATAGAAAATAATACATATTAGAACAATTAGTTTATGTCTAACAAGCTTGTTGTACCAATCCATGGTATTGGAATACCATATATGAAAATCGCTATTGACCTATATGAAATAGCGCCTTTTCTGAGGGTTTCTCTCAACTGTAGTATAGAAACATTTCGAAGAAATTTTTTTTATGAAAAGCTTCCGAGATACTTCAATATAATTTTGATCTTCTAATGAAATAGCAATGCTGAAATAAACCTATAATGCTTAGATGCCAGTAAAATGGTGACACTTCATACATCAGCGCCAGCGTCGACGGCAGTATCGATGCTGGTCCATGTGAACCCCAAGTGCTATAACATGCAAGCACGCTGACTGCGCGGTGCGCCGTTGGACAAAATGTAAAGCTTGTAACAAATCATGTTGTCATTGCGCTGAGCATATGATTGTACGAGGGAAGGGCACCGTGCAGGTGGAGCGAGACGATGCACATTTTTTTGCCCTCGTCTGTAGGCACTGTGCATTTTAATTAAGAAGCAGGGATAGTCACTTGATATACTCTCCCCAAGCGGTTTGGTATAACAGTGAGTTGGGGTAACAGTTATGACCGGCTTGGTGTCGAAAGGCCATGTGTATACATTTAAAAAAAATATCAATTTCTGTTGTCAACATCAGTCAGTAACCAATTCTGCTGACAATAAGAGTACCTTCGCAGACGCTGTTATATACCTTTAAGTACTGCGGACATTATATCACAGACAAACTCAGACATAACTAAATTAAGATGAATGGATGTCCATGGCCTTGGGTATTTATGTCCCACTAAACACGCGCACAAAAATAATAAACTATCGTCGGGATAAGTTAAACTATCTAAACTATCGTCGATAGTTTAACGCATCCCCTCAGGAAGGGAGGACCACTCCCGAAACTGTTGGGAGCTAAATAAATATTTATAGCGTTGTTGACAACGCCTCCGTTGTGTTATAACCAACTATATATATATATATATATATATATATATATATATATATATATATATATATATATATATATATATATATATATATTGACCAACGTTGCGTCTGGCGCACCAGACTTTGCCAATGTCTAGTCCGCCAGATTCTACCGGGGTCCGCAGAACACAAGTTTCCTCTCATTTAGCTACACTGTGTAAGTAGCCCTGACCAGCTGCTTCTGCGTGCGCCTTTTCCTGGCTCAAAATATTTTTCATTAGCAGCACCACAAAGAACAACTGGGACAACAGTTACAATGGTCTACTCGAACAGATTCCCATGACAAAACCGAAATAGGAACACCGCTGTAATCTCTCAAGTATGAGACCTCTTACCGTAGTGATCTTGTGAAACATGATGTAGTACACCTGGCTCAGGGCTATTCCCTTTATTCGAGAAAAACGCCGGTTACCGTCCGCGACGATGGCGAAATGCCGAGGTATGGTTCCTTGTCGTAGCACCCACAGCACGATCCTTTCGTACCAACTTAGTTGGGCATCCCATCCTGGCAGCGGAGCACCTTTGTAAAAACAACACATAAACATGTTTGATCTATCTGTCGTAGGTACACTAAAGTGGAACGCGTCTTTACTAAAGTAGGTCACTGTTTATTGTACATTGGCACATGAAAACTTGCAATGTCTGCTGCTGTTTGGTAGTTGTAGCACCGTTTGATGTGGACTCACTTACGCTGAAGCCTCGTGGAACGTCTTCATCACGATGATTGACGCCAATAATCAAGAACAAACCTTTCTGGCAACTGAAGTAGTAAACATAAACCCGGACGCAGCGTACGGTGAATCCCGTGCAAAAATGGCACCAATAGGCACATACACACAACTCAATATGCGCTCATGCAAAGCGTCGTCATTTGAGAGGAGAAAGAGATAGGTGTGCCGTCTCCTGTAAATGGGTCACCAACTTTTCTATTAATGCATACACTACCACACAGCGCTTCAAGGAACGCGAGAGGCAGTGCTCGTAGCTTTAGCCGTGAACGCGCAAAGGCGTCCCGTTTCCCGCTGGCATGTCTCACTGCAACAGAGCACACACTCAATTTGTATTGAAACAAAATGGAGTGGAAATCGGGGAGCCAGCGTCAGCGGTGCGAAGCAGAGCGCCTCGTAACAAGCGTTGAACGTAGAAACTGTGACACCAAGGAGCCCAAGTGCTCAGACTACAGAAGTGCGTATTGTCGGCACTCGTTAGTGTTATGATGCAGCACTTCACCTCTCCAATACGGTTATCCGCGCCACCCCGACATGGTCATTGTGAAAGAGAGAAGGTGTTGAAGATATAAGGCGCATTTTAGAGCCTCGTGCATGAGCTTCACTGGCGCTGTTCGTAAGGCATCCTACTTACCGACGTCCATTGTCGTGAAAGCCCACGAAAGTTAAGGTGAGGGTTCGTTGTCGGGGACAGGGAAATCGTGGGTTTGACTCCCGGGTAGTCGATATTATCGATTTTTTTCTTTGTCATTTCAGCTTTACTGACGTAGTTCCGTTAGGGAAAAACGCGGCATAAACGCGGCAAAAATTGGCCGCGTATCTGCGTGCTTCGCCGCAAATGTCGTGGAAAGACGAAAGTTTTCTGCCGGCCGTACTACTATGTTTTGCCTTGCCTCAGATAGCGCCTCCTCTATGTTGAATAGGCTGCATCTGGCTGGCATTGATAAAATAGAGGAGGCGCTGCGTGCGATATGGACGCCATCTGGCAGTGGCATTGGGAAATATGAGCTTGTGCAGAACCCAGGACCACTGCCAGGCTTTTTCGTGCACATCGTCCTATTTTCAGCGCAGCCTAAGAAGCACTAGGGTCTTTAGAATTGCATATCTATGTATTTTCTAGTAAATGAAGACACCACCTAAAACTTACGTATTGTTGTTGCGCCTCAGATGTGCGTAATATTTGCTTTTTGATCGACAATGTTCACAAGTAGGAACGCAGCCACCAGTTCAAGATGGCTGGGCGTTCAGCAAGTGCTTAAACTTTGGGCGGGTGGCTGAATCGTTTGACAGACAGACACAGACAGACAGACCAAAATTTCTGCGTTGAAGTATCCCAAGAAAGACCATCGTCTTTAAAACTGGAAGTGAGCTGACGGGGAAATTTCTGAACTGAGAATTTCTCGCGTAGAAAACGTTAACAGGGGACACTGATATCACTCGTCTATAGCGGCGCGTCCAGCTTGTCGCGCATGAAATCAGAGCTTAACCTTGCCCCAGTCACCCCGCATTGTCTCCACTTTTCCGCAAACTTCTTTTCTCATGCCTAACCCTTCCAAATGATTTTAAAAAGACTTCTATCTTACATCCCTCATATGTTGACCGTGTTCAGAAGGAAAAGTCCCATCCACCATAAGAACACTAACGGTAGCATATCTGGGATTATTCTTCCATAGACCTCATGTCGAGTGGAACTGAAAATTGGTTGGTAAAACCGTCCTCTCGGCGTCCCGTTCTTTGATAACCCGGGCTTGCTGGGCAGCTCTGTTCTCGTCAGCGAGCTCTGAGCTATGCAAAGCCTCGGCCTACCTTGTTGGGAGAACGACGGTTAGAACGCCTATCACATATTTTCCCTTTCCCACAGCTAATATCAGAAGTATTACTTTCTTTTCTCGAAATGAATGCAGCCAAAAAACTAATGGCGCACAGATTCGGAGCCTATGATTTCATGATTTTTCTGTCAAAATGAAACATGACTGACTGCATGATGATGAGGTATTTACTTGCATGCTAATTACAATTAATTGCTGAAACTCACGCAAAACAACACATTACGTCATTTCCTTTCTTCGAATGTAATATTAAATGCCTTGGAATTATGTTATGTGAATTTGACACATTCATGGACAGCGCATCATAAATCGCGCCTGAAGGGGAATATTGTACTTTGGGAGATATGCCCGCGCTACTGCTCACGTTGCATGACCTAGGTTGTTCCGAATTGCCGTGTTTTCCCGCGAATCGAAAAACGACAAAAAATTTGCTTTCACTCCGGAACGAAGTAATAAATAATCTTTCGGGTACGTTTCCGTTAAGGTCAAAAATAACGTTTTTCTCATTTTTCGTTTTTGGCTTTCGTTTCGTTCCGACACACTGCTTTGAGGTGTTGAATCTCACCGCCATTGAGCGAAATAAATGGCTTGCTGATGCAACTGTCTGCCCCTTCCCTGATAACAAACGCTTCGACAATATTTTACGTTTTGTCTTGCACTTTACCTTTTTTTTTTTTTTACAAATTTTGTGCTCTCAAAAATGCAACCACACCAGCGCTGTTAACAACACTCTGCTAGAAAGCTTCCCTATTTTGTAACGCACATTCAAATTGTGTTCTTTTGCCCGTTCATTGAAGCACCTTCCGAGTCTGACCTATATACTGGCGTCCGTGTAACAGGCATCTTATAAACCACATTGAAAGACATTGCGTATAGCTCGTTCTATGCTTCGTAGTACAGAGCGACCTTGTATCTTTATTTGTCATCGCACATAATTTAGACCATTTTCAAGGTGCGGAGAAAAGAACCTTCGAGTATTTATCCACACAGATTTTGGCATTTATCCGCGAAACAGCCAAACCGTAATATGTAGCAATAATAACTGCTAAGGTTTTACGTTCCACAACCATGGTTTGATTATGAGACACTCTTTAATGGAGGGCACTTGAAATTTATACCACCTGGGTTCTTTTCAAGTAAACTTAAATGTAATCACAAGGCGGTCCTAGTATTTCACCTCCCTCGAAATGCACTTTGCGGCCGGCATTCGATGCCGTGATCTGCGGGTGAGCAATCAAGCACCATAAGCACTACACCACGGAAGCCAGTAAAAAAATCTAATATGCACAAATAGTACATGAATCATTGCCTCACCTTGATGACTAGTTTCTGCACTATCTGAAGCTGAAGGTGCGTCACTGTTAGTCATAAAGGTGGCTCTGTTCGGACTGACCATGCCCCTCTGTTTCGTCTATGTCTTTGAACCGCAGAACCGACAACGCAGCTACAGCCCGTGCCGCCACATACGAATAGTTCCGCAGAAGAGCACAGCTGCAGCTTACTAATAGGCCAAATAATGCAACCCTGATTTCATCTATTTTGAATATTCTTGCAGCTTCGTAGTCGATACAGTCTCATGAGCCTGGTGTGTATTCCCATGCATTCACTTTTTGCCTGCCATAATTTCGAGCTTTCGAAGCAGGTTAAAACAGCCGAAGTAGGGGCAGATAATAAGCCACGCCAGTTGGACGCATGTGTTCGCCTCATACACAAAAGCAGTAACAGCTGCGGGAGTGCCTCGCCCTCACTATTCTCTTTAGGTATTATGTCCTGCCCTGACAGTTCGTTTGCAGCCCTTTCAGTTGCCGCCTTTTTGTAAGAACTATTCGGCTTCCACTGTTCCGAGTTGCTCCACAAATACATTATATTTTTGGAGCAGCTGGGAATCTGCTTGACACAACCTTAATGAATACCAAAAATATGTGAAGCTGAGGAAGGTATAGGGGACGTCATTTGTACCGTTGTCATTCCCCTGTTGTAATTATTATGTAAATGCGAAGAAAGTAAAGAGCAAGGAGAGACAACTTGGCGCCGGAAGGGTCCGAACCTGCAACCTTCGGATAACGAGCCCGATACTGTAGCAATTGTGCTACGGTGGCCGTAGTCCTCCTGTCCACTTTGCCAGGTATTTTTGGGCATGCAAACCTGGAAGTGGTGGTCAGCGGCCACGAGCGTAGCCAGAAATTTTTTTCGGGCGGGGGGGAGGGGGGGGGGGGGTTCAACCATACTTTATGTGTGTTCGTGCGTGCGTTTGTATGTGTCCGTGTATATATACGCAAGCAAAATTGAAAAAATCACAGCATATCCACGAGGTGAATGATGGTGAGGTGGGCGAAGCTTGAGAGGTTATGGTTGATGCCGTTAACCCTCCGAGAAGTTCGCCCGATAAAATCATCATGCAAACACGTGAGGTACGGTGAAGAAAACTTTTATTGAGATTTCAAGTTACCTTTATATATTACGCACTTGTGGTCGGAGAAGTGCACAGCTAGCGGCGCCAACGTGCACTCCGAGCAGCGAGAGCAGCGGACCCCGAAAGGCGAGCCCGAGAAGCGGCGGCCCTCCGCGCCCGCTGCTTCGCTTCGTCCATGCCCCACCAACGATTCGACACGTACGGCGACGATCCAGGAGACTGAGAGAGGCACTCGATCGCCGCGCACTCAGGCAAAGCGCGCAGCAGCCAATCGGAGAGTAGCGGCAGAGTAACGCCATCCAGGAAATGAGACGAGAAATGGTCATCTCTTATCATGGCCGCCGAGATGGCAGGCGCTACTGGGGGTTACGCGTTACGCCTGACAAGGTTAGACTAAGAGGAGCTTCGCCCCTAAAATTTCGGGGGGGGGAGGGGTTGAACCCCCCCCCCCCCCCCAACCCCCCTTGGCTACGCCACTGTCAGCGGCATTGGTAGCCACGGCGATATGTGCGGAACACTCTTTTTTGCCTGCCGGCGTCGCGCAGAATGTGAAGCCCTTGTATACTGCCTGAAGGTAATAAGTCTGTCGGAACGAGACTCTGGCTACGGATGAACGAGAGAAGGGATTTTTTAAGGGCTGGTTTTTTTGTTTCATAGCGTCTCAATGCAGTAGAGCCGCTTACGCCAAAGTCTGATAGTCGTACCTCCTTGCTTACAAATGAAGTTGCGACGATCTGTTAGCAGGGCGGGCCGAGGAGTAGTCTACGACATTAAGATCCGGTGTCTAATCCGACGTCCGGTGCGGTGTCATGTACGTACGCCAGAAAAACAACTCCGCTCGACAGAACCACAGCGCAAACGCATCTCTGCAAGTTATTGCAGTTTTGCTTACCTAGGTTAGACTTTAAGGTAACAGTGAGAGGCTTTCGACATCAAAAATGCACAAACTTCAACCATTGCGAGTCACCTGTGCCGTGATCGGTGCCACCAATTATGACCGGTACGACATCCAGTGAACGTGGCCCTAGCGTAGCGGCTGAGTCCGTCTACATGCCATCGGCACTTCTAGGTTGATGACTCTGCAAAGGAAGGTATTGGGCTAGTAGGTTTCGCATGATTAAAATACTGCGCTACAGTTACTACACCCCCCCCCCCCCCCCCCCCATCAACATCGCAAACCGATCTTTCCCTTTGCCTGGAGTTCTTTTTTCCTTCATGTTTTTTTATAAGTTCAGTTCATAGTTTGCGCTTGTCGTGTCCACTTCGTAACCTGTGTCCTCTCTAACTTCTCATGTCCTAGTAACTATTAGTAACTATAGCGCAGTATTTTATTCAGGAATGACTCTACAGCAGAGCTTTGTCATCGGTTAACCTGATTGATCCATTGTTTCTTGCGCATGGTGTCCGCACAAAGAGTGATGGGCATCGATGCGGCGTGCTTTCAGCCAGCGCACAGAGGCCGCCACCGAAAGCCGCCGTTCTCACTCGCCGGCACTTCGCAGACTCATGTGAAAGCGTACTAGTCATTTGGTACGCCTTATCGAGGTAACATTGTGGCATACTTCCTTATGCATTGAAATTGGTTTTACCAATCGGTTATGTAGTTGCAGTTATCGATGGAGATCCAAATCAGTACGCTGACACGGCTGCTGTACTATTATATCGTCGCTTGCACAAAAAATTCATCATCAGCATCATCATCATCAGCCTGTCTACGCCCACTGCAGGGCAAATGCCTCTCCCATGTTTCGCCAATCAACCCGGTCCTGTGCTTTCTGCTGCCACGTTATACCTGCAAACTTCGTAATCTCATCTACCCACCTAACGCACAAAAAATTACGCGTTATTTAATCAAGGTCGCGCGTGCTTATCGAATAGATTACAGTCAACGTAAAACTTCTGTCGTAATACCCATGTTTCTGCTGGCATCGTTACACAACTGCAAAGAACTGGTTATATGAAAGATACGCGACTTTTCAACATATATCTGTGCGTAGTAACTTTGTACGTATCTTTAACGTCGTTTCGTAACGTTCCACTCTATTAAAAATTACATTCCAGTCACCTTGCCTCCGCATGCTTCGCATAACATCGATACCCATGGTACTTGGGATCTGCCAAATTTTTTCTATGTTGTCAATTCTGAAAGAAAGTTGGTGCTGTTGACCTCAGCACCTGTCATGCGTGGCCGGCAGAAGTCTGTGTCCCATAAAGACGCGAGGTTTAGTTGTAAAAGAAGATCGCTTCTGTCTTCAGCATGCGGCATCTGAAGACGATGCCAAACGGTGCGTTCTGTTTTCATAGTCTTTTTACGGCAATAGTGGCCCTTTGCGGCGTCGCGCAGCAGACTCGTCTGTAGATAAGGTGGCGAGTTGAAACCCTGCTGACGGAAGCTTTTTTTTTGTTTTTAAAGGCAGCCTTTTTTTTCCCTTTCATTGAACAAACGTCTTTAGTGTCTACTTTCTTCCAGTGGCCATTACTTTATGCCTTAAACTAATTTTGGCGTAGCGTCAACTTCTGTGCGCTACAAGTAAAGAAAATCGACGAAGAAAACGATACGGGACAACACAAGCGCTTTTGTTTTCTTCGTCAATTTTGTTTACTTGTAGCGCACAAAAGTTTACACTATGTACAACCAACTGGGCCCTACCCTGGCTCTTCTAGCAATTTTGACGACACGTTAGAAGATGCGACTGTTCCATACTTAAAAGTTGTTGATGTTGGCGTTTCAGAAACGATGTGTTCAAGATTACAAAACCTAGTGGGCCATCGAGCGGGCCAGGGCTGTCGCCGAGGAACTCGGTAGATGTTCCTCGAACGGTGGGTTTCTGGTAGCCTAGCCCCGGGCACAACCGTTGGGCAAATAAAGTTTATTCAACTCAACTGAACTTTTCTTGTCATTGAAAACTGTCTTATTAACTTGGTACACTAACATCATATCTGTGGCGTCGACGCTCGGAGGCTTATGGTTACGAGACATTTATATCACTTCGCGGTACCGGCGAGATGCTGGCGCTAGAATTACTCCCTTTAACGAGAACGGAGTGCCAGACCTCGTTGACGTCACGTCGGCGCTAGAGTTGCATGGATCGGGAACTACACCCGAGTAGCAGAGAGTTCGTAGTCTCTTTTACCCTGCCTTCAAAGAAAGAGTAAGTTCCGCGGATAACTCTGCACTGCACCCCCCATGGAGTTAAAGAATTCTGGCGGGAGTAATAAAGTCGCCCTGCTCTTGCAGTACTCCCTCTACATTTCTGAGAGCACAGTGCATTTTAAAGTCTTCAAATACTTCCCCTATATCTTCCTTGTCTTCATTTCGCGCTGGTTGTCAACATAGGATAAACAAACCCTGCAATTCTCCTTCTTTCCTTCAACCGCCCTTCAAGAAGACCATGTTACGTCACATCTCTGCATTATAAAGCGGGTTGTAGTAATGTCAATTGTGTAAACATATTTATTCACGTATAAACTGTGGGGTTCGGTGTCTACTCCAGGAAAAGGGCCGCTCGTCAACGTCGGAATAACTCAACAATTTATTAGTACGAAAACAACTTTAAAATATTACGGTGAAACAGCAACTCATCAGAACAAAGTCCGCTACGGATTCCACGCACCACTTCCGTGCCCTTGCCGCTAACCCTGGCCCCGGCGGACAGCACGCCACGCACACGCGCACACCTCACAGCAGTTCACCGGCAACTCCCCCCGGGTAGTTCGCTGCGCTGGCTTATGAAGGATGCGCGCATGACGGCACCTGCGCAGTGGTGCCCGTAGCTGCTTATCACCACCGCTGCGGGTGAGCGCGAGGGTTGATATCGGAGATCCCCACAAAACATACAGGAATGACGAGGGACCTCAAGGAGCCAAAATCCACGCAAGCGCAAGCTCGGGTCGTATGGCTACCACTAACGCTGTCGCTTGCTTTCTTGGCTGCTTCGTCATCGTCTAGTATTTTTCACTACAACTAATATTAGGCACATTGCCAAACTATAGACAGCTTTCAGCAGGGGGGCCACGGGTGCAGTGATGTTTTATTGCGTAATCGCGCTTGAATGTCTAGGCTTGGGAAACAGACCAGCGAAGAAGCCATACAACTGTAGGCATGTGCGACGGTGCGGCCAGTGCAGTTTTTTATGGTCCACGGATGAACAGTGGCTAGACCACATCACATCACTTTATTTTAAATGTGAAGCATTTCTTAGCGGAGCTCAATCCGGTGTCCGTGCGGCGTCCCCGCCCTTAGTGCGCATGCCCCAACTCTGCCCCCCTGTCACGTCAGCGCTAGGAGGTGCGAGGACCCTCTCCTCGTGTTAGCCCCCGGGTCATTCCACGCCAAACGTCCCAGCCATTTTGGCGACCATCTCAAATGTATTCGAAAAAACTCGTGCTGACTTGCGACATTGAAAACAGTGAATTGCTGGAATATTACGGAGATAAAAAATTTTTTGGTCATGTGGGTGCCTTCCGAATTTCCCAGAATGTCATCTGGGTGTTGTTTGTGAAAAAATTTATTCTAAGAATTTGGTTTCTTGTTTCTACACCAAATTTGGTTTACATAATAAGCAAAGGCGTTTGTTTAAGGTTTTTGAAGCTCAATAATATTAGCGCAATATTTCTGCCATATACGCCTCGAAGAATTTAGCCAAAATGTTCTAAGTTTGAACTTTTTCCATTGCAAGATTGCGCCTTGTATGAATATCTGAGTCATGAACAATTAGTCTACGGAAGGTATATTTTGCGCAAAAAATATTTTCAGACCCCTCAAACTTCTGAACTTGATGGGATAAAAAATCACGAATTTCAGAAAACCGTCATTTTTGTCCACATTGTGACGCAATTTGCACCACGTGGTGGTCCAATTAAAAATCAGCTTTATACCTCAATCGAAAGCAAATGAACAGTTCTTTTTACATGGCAATTTTTATCATTACAATTTTTGTTTTAAGAAAGAAAACATTTTTTTTGAAGTTTCTCCATTGACGACAATGGGGAACTTCAACCGGGAAGCTGTCGTATGACGAAATGGGAAGATAGCCGCCAATGGGAAACTTCAAAAATTATTTTCTTCCTTAAAACAAAAATTGTAATGATAAAACTTGCCATGTAAAAAGAACTGTTCATTTGCTTTCGATTGAGGTATAAAGCTGATTTTTAATTGAACTAATGGCCACTCGCCCGTAGTGGGTGCGAGCCAAATGTAAAGGGTCAAGCATGCAAGCAAGCAAGCAAGCAAGCAAGCAAGCAATACTAAACGCTGTGCAACATGACAAAGAAATTGAGGGTTCCCGCGATTCACTGAGTCATCTTCTTCTTTCACCGTACGGAGGTAGGGCATTTACTTTTGTTCTGTGTCAAAAACTTGAATCTTGTCCGTTGGGTATTATGCTATCCCACCAAAATGATTTTCAAGTAATAAATACTAAACAAATAATCAGACCTACTTTCAAATAACTTAATGGTTAATTTATTCGTTCACCAATTAACTCTTGAATGAAAAATTGAGCTCAGATTTTTTTTTCCTTTTTGGACAACCCTCAACATGCGCATCTCAAATGTCAAAAGAAACTTGCTTACACTGAATTTGAGTAGGTCCCTAAAAGGGTTAATGTTGCCAGGCCTACAGCCCAGTATCGCTGGCACGAAAACCCATTTCCGAGATAGCCTATAGAAGAAATCATCTATATGATGTGGCGGAGCTTCCGTTCGCGCTTTTCTTGACGGTGTCGGAGGTGCATGCTTGATCTCTGAATATGTGTGCTTGTTCGTTGACACCTCGGTGGCGGATATTTTAGCTTCCCGCATATGATCAGGCGAGCGTTTGCCTGAAGCATAGGGCCGTAATCTGCGCGTAATTCACCAGTGCGACAGGGAATGCAGCAGTTCGGTGTAGTTCACTTCCCAGCATCAGAGTGTGCCTGATGCAATAATTGGGCGTCACCAACCCAGTGTTCTCGCTCAGTAAAACAACTGAAACACGTGAATTTCCAACAGCATCGAGGCAATGTAGGCGAGATGCTGCTGCACATTTTCCATGGTTATCGTCCCTCGCAGTCGCATGCTGCTGCTGTTTCCCGATACGTGCTACTGTAGTTCGCGTTTTATAGGGCAGGCATAGCTGCATGGTCTACTTTTTAAATAATTTTCTTATTCTTAATTTATATCTATACCTTTTTTAATTTGATGTTATATAATTTTCTTATGCTTACCACGCTATTATCAACCCGAGCCGTTGCCTACATGGCCATCAGTGGGTATATTCCATAGCCGCGCATAATCCATCATATCCAATCATAGCGAATGCCTCGCGCCTTCAACGAATTCTTTGTCTCACACCAGCCAGAGCCGGACCTGCGCCGCAGTCTTCGTCCGATTCTCCAGCAAAGCAAAGTGCCTACCTGAACTTCAGCCGCAATGAGTGAGTGCTATCTGCTTGACTGCTACAGAGCGCGATGCTGTTCCTCGTTTCAGTTTACATGGATGGAAATAGGCATTACGCCAACTTTTTGTGACTTAGGCGCAATCTGACCGGTGGTAGCAGTGTGGACCTCGTCTGGTACATTACATTTATCTTTCTTGCTAATGTGTATCTCCGGTTTCGCAGAGCGTATGCTGTATTACTCCATGTTTTGTGAGGTCATTCATCGCGTCGCCTTGACGATGAGCCGAACGCGAACATTAAACTCGAACATCAAATTTTAGTTGTGGCGTTGACATTAGCCGCTGAATGGAAACGCGCATGGTGCGGCCTGCCGCGTGACTCGAAACCGGTGTGACAGGACTAGTTTACCGGGCCACCACCACGGCACCACTGGAAGGGGAACGGGTACAGTTAGGTGTATGTATACAGTAACTCTAGGGATGGGTGTCACGTTCTTCCGTGGTATGAGACGCGCTGCGTTCCTGCACTCTTGCACTTCTGTCTACTTGTCACGGGCGCATTCTTATTTTAGAGCAACTCTCCTAAGCGCCAGTTCCTGCGTTGAGTGGCGTCACCGTTGGCGTAGACGTTGACGGCGTAACCGCTAGAGCGAACTAGTACGAAAGAGAGCGCTATTGCAGGCGAAAGAGCGAACGCGGAGTTTGTTGATGTCACGAGCCACTGGCCTCTAACATCGCTATTTTTCTTCCGTCACACGCACTGGCCCCTCGGTCGGAGTTCGTGCGAATGAAGGGCTGGCACGTGCACTGCGCCTGGAACTTTCAGTTGTCATAACCGGGGCTGTCGGCGTTTCGCTTGCTTGGCGATGCCAGCAATGCAAAGAGCGGTATGCGTAGCACTCGAGCGCTCGAAGTTTATAAGGCAATATGTAACGAATGAAGTGTAAATTTAAGGGCTCGTTTGCTTTGTTGAACACAATATTATTGAAAACTAACAGACAATGATGTCATGGAAAGTATAGAGCATTTATTAGAAGTAATTGTGAGGTAAAGGTGAAGAAAGAAAGGTAGACGAAAAGATAGCTTGCCACCCGCAGGGACCGAAAATGCGACCTTTCAAGAACGCGTCCGATGCTCTACCACTGAGCTACGGTAGCGGTCATCTCTCCGTCCACTTTATAGGGTATATATGTGCATTTAAACGTGGGAGCGTGAGTCAGCGCCGCCTGTTGCCATTGCGGCGAGTGTGGAACACATCTTTTTCGCGTGTTTGCGTCACGTAGCACGTCATCTTACTTAGGAGCTGGCAGCTGACTAATAATCCCTCGCATACTACCTGATGGCATCAAGTCTGCCAGAACGAGACCCTTGCTATGAAAGGAAAGAAGTGTAAATTCAAGGGCTCGTTTGCTTTGTTAAACACAATATTAATGAGAACTAACAGACAATGATGCCAAGGAAAGTGTAGGGGATGTTATTAGAAAAGTGGACGAAAAGATAATTTATTTTCATAGAAAGGGTCTCGTTTGGTTACAGCACAAAACAAATGCATGATTTTGGGGTTTTAAGGCGAAAACATTTAATGTCGCATGCTCACGTCCGTCCGTCGGTCTGTCCGTCCGTCCCTCCGTCCGTGTTCTGGCACGGCGCCAGGTGGCCGCTGGGGCGCGACACCGAACGCCGGTTGCGTCGTTCATGCCTCGCGTCGGACTCTACCACGCTCGCACTTTCCTTGTATAGCGTCGCTGTGCCCAGCGTATGCAATTATGCAAGAAGGGCAACGCGCGCATCGCGCTACATTCTGACCGACCTTGTCTCAGTGGGCACAGGCATTCGGCGAACACATTTTGGAATTTACAAAGTTTCCAAATTTTTTTTGAGGCGATCTCCAACGTAAAGTAAAATTTATCGATTCGAGCGAGAATAATATATTCCGATAATTGAAGTTATTTATTAATTTGTTGCTTAGTGCTGGAAAGAAATACAGGTTGTCCGTACACATGACTGCCACTAATATACAACAGGTAAAACTTTCCTAGAGCTCATGGCTTTTTTTTTCTTTTAATGCTTGGGACGAGTTAACTGGGGCACCCAGTATATGGAAGTTGATGTCATGTTGCTTTAAAGAGCAGACAGGGAATTTGTAATTTATTTCAAATGAATATAGCTTTCGGAAATGTGTGAGTATATGGCGAATCCGATAGTATCATGCTTTCTAGATGAACTATTTTATGGCACTGTATACTGTATGAGATATGATGAAGAAGGTTCAAACTACGCTTTTCAGTGCATGTTGTCTTTATAAACGTAATGAATGTATGCCGATTTATGTTTAAGAAAATGGTGAAGGATGTTCTGCTGGGTAATTCAAAAATGCTGAAGCGACCCCACGGAAATCTAAATAATTCGAGAGATCCCACGTGCCATGGGAATCGACATCATGCGAAGCATGCGGAGGGAAGGTAATTGTGGTGTAATATTTTTGTTGAGCGAAACGTTATGAAATGATGCCAAACATATGTGCAAATGTTATACGCACGGACACGTATGTTGAACAGTCGCATATGTTTTATATAACCAGTTGTTTACAGTTGCGTAACGATGCCAAGAGCGACATGGGCATTATCAACACCAGAAGCGGTAAATTGAAATGTAGTGCTTGTGCTTGCGAGGATGGTAGCCGTGGATAGTGCTACGTATACCAACTTCAGGGCATGGCGCTTAACTACAATTAACGCTAACCCGACGTGACGTCTGCATCATTGCAGTGCATTTGTAATGTTTATAAAGTCAGATGGGCAGCACTTCAACAACAATTGATGTTTCACCAACATTACGCCTGCATAGGTTCTTTTTCAAAAGGAGTTCTGAGACCTGGCGTGGCTCTGTGGTAAAATACTTGATTGCCACGCAGAATGTTTGGGTTCGATTCCTGCTGGGACCGTAACATAAAATTTTTGCACTCGACTGGTTACCGCTGCTGATGTAGGTTTTAAATGCGAAGCATTTCTTTGCGTACTGCAGACACTTTGAACGCTTCTATCTATCTATCTATCTATCTATCTATCTAGCCGCCAACGTCTGCGTGCTCTTGTGATCGCCTCGTTAACTTGGGTAGTCCAAAATTAGTATGGGTGGGTAAAAGGGCTTCACGAATATGTCTTGCTTTCGTCGTCAAACCCTTTCCTCCGGACAAGAGTGGCACATAGCCGCAAACCACGGGTCGCGGTATGCGGGTATGCTCCACAGTTGATTGACAGTTTATATCTACCCAGGAATGTCCACAACAGACATTGGTAATTTAGATGCGACAGCGTTAATAAAAACTGACATCGGCAGCGTTGATCCGACGGATGCACAGAATAAATATCACGGTCCCAGGTTCTCAGCAGGAATCGAACCCAAGTATTCTGCGTGGCTATCAAGCGTTCTACCAAAGAGCGACGCCAGGTCTCCAAACTGCTTTGGAAAAGGACTCTATGCACGTAATATGGGTGAAACGAAAATTGTGGTTGAGGTGCGGGCTATCTACTTTGATGAATATTACGTATGTGTTCCTATGATACAGGCGTCAAATTGGGTTAAAGCGGTACTGACACAAAATTTCGCGGCCGATATAGCCTGCGGGATCGATTCACGTGAATATGCGTATATCATCAGCGCGATATCAACATGCAACATAGCTTGGAAGGTATTTTAAATGAATTTCGAAGTTTGCATGCACAATCTAGCACCGTGCCCTCAAAGGGGACCCCTGGGGGACCCCCCCCCCCCTACTAGAGTGTACTAGAGCGGGGGGTCCTCGGAACTGCCGCAGCACTAATGCGCAGAAAGTGATGCCCAAACACGGTCAATCCGCTCGTGGCGCTGCGGTTGGTAGTCTGCAACGTGTCGTTGCTTTTAACAGTTGCGCGCGGCTCCGCCAAGGGTGTTCAGGGGTAGAATGCCCGCTTCCCACTCAAGAGGCCCGGGTTCCGGTCACAGCTGTAGATGGGGGATTTTCATTGTTAGTGTCACTTGTTACAGCTGTATTAGTTTGCCTTTGTTTCTTGAATCTAGCTTCAATTGCTACGTATTGCTGCAAAAAATAACTCTAAATGTGAAGTAAAGAAGAAGAAATCTGACAGCGAGCGTATCTATTTTCGAGCGCAAATATTGATTTCCAGCATTTATATTTACTTAGGTCGGCCATGAATACAGCGTACATTTTCGTCGTTATTGAATATTCAAGGTATATGTTCGCAAAGTCAGTTGTACAAGAATACCTACATTTGTATCCACAATGTCAACACGTTCACCTGTTTACGTACACCTCGTGATCGCTTTATTAAAGTTACCAGCCAAATAGCTTTTCCTTTGTGTCAGCAGGAACACTGAAAGAACAGACAGAACATCGCTGCTTTTTCAGGATTCAAACCTTCACAGTTCCCGTCTGACCAGAGGTCGTTTACTTTCAGCTTTTTCGTTTGAACAGAGCCATCGGCCGGCGATGGGAAACAGCGTATCGAGTACACGCAGGCCGAGTCACGTATTCGCTAAAATTTCGGAGGCCATGTTGAATCCCGTGCGGTGGCGCTGCAAATACATTCGCTGTCAAATTTCTTCTTCTTTACTTCGCAGTTTGCGTCACTATTTGTAGCAATACGTAGCAACCGAAGCTACATTTAAGAAACAAAGACAAACCGATACAGCTGTAACAGGCGACAACTATGAACAACAACAAAAAAAAAACCGCCAGGCCTGCGCGGAAACGCGCAGCAGTCACAGCGAAAGCTGGAAGAGCGGCCTTTCTACAGTCTTTAGTAAACACTCCAGGGACAATTACTACCAGCACACTTGCATGATACCGACCATGCCATAAATCATCCTAATTTTTTAGTAGTGGGGAATCGTGCACTTTGTCCATTATTCGTCATTCCTCGGAAAAGCGCGGTACACGCTACACACTTGTAAGGCATAATGTGCACTTTGTTGATGCTGTGGCTGGCGGCGATGAAGAATTATGCCCGAACGACCCACTCGTTGCGCAATTCGCATTGTGTGACGCCTGACTGTCATTTTACTGTTCCAAAACGCTTTATTACACATGTTAACGCGATTCCTTACCCGACATGAAGCCTGCATACGGTCAGTTTGCAACGTGGTTTTAAGCACCGGCGTAGCTCAGTGCAATAATAATAATAAAAAAAAAAAACGGCGTACCTAGTGGTAGAGTACTGGGCTGCCACTTAGAGGGCCCGGGTTCGATTCCCATTCTGTCCTAAGGATGTTTTTATTTATTTAGTTTTTTTGCTTATTTCGCGCGATAGTGGTTACGGACACAGGCGGCGGCGGTGGAAAACTACGGCGCCAAAAACGGCCCCTTTAGTGATCTCATAACAGCTTTTGCTGTAATATGCACCATCGACAGCTGCGATTCGAACCCAGGCCTTTTGAGTGGCAAGCGGGCACTCTACCCCTGCACCACTTTGGCGGAGCCGCGCGCAACTCTTAAAACGACGACACATTGCAGACTACTACCGCAGTGCCACAACAGGATTGACCCTGTTGGTTCGTCACTTTTCGAAGCTCGTTCCAGGCACTCCCCTGTTCTAGTAGACAGTAAGCTTTGTTAGGGTGGGTAGTTCTTATAGCTATTGGCACAATTTACGACACAGCAAATTTATACGGGCGACATTGCACAGCACCGGACACGGCTCCGCCAAAGTGTGTATGTGTGTGTGTGTGTGTGTGTGTGTGTGTGTGTGTGTGTGTCTGTGTGTGCGCGCGCGTGATTGTGTGTGTGTGTGCGCGCGCGGTGTGTGTGTGTGTGTGCGCGCGCGAGCAGTCGGTTTTTTCAACCAAGAAACTCGCTAGCAGACGCTGCCTGCGTCGGCGTCGCGAGGCGAGAGAGTGGGAAGCAGGGGCGTAGCATAGCCAGAAATTTTTTTCGGGGGGGGGAGGGGGGTGGGGCACCTCCTTGATTTCGGGGAGGGCACCTCCTTGAAATGGTCATTTTTCGCTCTGTACGCCATGGCGAAAAAAAAAACATTCGCGGGGGGGGGGGGGGGCACGTGCCCGGTGTGCCACCCCCTGGCTACGCCACTGGTGGGAAGCGTAGGAGAGAAGAGAGGGGGGAGACGCGCATGCGCAGTGGGGGGTGTGGACGCCACGGGCAGGGATGCCTAGAGGAGAGAGAGGGGGAGAGGAGGTTTTTATTTTTATTTTTTTTTTGAAAGGGTTTGCGCATGCGCAGTAAGGGTGATCAGGACGCACACCACCACCACCACCACCACCACCGGATTGAACTTCGCCTTAAGCTGCTTCGCATCTAAAATTCTGAAGCGCTCCATAGGGATTCCAACCTGCGTCCTTTCGCTCCGCAGCGTGCTGCGTCAGGCAACACGGCCACGCGTCGTTCGTTCTAAAGGATACTAATGGGGAGCTATTTATATACACCTTTAACCACTGGCGGTACGCAGAGTTCGGAAGTGCTTCAGCATGTGCAGCATCACTGGCGAGATTGTCCGAAGGGCGCACCTTAATGCAAACGTCCTAGCATGGAGGATGTCCGTACTGACTCGCCATGTGGAACACTGGATAAATGATGCGTCGAACGCCACCGCACGGCATCAGACGTGGACAGTTCACTCCACGCAACGCAGTTTTCAAGAAATATCTGGGAACATTTCGCTGCAGCAAGCACGAAGGAGTGGAAGGTGTGACGGTTGTTAGTTCGCGCTCGTCCTGGTTGTACCTGCTCGTTCTTTTCGAGCGTCCTTACTTGTGTTTGAACAGCGCGCTCTAAGTGTCTAGCTGTGACCGTTGTTAATTCGCGCTTTTATACTTGAGCGGCCCGCTGCAAGTATCGAGCTGCTTGCCGTTCGTCGTGTGACATTTTTTAGATGTGAAGCATCTTATGGCGAAGCTTAATCCGGTGGTGTGCGGCGTGACCACCCGTACTGCGCATGCGCAAACCCTTTCAAAAAACTAAATATAAAAAAAAACCTTCTCTCCCCCCTCACTCTCCTCTAGGCATCCCTCCCCGCGGTAACCACACCCCCCACTGCGCATGCGCCTCCCCTCCTCTCTCCCCCTCCTACGCTCCCCCCTCTCTCCTCTAGGCATCCCTGCCCACGGCGTCCACACTCCAACTGCGCATGCGCGTCCCCCCCTCCTCCTCTCCTACGCGCCCCCCCCTCTAGTCATCCCTGCCCGCGGCGTCCACACTCCCACTGCGCATGCGCGTCCCCTCCTCTCTCCTCTCCTACGCTCCCCCCCCTCTCTCGCCTCGCGACGCCGACGCAGGCAGCGTCTGCTACTTGGTCTGCAACCTCCTTGGTCTGCTAGCGAGTTTCTTGATTGAAAAAACGGACTGCTCGCGCTGCACAACCGTTCACTGGCCACCACGTATATATGGCAATGGATCTTGACCTCCAAGGTGGTGCCGGTGGGAGATTTCTCCTGTGCGTTGTTGAACAATAAAAATTCGCAGCGTGCTCGTTAACTAAACGCGGAGTGCGGGTCTCTGTGTCCAGTCGGAGTCTTCTGTCTCTCATTGCCCATTAGCAGCGATTGGCATGTTCCAGTAGGAAACACCGGTCCATGACTGCGTGCTTTGCGCCTCCCCAGTTTTCTCTCCTGCGCTACGCTGCGATGAGCGCCAGCGTCACCGCCGCCGCCAGTGTAAGCGTTACCGCCCGCTGCTTCACATCTACACATGGTTCCCTTTAGCGGGAGATGGTGTAATTTTTTTTTGTTGGTATCGCATTTATTGCTTCGCCCTTGCGGCGAATCTGCGACATTTTTTTTTAAAGTGCAGCGTTAGGACCCTGCCGAGTTTTGACCACAACGACGGCGGGGGGACTCGTGATGTTGCATTTCAAGAACTACTTAATTTTCACTTTTACCAAAAAGCCGAAGTCTAAAGGCAGGCTGTTGTCAGAAGCGCGCTAGCACCCCATTTTCTATTTTCTTCAACTCCTAACCATTTATTGTGACAGCAGTTATATGGACAACCTCGACGAGCTTTTGCCATCATCGTCGCCGTCATGTTCCGTATAAAATTCAAATTGTTAACATCCCCCGCCGCACATAGTATGTTCTACCAGCGGATAAAAGTGCGCGAGCGGGAGCGACCAACGCTGCTGAAACAGAGCTCAAACGAGCCGGGCCCATGTCCATCACTCGGAGGGTGCATGTGATAACACCCTTCCCCACCCCCCCCTCCCCCCAGAGTTAGACCTGCCGTCGAGTGCTCAAGCAGAGAGCAAACCCACTTGTCTTTAACGGGAATGAAATAACGCGGGGGGGAGGTGGGTCACTCGAGCAGCAGCTGTGATTTCACACCGTATTCTTTTACAACAGTTCATTGAAGAGTTACGCGAAATCGGATCTCTCTTTTGTACACCACAAAGGGTGGAGAGGGTCATTGCGGTGAACCTTCGGTCCTGTTTCATGTAAAACATGCGCATGCCTACGACTGTTAGTTCATAGGGACGTTCTGCTTTGAAAGCGAAGCAAGGCCTTAGCAGTCTGTCTCTTCTTGCAGACCCAGAGTCTGCATTCGAGAGCGGATACGGCATTGCTGACCAATCAGCATACGGCACCTCCATACAACAGAGCAACTACGCCTACTCAACGGCAGTGAAGTCATCTGTGGGTTAGTATGTTGCCAGACTTCTTTGTCTATTCGTCACATATGGATACCCTTGAATGGGTAGATGGCATGGTCTTTGAAAAGGCGCAGAACTTTTTAGCGTATTTAGGCATGTCTTTCTTCAAACAGGTATATTTTCAATTGTCTCTTAAGAAAACACCCCTTCCAATTTCGTGGTCTAATTTAGACCTAGCTTTGTAATAGTGCGGCGCTTGTCAGCAACACTTGAAGAAGGGCACATAATTTTACTCAGACTAGCACTACACGACAGCGACTCAGAAGACATAAATAGCGCTACGTATTTATTTTCTTCTTATAGGTGTCTGCCGTGTTGTCGCATTCTCCGTGTCGAATTGTGAATAATCCTAAGCAACGAGCCCGTAAACTTGCGCTTGCAAGTATACTCCATCTCAGAAGTTCCCTTCAGCACTATGGAGGCTACAGAGCCCATTGGCCAACAGGAAAGGCGAAAGTCCCTCACGATTTTTTTATTTATTTATTTTTTAATTACATAATGCAGACCCGTAGGTCCAAGCAGATGGACAGTTTCAATAAGGCATGATTAATACAGAAAGTGACATAACAAATTGTTGGAGGCTGGTGAGAGATAGTGATAGCAAAAGAAAAGTGGCATGGAAAACTATTTCGTAATTAATACGAATAACGGGCGTAATTAACAAAAGAAGAGAAACTACTTATGATTACTACATTATGTTTTGCGATTGCTGTAGGAATAAACACAACAATAAATACAAAACAACAACGCAATAATTTTCACTACTCAGGTAAAAAAAACTGAGATAAAAAAATGCCCCCCCTCGCCTCCCCGAAGGGAATCGTGAGGAAATGCGGATGCATTTCTTGCGCCGAGAGATTTCGCCTTCACCGACTTCTGCCATCGCCTTGAGAGGCGCCCAGCCAGCGAACGGTCGAGAGCGAGGCGCGAGCGGACGGGAGAGTGGGGCGCAGGGAGGAGAGAGAGAGCGAACGGCGAGAGAAGGAGCGGCGAAGCACTGCACCTACACTCTCCTACACTCTCTCGCACCACATGCTCCGGTTGCTAGGGGCGAGGATAAGCGCGCGCGCCCGCAGCTGTTGCTATGGGAGAGGGAGTGAGAGCGGAGAGATAACACCTGCCGGCGCGCGGACGCCGCCGCGGACAACGCCGGATGCGCCTGACATAGCCCGACTAAGAAATGCATTCGCATTTAAAAGACCTGAAAGCGGAAATGATGAGCTAATGGTATTTTAGTGTGGAAGGAGACGAATGTGAAGGAGGAATAGATGCTAAGAGGATTCCGGAGTTAGTTCCAATCTGAGATCGTGCGCGCAAAACATGAGTGCTTATAAGCGTCTGTTCTACAGATATCAGATATAAGGTGTTAGGATTCATCCGTGACGCGTCTTTTGCTCAGCACCGCCTGGCGCCTGTGCGCGCGCGTTGGGCGGGTAAAGCGACCAAACGGCAACGTCGGCAAAAGCAGCAACAATGCTGCACCCACAGACGCTCGTGCCCCCCCGCCTCCAATTTATCACGTCGCCGTCGTATGCTGTTTTGCCCGTAAATTCCACACTAACGCTTGAATGTGATTTAGCTTTATATTTTGACGCTTCAATAGCAGTGTATTTTCATGAACAATAGCGCTATTTTCATGAACATTTATCACATTAGTGGCGCTTTGCCTCAGCAGGTGTGTCTAAACAATTCTGATCTTGCCAATACCGAGAAAACGTACCGGATACTTTGTCCGCATCCTGAGATGGCCCTAAGTGATGACTTCATCATTTATTTGTCACTGTCAGCGCCGAGTAGCCCGCCTTTTGCATGCCTCTACAGCGCATGCGCGGCCACCTGGCGGCGAATCTGGGAAACGATCTGTGGGGCGCCGTCGCAGACGCCGCCTCTTTTTCCGCGGTGGCATTGGTGGTGAGAGTAGTGTTGGCACGTGCGGGTGGCACAACAAATATATTTATCTATATATCCGGTTCTGTTAGCTCGACGCCGACAACTAATTCCGCTTATTGATGCACTTCGTGAGGCGTGCCCAGCAGCAACATTCACTTTTTTCCACTTCCCATCGGTGAAACGCGATCATCAGCGCCGTGAAGCGTGGCACGATCAGAGCTGTGAGGCGCCAAAATGAAGACGGGAGTTCGTGGCATCCTTTGTATTCTGCAAGACAGTGCGAAGAGCAGTTCGTTAACGGTGTGTGTGATAACTAAACGTTATACGCGAAGAACATGTCACGTTTCCTGCAGGGTGGGGGATAAGTGTGCGCTTTGTGTCTGTCTCGTCGCACAGCAGTTCAGTAGCGACGAAGCTTGAGCTACGGCTTTTCTCTGTACGATATGCTTTCTGTATTTGTTTTGGAATGACGACAACAGCAAAGTATGGTTAATTGCACCTTGGTTCGCTTCGGTCTCAACGTAACTACTCTGTTGTTTATTTTGGCGTCTTCTATATATCGGAAAACAGTCGCCGTAAATCGCCCGCTAGAACATAATGAATGCGAAAATGAGCGCTTTCGTCGCCTCACCGACGTTCAGCGGTTCATTTCTGTCGTCAAAGCACACTCGCTGTTCGGCGAAAAGGAACAAAAAAAAAAAGAAATCCGCCTGTGTTCACTGTTGACGTCAGTACCGCGCACCGATTCATAAATCTTGCGAAGTTTCCACGTGCGTGCCTTTTTTTCGTCACCGTAGTGCGATGTTCAGATTTTGCAGGTTTGCCGGTCAACTCTCCCAGGCACCGCGAACTCGGTTAAACGACACTCGCAAAAGTACATAGCTCAACATAGGCGTGCGCAGGGTTACCGTTCAGGGGGGGGGGCGAAGGTTCTTCGCAGCGCCCCCCCCTTCCCTATTAAGTCAATGTATGGGGCAGACTTTGCGCCCCCCCCCCCCCCTTTAGGTTCTTAGGGGGACTAGGGGGTGCGCCCGCCCCCCTCGTGCGCACGCCTATGTAGCTCAAGACAGGTTCAGCGTGCCGCGTTCGATCGGCGCCAGCTGTTCTGGTGTGCTAAAATCATGTAACGCACGCATCGTATGATCGCGTTCCTTCAATTTCAATGTGCAGGCCAGCAAACACTGTGGCCCAGACGCGAGGTACTCGCGACACACTTCGAAGCATGTCATTCCGTAAAATCATTGCTCCGCGCTCCCGTAGTAAAACGTTGATGCAACGACGGCACGAAACGGCCTAAGCAGGGCCCGGTAGTTCATATGATTAGTGTGAATACGACAATAAACAAAAGTTATATTTACCCGGCTGCGCAGAGGCAGTGACATGCATGCGCGTCGGCAGGGGGGGTGCAAAAGGGGCACTTGCCCCCCCTCAAGCCACTCCAGCACTTGCCCCCTCGTCCAAGCTACACCAGCGCTCTCCCCGCCCCCCAGCCGCGATGCAACACGGGTTTGCACCCCCCAAGACAAAATCCTGCCGACGCCCATGGTGACATGCCACTATCTCGCATGTGGTCTTCCTCACGACTGCATGCACAATGTAGCAGCCACCCTTCATTGACGGGAGGAAAATGCTTCTCGGAACTCCGCACGTGGACGCGGCAGTCAACTCATTGAACATGAGGCTGCGCACGTACCCTTCATCGCAGAATGTCGTTTGCCGGGAGCACCGCGAACCACTTGCTGCCATGAAGGCATTCAACTACTTCTTGCTCATCAGTTTCATTGATACTGGCCTTTTCGTCCACCCGTTGGTCACAGAAAAGAACCCGCCGGGTATGTAAATACCCCCAGGTGGCTTCATGCCACAACACAACAGTCAGACGGGGCTATCAGCACATGTGCCGCTGCCAAGCTTTGTGCTATGCAGCAGCAGTGGCAGTGGTGGCAGAGGCAGCAGGCGCGCGCGACGCCCCACGGTTTGTTTCTTGAAGAGTCTGCGAGAGGGCGCCACACAGACATGCAAAAGGCGGATTTCGGATAGGAGCGGGCAGTCGCGTCTGCATGGGCACTGCCATGATTATTTGTAACCACAGCTACCGGCGTTTACTGATAAACAATGAAAGTAATAAGATGTAAATGCGATGAAGCATGAACCTATCAGTCATTGATGTGAAGGAAAGTAGTGTAAATTTAAGGGCTCGTTTTAAACGTGGGAGTCTCAGTCAGCGACGCCAGTAGCCGTTACGGCGAGTGTGGAACACTTTTTTTTTGCCTGTGGGCGTCACGCAGCACGTGATCTTATTACGAGCTGGCAGCTGACCAATAATCCGTCCCTTACTATAGACATGAAGGAATGAAGTCTGCCAGAACGAGACCCTCGCTATGAATGAAGGAAAGAAGTGTAAATTTAAGGGCTCGTTTTCTTTGTTAGACACAATATTCATGACAACTAACAGAGAATGATGCCAAGGAAGTATAGGGGATGTATGTTATTAGTAGCAATTTCAATGTAAATGTGAAGAAGGAAAAGTGGACGAAAAGCTAACTTGCCGCCGGCAGGGACCAAATCTGTGACCTTCGAATAACGCATCCGATGCTCTACCAACCGAGCTACAGCGCGGGTCATCTCTTGAATATGTTCGTATCATCCGAACATTATCCTGTCATGAGAGCCTGGTGGTTTGGTAATGTCGTCCACATATATTAAAAACTGTAGTGGTCCTAATACAGAGCCCTAAGTGACTCCGTAAGTGACAGTTAGTTGGTCAGATGCAACATTCACCCGTACGTACTGCATCATATGGCGTAAATAATCATGCACTAAGTAAAGTGTACACCCCGTGTACCATAATAAGTTAACTTTTAGGGGCGAAGCACCTTAAGACCCTGCGATGGCTGTAAGCCGCCGTCTGGCGTCTACAGCAGATGCAGCGCAGGTGCATGTGAACAAAACGAAACATCTGTGAGCAAACATGGTTATCAAAAGGCTGTTAACCAGAACAAACAAAAACACAACACTGCAAAAACACCGAGATTTAACCACCCATCTATCAAAGCATATGACAGAACAAAAGGTTATGAAGATCAAAATAAAAGGCTCTTAACAAGAACAAAATAGAAGGCCACGATTTACGATCGGATACACACTGCTTCGCCCCATCATCAGCATTCATTTTGTGGACATGCGTGGATTTTCTAAAAGGATACTGTGCTGTACAGATTCAAACACATTTCGATAATAGAAGAAAAGACCAAGAATGCAGTACTTGTGTTCTATATTTTCAAGTATTTTGTCTTTAATAACGAGTAGGGCCTGCTCTGTGGATTTTCTTTCAGAAAACCGTACTGGCAAACAGATATCAGGTTGTGTTTATTGAAAAAAAAAAACATTCACGCCTGTAAATGATGACTCGTTCATGTAATTTAGAAAATACTGGCAAGTGATAAATTAGTCGGTTGTTTCACTTTTCCATTCGGTTACAACCTTTGCATATTGGACAGAACTTAGCGATGTTTAGGTCATCAGGAAACACACCAGTAGCAAACATTAGGTTAGGTAGATTAACAATACGCCAGATATTACAGGGACAACGTGCTTAATGGGGAAATATGTTATATATTTATTTATTTATTTGATATAGAAACAGTTATTTAATAGGAACATTATTTTGTAGGAAAAACACATGACGTAAACGGACGCGACGAAGGAAGGTGACACAGGCGCTGACTCTTAAATGGTAATTTGTTAGAACCTAGAGATTATTTGCACGTACAAAATATACATCATGGACATGATCAGAGCAGCCTGCGGGGAACACGCCGCGAGCTCCTCTGCGCATGTTCGCGCAGTTCTCGCGAAAATATTCGTCCTGGGTAAACTGCACATGCGTGAGAAAGTCATACCAAGCATAGCACTGATTAAGTTTAATCTTATTTCATCCAAAGATACCAAGGTGTTGCTAACGCATGACTCTCTTTTGTAATGTTGTATGGTTCCACGAGTTCTCTCGTCGTCTGATCCTCATGTATGAAGAGCACCATAGCGTCATTGACAAGGCCGCTTCGCACTGCCACACCTATGTGTTCACGTCATTTTTCACTGATTGAGAAAGCTATTTTAGCTGTAGACAACTGCGCTGTGTTTCTTTCAGGCTTCCACAAGAGCTCCTCCTGGTGACTACGGCGCTTTATAGTGCCTTCGAATTGAGGAAATATATCATTTCTACAGTGTTTCTTAAAAATTCCAGCATATTTCCTTTTATAACTGAGTATATTACAGCAAGTATACTTTTGAAACATGGTTGCGGGTGCTTCACACGACTCAATGTGCCCGCAACTGCGTACTTTTGTTTGTACATTAGCACTTCTTGGCTGCTACACTGCCGGAATAAAGAAAAATGCACACCTTTTTTTTTGCTTAATTCAGGAACCCAGTCGCAATTGAGCACGGTATCGAGTAAGTATGTGGGAGTTGCCGCCACTTTATGCTTATAGCGGCTTCAGCTTACAATATTTTTAATAGACGACGTTTTGTTTTAGATGCCCCCCGAGTAAGTATACATATCGGAAATATTATTTTTCTTCGTAGTTCCGCCATGCAATTTCATTAGCATCCTCGGTTGTACGTACGCTAATTTGTCACAAGCCGAACACTGTTTCGAAGCGAAGAAAGCAAAACAATGCTGTCAAACCTGTGTATATCGAACACGGGTGAATCCAATGATCCTTTCTTTCGAACTATTTCGAACACGCCAATGCTGTAACGTCAGTTCATAGGAAAATTACGGGTACAAACACAAAATTTGACTCGAAGCACGTGATACATCGAACATCGAGCAACGCGAAGCACTCCAAGAGGCTGGCTTTCCCTCAAAAGAAGTTGCCTTTCCTTGCGGAAGGGAGCGTTCCCGCACAAATTTTGGAGAGCGAGTGGTGTGAAGAGGGCGCCACGTGGAGCGAGTAGAAGCTGCCGCTCGCCACCGCGTGATTTCCCCTCCCAGTCGAGCCCGTCGGCCCGCCGTGCGCAAGGGCCGTTCACTGATCCTTATTCTCCGCCCCTTTTGTTTTGGCGTGATGGCTACCGTGGAACGGAACAGCGTGCTTTTTTTCCGAAAGCTGGCGATAATCTTTGGAACCGAACGTGGAGAAAAGTGTGACGCCGCCACTTGTACAGCGTCTAAAGCAGCATGCTGAGTACGATATAGAAAAACAAAACCAACATTAGGGCCAAGGCGAACTATAGTCGGTGACAAGCTAAGAATAAGAAGTAAAGTGTACCACTATCCATGTGTGTTATGCGCGTCCAACTAGAGCTGCCCTTTGCTATGACGCAATGGTTAGGACGAACCAATAAAAAAATTGAACTGTTATCCACACGTGCACATCATCATCCTCGCCGGTCGTCATTCGATGGAGTTGAAGTTTGTGATTGCGCGGCGTTTGACGTGCACCGAAACGACAGCAGCTCGGAGTGTTTTGCAACGCTTTCTCGCGTTCCGTCGTTTCTGCAGCATGAGGTAGCAACACGGCGAAAGCATGAAAAGTAAGGGTATTACGGCCTCCTGGGCGGAGCCTATATTTATTCTTAGGCTGTCACCGACTATAGAGGCTTCCGGTGCCGCAATGGTACGCACAGCTGCGCATGGATGACGCTGAGGCGTGATTTACATTGATACACTATATCGGCATGTGTAACACCTGCATGTAAACTAACACCCTCAACTACAAACCATGGAGGGGTGGGGTGATACTTGCGCATTTCAGCAAAGATGCCTTCCTACATTTCGAATAATTGTATAATCATAATAATACACAGCGCGAAAAACGAGACAAAAATAGGGAAGAGCTACACAGGACAACCGCTGTCTACCGACTGAAACATTTATTGCGCATAACCCATGCTTAAATAACAAAGCTGCATACCACGCCGTGTACATGAAGGGCTGGATCGAAAACAAGATACCAAAAAAAAAAAAGATAAAAAAAATAAGAAAAGTTTAAAAACTCTCTGCGTAAGTTCAGAAAGTCGAGCTCTTTGAAGAGCGAGGCAATTGAGGGCTGAGCGACGCATTCATCTATTCGCCCTTGCGGCGAAACTGACTTTTTTTTCCTAACATTCCGAATATTACTTTTCCTTTCTATCCTTCTTTTCGCCTTTCTATTTTGTAAGCTCATGTATATCGCGCATAAGCTAGGACTTGGGAACTGCAGCATTTATTACTTGAAAACAACCTCATACTATACATCGTTACATACCACTGTTTAAAATAGTCTTCTATACAATGAGAAGTTTTCTCAGCGAATTTCAGCCACATTAAATCTATCTATCTATCTATCTATCTATCTATCTATCTATCTATCTATCTATCTATCTATCTATCTATCTATCTATCTATCTATCTATCTATCTATCTGTCTGTCTGTCTGTCTGTCTGTCTGTCTGTCTGTCTGTCTGTCTCATGTTTAGGACTGTGCAGCGCTCACAAAAAAGACGAGCGACAGAAGAAGTGCAGGAGACATGTGCTGACTCACAAATAAATTTTTATTCCTAAAAACACGAAAAAGTAAACAAAAAGGTATCATCGAGTCCCATGATTTGTGCTCCAAACTAAAAACAAAAAGAACATCCATGGCTGCCACCCCGCAACATAGCATGCGCACTACGAGTTTTTTGTCGCGTTGCCGTACGTGCTGACCAAAAACTCGTATTCCCTATCCCAAAGCTTTATCCGATGGCTGGCTAGCGCATCTTTCATAGCTTCTTCTAATGTGGAAGGCCTGTATAATTTCTCGGGCAAGCTGCTTTTTATGCCTGGACAGAACCTTGGTAACAGTAAAGTGTGGGGTACACCCGCACTCCCGACAATGGTCTGCTAAATGGGAATGCGTATCTTGTGTTAATGAACGCTTGTGTTCACCCAAACGACCATTCAGGCACCTTCCACTCTGTCCAATGTAAGAACTTCCTGGCATCCGCGTCCCACACCCCCCACAGCACATGCGCGTCCCCTCCCCCCTATCCTCTCCTACGCTACCCCATTTCTCTTCTCTAGGAATCATCTACTCTACGGAGCGGCGCCCGCGTCCCACATCCCCACTGCGCATGCACGTCCTCTGCCCCTCTCTCCTCTAGGAATCCTCTACTCTACGGAGCGGCTCCCGCGTCCCACACCCCCCACAGCGCATGTACGCCCCCTCCCCCCTCTCTCTCCTATCCTACGGTCCTCCGCGTCCCCTCCTCTAGGAATCCTCTACGGAGCGGCGCGCATGACAGGTGGTGTGACAGCTGCATACTCCGCTGGGGGGCGCCATGGTAGTTCCGCGGTATGAAAATGACGGAGCGTGCGCGCCTCATTCTCTCTCCTGTTCAGCGCTGCGATGAGCGCCCGGACCGCTGCCGTGAAACGAGAGCGGCGACGTTCCTCCCGCTCAAGCTAATTATCTCCCCGTGCTTCGCATCCACACATGGTTCCCTTTAGCGGGAAATGGGGAAGTTTTTTTTAGATGCGAAGCAGCTTATGGCGGAGTTCAATCCGGTGGTGGTGGTGTGCGGCATCACCACCGTTACTGTGCATGCGCCTACTGTCTCTCCCACTCGCCTCCTTTACGCAGGTGTTCGGTCGCCTTCTCTGCTCCTCCCCCGCGCACTCTCCTCCTTTACGCAGGCGTTCGGTCGCCTTCTCTCCTCTCCTCCCCCCCGCGCTGCAGCCTGTAAACCCACTCCCTCCTCTCCCTCCCCCTTTTGATATAAGTGCGTGCGCTCGGTCGAGGAAGTCTCGCTTGAATCGCGCGGTCGCTGCATCGGTTTCCCGGTCGCTGCAGTTGTCTCGAAAGCCTCGCTACCCTCGCCGGAGACTCGCGTTGTCTCTCTGTAGCGGAAGCGGTAGCTCGACGCCGACGCTTGGCTTCGACGGCCGAGTGAACGTAAACGGAAACTTGGTGTGCACCCCCCAATGCTGCTTCACATCCCCTCATGGTTCGCTTTAATGGGAGATGGTGTAATTTTTTATTATGTTTACCATATTTGTCATTTCAGAGATTCATCGGCGTCGCTGTACTGCTTCACCATCACCGTTTGTTGCCTCGTCTTTTTGTTCATCGCCGTTGTAGGCATCGTGCTCATGACTGACAAAAGTAAGATTTATTCTTTTTTCCTATTCTGATAAGAGGGTTCGGCCCTGGCTCTATTTCTGCAATAGCAATACGAAAATGCAATCGCCGCTGGAAGTTTTTTCGTAAATGCTTCAGTTTCATGCAAGGCTCAACGAAAGTGTACCTTGCATTGAGAGCGAAATGTTTCAACCAACTACAGTGAAACCTCGGTGATACGAACAGAGCTTATAGGAATTTCGGAGTGATAAGAATTTTTCATTGGTCCCGGCCAAGGCACATTGGCCTTCAGTATAATGGAGTACGGTAGTTGCGAACCGTCCGCCTCGGTGGATCAGTGGCTACGGTGCTCGGCTGCTGACCCGAAGGTCGCGGGTTTGATCCCGGCTGCGGCGGTCGCATTTCTATGGAGGTGAAGTGGTAGAGACCCGTGTAGTGTGCGATGTCAGTGCACGTTAAAGAACACCAGATGGCCAAAATTTCCGGAGCCTTCACTACGGCGTCTCTCATAATCATATCGTGGTCTCGGGACGTAAAACCCCAGATATTATTATTGTTGAGAACCGATTTTCACCCCGCGACGTTTGATACGAATGTGCGCTACCACCCAGGTACGAAGAGGTGGTGTCCGCGCTGTCGCTGAAGACGCGCCAAGCACGGTGCGAGCGCGGGAACGCAATCGCGGGCATGCGCGCCGCACCGCCAAGTCGTCAGAAATCAGGGTGTCAGAATAATCCTTCAGAGAAACGTTACGGCCTCCGAGATTGTGTGCGCGAATCTTTGAGGCTCTAATGTGCCTCCGTGTGCCTTCGCGTTTAGGTTACAGAGGGCATTGGCCCGGTGTTTTTTTTTTTTTGAACGCGTCGACGCGGGTTGCTGTCGTTGTACAAAATTTACACGTGCCTGCCTCGTGCATCAGACATCCTACGAAAGATGGACGACGAACGAAAGAAGTCGAGGACGGTGTTGGCGAAGCAGTCAGTCCTCACAACATCAACATACGCGACTTTTGAGGTCACACTTGTGCGGGCACGGCCGTAAATCTCCGAAAAACTTCCCTAACACCTCCATGACAACAAAATCGTGACATAGGACCGTGGTTCTGAAGTTTTGTGGCATTGATCTATGACGTCAAAGCGCTTCTACCATTACTTTCGCTGCAGTATTCTGATACCATGCAGAAAAGCATGCCAAAATTTGGAACTTATGTGGCGGGTCACAGCGCATTTGGTTCATTATTTGAACACAGGCGTGCGGGGCGTCCATTTGCGAGTGCTGGCATGATTGCCGACATCTAAAAACTTAACTGAAAATCACTTAGAGTTCTTCCTGACGTTGCTGCGGCCCTGAAAAGCAATAAATGAAAATGTACGCCTGCTTTCTTTTGTTGCATGCTAACATTCCATGCTTTCCGGTGATACGAATTTCGGATGATACGAATATTTTGGTTGTCCCGCTGAGAATCGTATCACCGAGGTTTCACTGTACTCTTTTTTTACTACTTAATTCGACGGATGTACGAGTATAACTGTATCTTCAGGGGCGCCTGCACAATATGTAACGTAACGAAACTTAAAAGAATGGAAAGGCAGACTATCTGGTTTGTATATAACATATAGTCGACACTCTACTAGCCAACTGAACTATTAAGATCAAATAATGTTACAGCACTTAATAGCGTGTCAAAAAAACTACTGCTCGAATTTCATTCTCAGTTGCCAAAAACTGGCACTCGAACAGGCAATGTATGACAATGCCACTAATTGCGAGATTGACCCTCCAGCCTTAAAGAATGCTCTATCCTATTTTTACCGAACTGAACTATTAAAATACTCTTTCTTTCTGCGCACCATGAATGACGGGAATAGCTTGCCTTAGGAAGGTATAGCATCGGACGCTTTATTCGAAGGTCGCAGGTTCGGTCCGTGCCAACGGCAAGTTATCTTTTCGTCCACTTTTGTTTCTTCACATTTACTTTACAATTCCTTCTAATAACATCCCCTATACTTTCCTTGGCATCAATGTCTGTTAGTTATCATTAATATTGTGTCTATCAAAGAAAACGAGCCCTTAAATTTCCACTTTTTTTTCTTTAGCAAGCGTTGTACTTTTACTTTGTATTGTTTAATGTTGCCCGTTCATCTTACATCACTGATTGAGTTTTTTTTTTACCTAATGCTGTGTCTTCGTGCACGCAGTTTGAAATATATCAATGATTAATAAATATCTTTAATGCTAGCATGCAGAAAGTGGTGAGACGTCGGTTGAATACTTGCCACAGAAATCACATCACAATCAGGAAGGATTTTCTTCTGTTTTACTTGGGACATTTTGGTATCTGCGGCTGATGCTGACTAGCCTATCCTACGATTACATTGGTCTTGAAGGGTGAACTGTCGGCTAGTTGGTTGAACACATCGTAGGGGAAACAGCGCGAAAGACCAGGACAGTAAAGGCCCATATACAACCGCACGGAGCACTACTCCAAGGTGGAAGGTTTGGTCCCTGCCCGCAGCTACGTGTGGTTGTGTGTGTGCTTTTACTGTCTACTCTTTTGCGCTGTTTTCCCAACCAGTGGTCTTGCCCATAGCAGGAACATAACAAGCCTGGTAGGATGGTTGCTTGCGCGCATACAGCCATTTAGTAGAGCACCCAAATTGTCGAGCACCCAAATTGTCGACTTAGAAATCCTCAGCCTATACTGTGCTCGTGCAGTCGTTGGTCGCATTCTCTCCTCTGACACGGTCAAGCTGTCGAATGCGTTGGCATTTTCTGCTGTAGACGCCTCCCCACTCCCGGCACGAGCGCGCTGCGCAGTCTGGCCATATTTAGTTTCTCGCCCTTGTCTACGTCACGCTGCAGCAGCGCCAGCCCAATACGCCGACACAAGCACCACCGTCACATTCGTTCACAGTATTCCCCGCCGGTCGCCGTGCCTGTAGATGTGCCGGGTCCCCGTCGTGGCTAATACGGGTGCATGCCGCCGCGGGTGCGTTCCCTGCGAACGCATACAGGAAATGCATATTTGGGACAATGGAAATCAGCTTCACTGCATTGTATTTCAGCTGGTATTAACATCACTGACACATATTACTCTGATGACGTTGCGTTTATGTCATTATCCGTAGTTAAACATGAAACTTCTGTGTTGTGTCCTTGTTTGACTTAACTCGACAAAGGGTAAATTTTCCCCGAACTTTGCTCTTAAGAATAACTCTTCTCCAACGTTCACCATTTGAGTAAAATACCTAATAACGCTACCCTACCTGTATTATTTTCCATCGTGAATATTCTTCCTTAATGTGCCGTGCTTCTATTTATCTGATAGGACGTTGTCACCTTTTTTTTGTTGTTTGTAATTGTTAGTACTGTATTTCAACGAGTTTCATATTGGTGATGAGCTTCAATACTTTAACGAGATCTATTTTATTCTGTGAGCTCATCACTTTTAGCTACGATCGTTTCTTTATTGACAATCAATAACATGAGCTTCTATTTGTCTTGTTATTTTGCATGAAACATCTCTTATTGCATCCGAAATCAGCCAATTACCCTTTCCCTCATGACACTGATGTCGTTAGTTTCTACATATTCTGAGTAATCGCACTCATTCTTAAGGATACTCGTGTATTTATCTGTTTTAATTTCAAATTTATCGAGGTGGTGCTGTTAACTAGTGGTTACTTCGCGCTACTTTCATTGAGGTTAGGAGACATCGTCGCTTTCATTAACCAATGATCCGTTTGTTTTGCCTCGGCCTCTATTTCTGTGCCATTATTTCTATGCCAGGGTCCCATACATTGGGTAATATATCTCTCTTGCTCTGGCTCTTATCAGGCCATTTCCCTGTCCACTTCATATTTGTAGACTTTCCGAAGAAGGTGTTACGTACAGGTAGTTAGTGTCATGCTGACACTTCAAATAAAAACCATTCTATAATATTCATTGAACCCGCTTATTATAGTTACCAATTGATATTTTTGTCGGGCATCTTCTCACTTTCGCACTGAAGTTTCCTGGGACTGTGATGGACTGAAAAAGTAACTGTTTAACTTCCAATTCCACATCTTCATAACATTGTTCTTCGTTAACATGGCGGAAAGTCAGGCCGTGTTATGCTGCTTTAAGTTAACTTAATCATATTTAGCCTCGCTCACATGTATTTTATTCTGTAGCGCAAATGAATTACCTTTTACAATGTCGACGGTGTCCACCTGAATAAGGAACAGTAGGTACAGCTCTGATTTTTTTTTTCACGGCGCCCTCTGTAGCGAGGAAGGACGCATTAGTGAGTGATGTACATGCCCCCCTCCCCCCGCCCTCTGGTATGCTAACCTCGTTGAGATCACTCACATCCTCGGTAATACATTCTTACTGCTCGAGTAAGCGCGCTAGCCAATATTCACTGGACAAGATCTACGGACTCTGTCAACATATGAGCAACTAAAGTTGAGTTTAAGGGCAGTGCATGCAAGTGGATTTATAGAACTGGTATACAAGATCAGTCAGCTTTATATAGTAAAAAAAGCGAGGAAGGAGAAGCGTTGACTGTTGTGTACGATACTTTTCACTAAAATAAATATGTAGCAGATACAGAATGTAGGAAGAGTGTTGTGAGGAAACAGGTTGCGCTTCCTTTTCCTTGTGCCCCTTCCGTTTGCTCCTAATCGCGGCTTGTATCCTTTTTCATTAGGCGTTGAAGATGTCAGCGACAGGAACGACGATTTCGGTGGAAGTGGTGGAAGCGGAGGAGGAGGTGGAAGTGGAGGAGGAGGTGGTTCGGGGCCTTCTTTGCCAACCCCAGGCCCCCCTTGTGCCTACGGTTGTAACTATGTCAACCATGCCTGTAACTGTGCACTACGAGACAACCACTGTTACTCCGAAAACACCGACTACCACACCACGAGCGACTCCTTCACCGCCTGATACTGCCCCCCACACCGGCGCCTGATACGCCGCCTGATACTGCTCCCACACCACCACCTCCAACTGCCACGCGTCCCACGTCGCGTACGCGGGCTCCGACGCCACGTAAGCCTACCAGGCGCCCGACACTGGCTACCCCAATTCCCGTGCCTGTGACTCCAGGCTCAACGCCTAGTTCGACTACCCCACGCACGACTACGACTAGACCACCTATCAAGACACGCTCTACGCGGACTACACCAACTCCCACACCGCCGACAACCACCAAAAAGTCGACTTCGAGTACAACAACCCGCAGGAAGCGGCGAACTACCACAAGGACGACAACCAGACCAACGACAACCCGCAGGAAGCGGCGAACTACCACAAGGACGACAACCAGACCAACGACAACCACGACGCGGCCAACTACCACAAGGACGACAACCACGACCCGGCCAACTACCACAAGGACGACAACCAGAAGCACGACAACCACGACGCGGCCAACTACCACAAGGACGACAACCAGAAGCACGACAACCACGACCCGGCCAACTACCACAAGGACGTCAACCAGAAGCACGACAACCACGACGCGGCCAACTACCACAAGGACGACAACCAGAAGCACGACAACCACGACGCGGCCAACTACCACAAGGACGACAACCAGAAGCACGACAACCACGACGCGGCCAACTACCACAAGGACGACAACCAGAAGCACGACAACCACGACCCGGCCAACTACCACAAGAACGACAACCAGAAGCACGACAACCACGACCCGGCCAACTACCACAAGGACGACAACCAGAAGCACGACAACCACGACCCGGCCGACAACCACAAAACGTAAGTTTGAATTATTCTCTAGATTTCAGGTCTTCATTATCTGGAATTAAACTATCATTGTAAAGTCCGCCATAACGAGGGCTTATGCGTTCATTTTTTGCACTTGGGGATGTGGAGGTGAAGTGATTCTAAATACACGAGTTCCATCGCTTTCATCCGAATGAAAGGGCTCCAAATGATGCCACGATTACACCGGCTAACTTTAGGTCGCTAGAGTGAATGAGAGAACATTGCGCTGTTAGAGCAGTGAGTGCAAGAAGCACAACCGTAGCCGCGACTGCCGTAAATGCACGTCGACGAACTTGACAACCGTGACGCCCGCCAAAGCAGTAGCTGCGCTAGCCGCAACAACTACCAATTCATATCTTTATATTAGGGTAGTGTCAACCACTATCAGACCGATCTGTACATGCGTAATTACGGTTTTTCGGACATCTCATGTGATACAGGTGTAAATACTAGGCGCGCGCATGCCCTCTAAAATCATACAAGTACATTGAAGTCTAAAAGAGGATATTGCAACTGTGTTTTGCGGAAGCTGGCTGAAGGGTTATGACAGGGAAACTAACAGCAGCCACCCGCCCGTAGGACTAAGGCACAAGGAAATCAGCACAGGTACTTAGATGCGGAAAAATGCAACCTGTTCCGGTGATCGAACCCTTTACCAACGCTTTTACGGAGGGGTCGCCTTGCCATTTGAGCTAACCAGGAAGTTCGGAATTGTTAGCGCGAGGGGGAATTAGCCGATGACTCGAAGCATCTCGATACAAAATATTAGAAATGATTTATGCAGGATCCTGCAATGTGGTGGAAGTGCTAGGAAAGGGAAATTGACAACCACTGCCTTGTTGCACGAAGCAAATATTTCTTTCCTATCCCGTTCCACCACCTTGAGGAATTCACAGCACTAATTTGCAACGTTCTGTGTCCATGCGCTTAGAGTTCTCGATTATTAAGGCGAAAGCCTGTAATGTCTCATGCTCACGTCCGCCCGGTGTCCGTCCGTCCGGTGTCCATCCGTCCGGTGTCCGTCCGGCGTCCGTCCGTCCGTCCGGCGTCCGTCCGTTTGTCCGGCGGTAGTGCTGGTGGTGTGCGTCCTCACCACCCTTACTGCACATGCGCAAACCCTCCCCACGCACCTCCTCTGCTGTGCTTCCCCTCTCTTTCCTCTAGGTATCCCTCCCGCCCGCGGCGTTTACACACCCATTGCGCATGCGCGTCCCCTCCCCCCTCTCTCCTCTAGGCATCCCTCCCGCGGCGCTAACACCCCCCATTGCGCATGCGCGTCCCCTGCCCCTCCCTCTCCTACGCTTCCCCCTCTCTCTCCTCTAGGCATCCCTCCCCGCGGCGTCTACACCATCACTGCGCATGCGCGTCCCCTCCCCCCATCTCTCTCCTCTAGGCATCCCCCCCCCCCGCGGCAACCACACTCCCAATGCGCATGCGCGTCCCCTCCCCCCCTCTCTCCTCTCCTACGCTCCCCCTCTCTCGCCACGCAACGCCGACGCAGGCAGCGTCTGCTAGCGAGTTTCTTGGTTGAAAAAACCGACTGCTCGCGCTGCACAACCGTTCACTGGCCACCCCGTGTATAAGGCAATGGATCTTGACCTGCAAGGTGGTGCCGGTGGGAGATTTCTCCTGTGCGTTGCCGAACGATGAAAAATTCGCAGCGTGCGCGTTAACTAAAAGCGAACTGCGGGTCTCTGTGTCCAGTCCGAGTCTTCTGTCTCTCATTGCCCAGCAGCGATTGGGATGTTCCAGTAGGAAACAACCGTCCATCACTGCGTGCTTTGCGCCCCCCAGGTTTCTCTCCTGTGCAACGCTGCGATGAGCGCCAGCGTCAACGCCGCCGCCAGTGTAAGCGTTAGCGCCCGCTGCTTCGCATCTACATATGGTTCCCTTTAGCGGTGGATGGTGTAATCTTTAAGGCGAAAGTCTTTAATGTCTCATGCTCACGTCCGTCCGGTGTCCGTCCGACCTTCGTCCGGCGTCCGTCCGTCCGTCTGTCCGTCTGTCTGTCTGTCTGTCTGTCTGTCTGTCTGTCTGTCTGTTCGTCCGTCCGTCCGTCCGTCCATCCATCCATCCGTCTGTCCGTCCGTCCGTTCATCCGTCCATGTCCGTCCGTCCGTCCATCCGAGCTCTGGCACTGAGCCAGGTGGCCGCCGGGATGCGCAGACGGACGCCGGTCGCGTCGGACTCTATAGCGCTCGCGCTTTGCTTGCGTAGCGTCGCTGTGACCAGAGTTTGCAATCATTCTGACCGACGCCGTCTCAATGGACCCAGGCGTTCACGGAATACACTTTCCAATTTACAAAGGGTCCGTCAACTTAAGAGCTGGAACGCGGAATGGCGTTTGCACGATGCGCAAAGCGCGAGAAAATACTAACGCATGCGAACGGAGGAAGATGAGTCTCGCGTCTCGCTGCGATTCGCGGTAAAAAACATTAAAGAAGAAAACACGCACCCATTAGGTTTGTGTCTTATGCCACTGAGAGTGTAAAAGAAAAAAGACATAGCATAATCAGTGGAATGGCCACACGCTTTCGCCGAACACACTTTGGAATGTACAAAGTGTCCTTCAATTTTTTTCGCCTTCGGTCTTCCAATTGCAGGCATCCTGGCTAATTGAATTAGCCGAGCGGCCACCCCAGA
Source organism: Rhipicephalus appendiculatus (assembly GCA_030522465.1). Classification (NCBI taxonomy): domain Eukaryota; kingdom Metazoa; phylum Arthropoda; class Arachnida; order Ixodida; family Ixodidae; genus Rhipicephalus; species Rhipicephalus appendiculatus. The sequence goes on along the minus strand of JALIZH010010921.1, from coordinate 646,575 downwards.
ACAGGACGAAATTATCGGGGGCTGAGAAGCTTTCATTCTGAAAAATTTCTATGGATTTGCTTGTGGCTTCACGTACAATTGGGTCGCGGACTATTCCGCTTCTCTAGATGAGGATTGAAACAGCCCTTGATCAGAACATGCCAGGACAACAGATGTGGTGCCACGCCTGCTGTCTTAAATTGTCAAGTCTCAGTTCTTACTGATTTCTTTTTTTATAACGCACCAACCAGTCCAGTCTAACACACTGCCACAGAAGTGTAACGCGTTGCTTAAGACTTCTTTAAATTTTTGTTCTTCATTACAAGAGTCGCGTCTATTGTGTAGCTGTTCACATCCTGTAATGCCTCCAATTGTAATATCTGATTATTTTTCTAGTATTGATAGTTATTTTACGAATTCCTGTTGCCGACGCGGACTGATGGTCTTCTCAAGCATCCATCACCTCTAACTCACTGAGGTCCTTGAAGGTATAGGTGGTCTTCTGCGGTACGCTCCTAGACATTGTCAGATTGCGCGGTGCTATCAAATGCAGCGGAGACAGTATTATGACCCAATCAGAAATGGTTTCGCTGCACTCGGGCCAATGAGAATCGAAAGATGGCCGGATTCGCTAATTTCTTTGTTAGTGCTACTGATGTCCTCAGGTATGGCAGAGGAGAGTGGTGATTGCCAGTAAGAATACAGAGGCGATTATCAGTCGCTGAGAAATAAAGAAGTCCATAAATAATAGGCACATCACCAGCGCGTGTAAGCAGCAATGTGGCAATATTGTCAATGCCAATACGCATGATAATATCACGCGTCGCATTGTGCATGATAACAAACAAGCGTAGAGAACAAGGTAGCGTATTATGACTTCTGAGACGTCGTTAGCTACAAGTGAGCAAAAGCTATCGGGCTCTTCAATACAGGTGGTGGATCCCACAATGGCTCAGAAGTACGCTGTCCATAGGGTCTAGAAGGGTTGCTGCACGGAATGGCAAAATACCAATCTTTTCCCATCTTTCAAGTTACTCCATCATTCATCACCATAATTTACCATTATTTTGAAAGGTTTTCCGTCATAATGGTGTATGTTGAGTGCTCGTGGTGGATATAAGGTTGGTGTTGTTTGTGTGTATCACTGAGTGCACAATGGACACGGGATAAGACGACAGCCCCCCGCCCCTCTGCAAATGTGATACGCACATGTCTGCGTGCAGTTTTCGAACAGTGATGAATAGAGAACAGCAGTTCAAATCGATCGCTACAGAGGGTAAGCGTCTTCTGGAGTCGACGTAACGCCTACCGTGCGCAACTGTACATGAGATTAACTGCTTTCTTTCAGTCCCGCTTCAGGTGAGCCAAATAGCGGCAGAAGCGAAGGTTTTTCACTTGCTCGGAGAGGCACCCGTCACCCACACCGCGTCTAAAATGACCACTACAATATCGACCAATAAAATCAAGGACATTCCATCGCTGTTGCGGATGATGGGCTAAATTTTAATGGGGTTCACATTGCTCATTTGCAAGGATGTTTACGATGCTCAGCACCATTCTGAAGGCCTGAGATCATGAGGCCCTTTATGAATGTGTCAATAAACCATCCGGGTGTCAATATCAAATCTATAAGTCTTTGAACGTAATAAGAACTACGCATCATAGAATTTCTTTTAGTGCATACTTATGCAAATCAGTGCGCACGTCTGAACAAGCACACGCATCGATTACGGAAGCGAGGAACCAACCTCTATCCTTGTTCGCGGCCAGTCCTAATTGAGAACGAGCAGCGTAGCGCCCGCTAACATATTTTTCTTACCCCGCCCCCCTGATGAGGAGCACGGAGGTGGCAAAAGTGAAGACAGTGTTATTCGAATGACTTAGTTGCGTACCTCCCGTTCATAGAACGAAGCCATGACGAAACCCATACGGATTTCTCTGAAAGTAAAGCTTCTTTCTGGAAGCGAAATTCGTCGTGATCCGGGGACTGAGCTTGGGACTAAACCATTTGCATTGGTCCCCGGTTTAAGTTCCAGACTAGGTCGAATTTTTAAGTGCCGACAACTTTAGGGGCCAGGGCTGTCGTATGCTTGGGTTATGTAGCTTGGCTTAGCGCTGACAAAACCGCGTATAGCATAGCCATCTGTAGCGCATTGAGCTTCACTCGCGCCAAGGGAAGCCTTCTTCCTCGTGTTCTTCGAGTGCCGTGATATTAATTACGGAGCATTCCTGGATTCCGGGCTGTCGTATGATCGCGTGTGCTGTCGCCACTTGGCGTAATGCAGTTAAAACCGCGTGTAAAGCTAAAGAAACGAGGAAGAAAGCGAGAAATAGAAAGAGAGTCAAAAAAGGGAAAAATAGCACGAAAAATAGAAATTAATACAATAGCAGTAGTGCGCCTTACTGGGCTGCTTGGTGCATTATTAAGACGTGAACGAACAGCGCTGGACACGGGATGGTGAGAGAACCAGTGGTTGTTAGTTAGGCGCCTTTGTCTGTCGTTCCCTGACCGTCCCGTGTCCAGGCTGCCCGACTCCGCACTTTCTTCAGGCTTGGAACCCCTAGTGTAATGCTGCCTTAATTATTTTTCCTGAACTAAGATGTTTTCCTTTCTGAGAAATCCGTATGTATTTCCTTGTGGCTTCGTTCTGCACACGGGTGGTCCTAGAATATACCTTTCATTACACTTGCGCCGCCTTGCGGGATTCCGCACAACTCACCAGCAGAGCTTTGGTCTGATCGAGCTATGTGAGTGAGAGCGGGTCACCAGGGCAGAAAGGTTGCACTACTGCTGATTGCTTTTAATCACTTTGATTATATTCCGCTGGCGCACCAAACGTCACGGTGGAATGCAGCGGTGCATTACATGGAGCGTGGGCTATGCAGTAAGTAGTTGAAAAGCGATGTAGCTGCAGTGTGGAAAGTATTTGAAAACCTCATATTTCCACTAAAACTATGTGGACTCCCAGCGGCAGCTGCGATTTCCTTATCACAAATATATTTCGACATCATTTTCTTTCATTCCTGCCATTTACAATATCATCATTTTCATGTGCTGTACTGACGTGAAATGAAAGGCAGTGTCAGTGTGCCCGGGTAAATATTGGTCACTAGTAAAACTCGAATGACAAAATTATGTATAATAATATCTTTATTTTTTGTTTCCTTTCAGCACAACTGCGCATTATCCATGTCTTTGCGTCATTTAAAAACAGAGAATTTTCGTTGCCATTGTGACCTCGCACGGGAGATTGTCCAAGTACATGTGACCGGCAGTAATTTTTAGCACTTTCGGAAAAAAGTTAGCGATTTTTTTTATAGAAAATTAGTGGAGTTCCCGGTCCCCATGCACCACAAAGTCCCACTAAACACTAATCATGGAGTACCCGGTCGTTTTAATTATTGAATTCCTTGTGCGCCTCAAAAGGAGACCTACAACATTTTTTTTTTCATCGTAGCCTTAACTCTTCCGGTCGGTAGGCGAAGTTCGCTTGAACATGCGAGCCAAATAATATAGCACCGCAGGCTGCAAGTGGGTTACCTGTAAGTTTCAAAGACAGCTGAAATCATTCACTTCTACTCGTCGAATTTCGTGATAGACGGGGCCGACTACGCCAGAGGCGGGAAGACACGTCTATTGACTGATTTGTCCATTCGCATGGTGCATAGTCATCGCGCGGCAATAAGGTGCTGCAACATGCCCCCCGTCCCAGTCCGTGAGGCGGGCATGTTGCACAATCGCGCTCATGATCTCGTCGAAATTGAGGCAACAGGTACACAAAAGAAAGAAAATAAAGTGTTATAGATCATGGCGCACACTGACGTAGCTTCAAGCTCTTTGTAATTTCCGCTGTGTAGCGTTCAGCCCTCTCGTTAGGCCGAAAGAGAGGAAAAGTCCTCAATGAGCGAGAACAAATTCCTTTAGCTTAATTCGTACTTGACGGATTTTGCGGCAGTCGATTGGTATGGGAGTAAACTCTCACACTGAGGTCATTCTCTGATAACTCGGGAAAATGTTGCGCGCACCCTTGCGAGCAGAAGATGGTTCATTAGGAAAAATTTTGATTTTGAATTTACTTTCATTCGTAGCCACCCCGACGACCATGAAACCAACGCCATTAGAAGGTAAGTCAGCACTATCATCGCCAATATTTTAAAATTTACGGCAACTGCCACACATAGAAAGAAATGTCTAAATGATTACTAAATGTCCTCCTACTATTCAATTTTGTCCTTTGGAACTGACAATTTCGTAAATTTTCCCACCACCAAATCGCCCCCCGATGCAGGAGTACAACGTCAAAGGGGAGTTACAGCAACATGAATGCGAGATTGAATTCACTCGTAGACAGTAAAACGGGAAGGAGGGAAATATGTATTCCGGGAATAGATGAAAAATCCTCGCAGAGTGTGCGTTGCTGGAAGCAATGTTTTCACAATAACTCTTGTCTTCTTCAAGGTGACAACTGCCTACCGTAGCGCGTGTTTGTGCGTGCCTCGTACACTTTATTGCAAGCACAAAAGTGCAAGAGGAGAGGGCAAGTGAGAAAGCAGAGGTGGGTAGAACAAAAAAAAACAGGATGTGATATTGAGACAAGCTGCTGTACTTAACTGGATAAGTACAGTGGAAACAAATCAGTAGAATAATAATTCATTGATGATTACGTTACTGCGTGATGCGAATTCTGAGCGCAGTTGTTTAGTGAGGACAATATCGTGCAGCCCATTTCACATCAACCACCGCAGATGGAGCATATCGCGACTCCCTCGCTAATTGGATGACTACGGAAGGCAGCGCGATGGGCACGTTCCCGAACAGCCGTGGTAGACAGACCTCCGTTCATGCGGCGCTTTATTTCCATATATGGTAGCAGTGGACGCCCTCGCCGCATACCTTAGCGATGACGACATCGGCGACCGCACGACGGCGCGCACTGTCGCACCGCGGGTGGCCGCCGTGGAACCTGCTCTGTTGCCACTGTCGTACCTTGCTGCTCGTGCTCTGTGCTCTCGCCCTATTTCATCTTCCGCAGTGCTCCTAGTTCGCTCTTTTTTGCCTTCCTTTGCTCTGCCGGTTACGACGACGCCGACACCCCTCAACGCAGGAACGGGCGCCGAAAAGCTGCGCTCTAGAATGGGGGGCAACTGCGCACTAATAGTGTGAAGACGGAAGACAGCGGAGCCGGTGGCCTTCATCCACTTTCCCGGAACCTTGATGTACTATTCGTTACAAGGGCTATGCTATGATTTACCTTCTCACCTGTCCCTTTTCTATCGCCCTCAACCACACTTCGATTGCCTACCCCCCTTGCATTTACTGCGCTATACAAAGCTGTGTTGTGCTTTACCTTGAACCCTACGTTTTACCGTGCTCTTCACCCTCGGTTCCCTTTTTCACCGCTTCATCTGCTTAATTACATAGCGATGCTATGCATCCGCTTCTATGTGCATAGCTAAGCCGTGTTCTGTGCGGTCGCCGGATGTGGCCCTAAGTCCAGCTGCGGCCGCTCCACTGTTCAAAATACGGAGAGGAGGGGTGTACACGGCTTGTCCTGGGGTTTTTGTTTCCGTCGAAAGGGTACACGTTGAGAGGCATTCCACTGTACCATGAAGGGGCAGCTTAAGGGAGATGCGAGTCGAAAAACGCTTTGTTTTTTAAGTTACATATTTTTGGTTTTTATTCGCTTTCACAATTTTAGTTTCTCTACTTTCACGACAAAAAAATTGAAGATTGTAATTATTCTCGAGGTATGTTAAAGTCGCTTTTAAAGAGCACAAGGTGGCTACTAAAAACCATAAAGAGCTCATGGTCGAGAGTCCCCTGGGAATTGTCACCTGGCTGCTTGCCATTGCGTTTCGCATGAGCTGTTCACCAAATCCACATGCTCAAAATAACCGCGATTCTCAAACTGTCATGATGGAAGAAATCATTTTAAAAAAACATATCTTTGTCGCATAGCTGAGTTTTCACTGATACCTTTCAAATGCGTTTTTCTCAAGGAACAATTCTGGGCAACTTCAGTAGTTTGACACCGTGTTATTGGTACTTCTGATAGCAAGATCGGGATGAAATTTGGTCCACGTATTCCTTAACATGTGCAGAGGGCACAAATCTACTTTAGAACTTGATTTCGTCTATGTAATTATTACGAAACTAAAGTAAGCAATTTGTATGGTCTGAGCATTCTAAGAATTCTCACATTACAATTTTTCTTGTACAATAAAATGTCTTATACGCACTGTTAGTTATTTGCATTCTATAGTTAATGTGGATCAATATGAGCCATCAATGGCTCAGAACCATAAAAATTGTGTGGCAAAAAAAAATTGGCCAAAAAAAAACTGTATTTGACACATTATCATGCAAAAAAACGAAAGTATGCAACTTACTATAAAACTGATTGCATATTTTAAATAAGTATCAAAGCCTCTGTAATCACCAAGAATTTCATTTCCCAAGACTACAGATTAAAGAAACCTTTTTTTCGAGTCGCATTTCCCCTTAATCACTAATTTTCCTTGTGTACTTACCCTATAGCATCCAAGGTCTTCCTTTGAAAATTTTATACCTATTGGCAGGATAATGTTAACCTTGTAAAGAAGTAGGAGCCTCTTGTCTCGGGGATCGAAAGTCTGAATTGTGTAAAGGTTGAGCTCATCGATGCGGTGATTTGGCACATTAAAATGCTCGGACCCTGCTTCCATCAATTTTTTCGCCGTGTACGCGTGGTGCCCATTTAGGCTAACGTAACAGGCTGTCCTGCATCACAAGGAAGGGTCGCCTTAGAAAATCGCTTCCAGAGGTACAAATTAGAAACTTCAAAATCATGTTAGCGCAATCTAAAGTAAACCCTCATTCTACTCCCCAGATAACGCGTAGTTCTTGTCCAGATGGAATACTTGAAAACACCTTCTAAATTTTGCAACTAGAGACCAAATTCCAGGCAAATGTCTATTCCGCCCCTTGCTTTACTGTCGCCCCACTTTGATATATGAGCATGAATTACAGGTTTAGAGGGGCTTTTATACTGTTTTTATAGTGCCTATAAGTGCCTGTTTTGGGCATTTGTCCCCAGATTCCTATAATAGCCTAAAAATGCCTATTTATAAATTCGGCGCCTATATGAACCCTACTTAACCTGAAATTTCGCTTTCGAGTGCAGTTTGAGACCATCATTCATGTTGCCGGGCAACAGTGGCTGTTCAGAACACTATTGCGTTCAAGCTAGTGCTCTAGTTCAACCAAGTTCCCGAAAACAACCTCTATACTCAGCGACAGCTTGTCTTGCATTACAGGGAAACTGCGCGAAAAAAACGTGGACAAAGGAAGAGACAGCAGCACAGGCGCATACTAACAATTAGGCGGAAAGGCACTCCAGTCTTGTGAGTCTTTGCAGTGAAGAACACATGAAGCAGAGGACACTTTTCATTCTTTATAGAGACAGACAATTTGTGCAGATTCAATTCATTCAGTAGACCAACCGATTTCTTCTTGATATCAGCAGGTTTCACATTCACCTTTTTGAGATTCTTGTCGACTGCCTGCATAGCTTTTTCCGAAAAACTTTCTTCCTTCATCAAAACGAAAGACGGTTCCTTATCCGCTGTTAGGGGCCGTATTCCTTTCGCAGCCAAGTCGTTCACCAAGGACGCCAACCGCACACTTGAATGAGCCGGTTCCCGCGCTGAAGCCAAAACAGCGGCAGCCTCACCAATGCAACGTGTGCGTTCATTTTCGGTCACCTTAGCAGAAACGGAGCGTGCCATCGCCAAACGCTCCGCCGCCCCAAGGCGAGGTTCAAAGCAGAATTTAGGCCCCAAGCCTAAAACGTCCCTGTGCCTACCATCCAACTCGCACTTGCCTACTGTCACCACTTTTCCTTGAGGGGGGCTCTGCTTTTTTCACTATCGGCAAGGACGGCCGCACGACGTTCCACAGGAATTCTGTGATGCGATGCCTAGTGCAGGCATCGCCCAACAGACCAACAAGCCCAACAGTCCGCTCTTCTAAGCTTGTCTTGGCAGTGAAGCGAAGGCTACATATGCGGGGCATCCGCACATTTGCGTTACGAGGCAAATGGTCCGGCAGATTACAGCAGATATCAGTTACAGTTTTCGTTTTGCTTGGTCGCAAGACAAGCGCATTAACTATACTTGCAAAATGTGAAGGGAGAGTCACATTCTGATTGGTATGCACAGGCGCATCTAATTAATATATAAAAGCTGATATTCAGACAAATGTTTGCTCTTCCATAGGTTTTCACAACATTTTACCGCCTTTGTAACAGCGAAGCTTAGGTTCCACGTATTAGTGTGAAGTCATCATAAGTGCGTGGCGTATACCCCAGCCCTGGGTATATGGGTACGCGCCACACTTGATCGAATGTGAACGTGCTCAATTACCGTCGCGACATGTGCACTACAGTTAAACGACGTACTGCATGCATTGGCGGCAGCATGGTTTTTAGCTGCTGTGCGAGAGGTAATGGATAAGATTCTTACTGCGAAAAATTCTGATCGGAGGTGAAGGAAAATTGATGGCTTTAATTTTCGCGGGGATTTATTAACGTCAGCCTAACGCACAGCAAACGGTGTTTGCTCGTTTTTTTTTTGTTTTTTTTTCTCCTTCAGCTCCGATCAGAATTTTGCACAGTGAGTGAGAATCTTCTCGGTGACCTCGAGCACAGCAGCTCAAAACCGTGCTGCCGCCAATGCTGTACCTCTTTTAAAACTGCAGTACTTATGTTGCCACGGAAATTGAGTAGGTTCACGCCCATGTCATGCATATACTTCTAAAAGCGCCAGTCACCATTAACATGCAGAACGTTCTCTTTCGAAGAAGAGAACATTTTTTTATGGCTGCCATCAACGACGAGCAGATCGACACTTGATAACGTAACAGAATCATGCATTATAGGCAGTGACCCTTCGTATTAAAAGATGTGACTTTTGAATATAGCAATTCGCAGAAACGTCCGTCGAAATAATGCACACACACGCAGCGCTGCTCTGCAGAAAGGTCCCACCGAGGGAACTTTCTTGCCAACCAGCAGTTGCTCCCAGGGAGGGGATTGTGGGTGGGGTGCTCACAGCGACGTCACACTGTTTGCAAACAGGGAGAGGTCCATTCACGCTTACGGCATCTAACCACAGCATAGACGTTGCAGATAACCTGCTTACACTGCTTCGCAGGGGCGGGGAGGGGAGGCTGTGGACTCCCCCCGCAATATTTTCGCCTGCCCCTTCCCCCCTCCGCCCCAAGAGCAAACATAGTCAAACCAGTTTAGCAGTGTGGTTTTCTCGGCCAGTCGGTACATCATGTGTAGTGAAGGGTTCCGCAAGTTCATATCACTGATAAAGAATTTCGATACCTGGCGCATTTCTAAGTTCCCATGCAGCACACGGGTGAAGGTTCGGTTAAGAGAAACGAGGGCGGTTGGGGTGGAGTGTGTTGGTGTGTTCACATAATTCTGCTGTTGGCTTTGTGCGCACGCGTGGTGGTGTTGTAGGGAATACCGTTCTTTAATAAATTTTAGTGGTTAGTGCAGCCTTGTCCTGTGCGTTACTTTCTTCTTGTGGTCGGGTTTGAAACTTGCTGGAACCCTACACTACACATAGTTAAAGCACATCGCATGTTCCCCGCCTCCTTGCCACCCCCCCCCCCTCCCCCCACGGAGGCACTCATTTGTCCTGGGTGCTAGCCCCGCTCCTGCTGCTTTTATAACCACCATCTGGTCATATTTCATGTATATCTTGCTCCGAGAATGAATCGGCGATTTCGCGGCTGCGCGTGGTCCAGCCGGCATCGGGGCTGCCATGTTTACTGCGAGAGCAGGCGTGACGAAAACGTGCTGCTGTCTAAGAATGGAAAATAAATAAATAAACAAATAAATTAGCAATAATTATTTTTCACCAACGACTTGTTTTAGTTCTTAATTTACTTTTATAATGATGAAATGTTCATATATGTTAGGTAGGTAGCATTTTACATTGAAAAATAAGATAGGTACTACTTATAGGAAGATGTGGGAATATCCCAACTTATCAAGAAGTTGTCCTGAGGCCCTCCGAAAACGGTGGCGGCTAGTGCTGCTCAGTTCCGAGGTCCAAAACCAAAACTGAGCTATCCAGCAGGCCAGGGAGGCTATAGGCCAACAGGGTCTCCGGGTACCTACATATGTGGTCTAGCCCGGACCACAAACATGCCGGATCTCGCAATAAAGTTTATTCACTCACTGCTTATTGGCACGCGAAGGCAAGAGTTCCGCTTCCGTAGCTTCAAAAGTACAACTAGAGTGTACTATAAAACGGTTCTAGTACGCTCTAGTAGTACTAAGAAATGCTCGCTGCCGTGAAATGAGACGCGCCGGTCACCATACGCCGCCGCTTATGCATGGCACGAGCCATTGGTGAATGCGAAACTGTGGCGAGCTTTCAGGGCCAATTAGAAAGAAGATTGAGAGGAAGGAAAACGTGATGTGCACGCTGCTTTTGTTTTGTTTAAGGCGCTCACCGACAGGGGAAAGTTGACCCCAAGCGATTAGACCCAGCGAAAACTAGGCACACCTCCCTTCCGAATTCAGCAGCATGCCTATCTACTTTCATGCCGTTCTTCTAAGCCATGCCGAAAAAAGACCCTGGAATCTGTTGAATCGACAGTGGGAACATGACTCACCATGCTAGAGAATAAAGGAAGATACAGTAATCTGCAAACTATGCAAAAAAAAAATTAACACACACAATGGCACGGCCATGTTTCTGGCGCTTTTGCGCCATTACAAGCATAACATCTTTTTGCTCTCTGGTTGTAAAAAAATGGTCACGCGCAATTGTTTTGCAATGATATGCATTTATATAAAAATTTATTGTGCCTCGATATAGTCCGTTGGAGGCCTAAATTGTGTTTGGCGGCCTCTATTTGGCGCCTAAAGCGTTGTTTTGTGCGCCTACTTTTTTGCGCCTAATATGCAATTTTTAATGCCTAAAAATTCAGCATCAAGGGATAACGTCCAACTAGTGATAGAGAACATCAGAGACCAGTGGTCTCTCTAGAGTGCGCGGTGGTGGGAATGCCGCCCAGTACTCCATTTCTCCGCCCGCCACTCTGGTTCACCACCCACCGCTTTCGATAGACCACCCCCCGTATCGGTTTTACCCCTTTCAAATGAGCGCGTCAGGAACCACTCAGCAGGCACCAATCATCAGCAACCACTCAGCAACTGTGGGCGGAATGCCAACGCGCCGCGCCTTCAGCCTGCTGGTTTCGTAAAAAGAAGTCTGAGGAGGTGGTCTAGTGGTTTTAGAGATCGCCAACCCCAGTGCCAGCACTAGGATACAAGTGCTCTTGCTTGTGTTTTCTACGGCATGTTGACGTAACATCAATGCCAGAGGGGCGAAGCCTGAGCTGAAATACAGATGTGCGTGCAAGGAAATCTGAAAATTTGAAATTTCTACAGTTAAATATATCTACTCCCTTCCCCTCACTGTCTCGCAATGCCCACCCCTAACCAAATTTTGGTGAGAACCCTAAAAAAAAAGGTGCACCCCCCCCCCCCCCCCCACCCAAAAAAAATCGCTTTCAAGCATGTTCCAGGTAACTATATGCTATGACTGAAGGCGCATGTACACCTTTCACATGTTTCCTTGTACATTGAGTTGACATGTTTGCTTGATTAACTGGTTCTCTCCTCTACAGTGGCCCCGCGTTTGCCCCCCTATACCTACATCTGTACGGTGACCGAAGTGGCGCGCAATGGGACGAAAGGCACTGTTATCCACATGCCTCCTGACGGACTGTGCGACTACATATTCTACGACTCCCTCTACAAGAACGGCAAGAACCCCCCTTAGCGGAGGCCTCGGCGGCCTGGAGCTGACTGGACAGTACTTCCTCGGGCTACAGGCCAGGTTCACCAAGAGCAAATTCGGATTTTCTATATCCCCCCGAGTGAGTGAATTCTTACGAAGAATTCGACGTTTTCGGAAGTGTTTACACTTAACAAATATTCGCGCTTACGAAACAGCGCAACATTCCTATTATATGCGACGCATTTCTTGCTGAAGTACAGAATTTATCAAGATCTATCTATCTATCTATCTATCTATCTATCTATCTATCTATCTATCTATCTATCTATCTATCTATCTATCTATCTATCTATCTATCTATCTATCTATCTATCTATCTATCTATCTATCTATCCATCCATCCATCCATCTATCTATCTATCTATCTATCTATCTATCTATCTATTTTTGTCTGTCTGTCAGTCTGTCTGTCTGTCTGCTGGTCCATCAGTCTGTCCTAAAACATTTCCGTGCTGTCATGTTTTCGTCCGGTTTTCTCGGCATGCGAATAATTGCGTTACAAAACATGATTGCATGGCAAATATAAAAGACAGGCCATGATACGAAATGCATACGTATCATATATGTTGGGACACCAATGACAAGATTTCGTTGTGATGCCTCGGTGATCGTTTGTTTGATTGCGTTGGTAATGAGGAGACTGTACACGACATGGGCTGCGTGTATGATTTTCACAAACTTTATTTTATTGCGATAGCAATTATATGGACACTCTCGTCTGATTTTTGCCGTCATGTCCTGTATATGTATATGTATATATATCCCGCGGGTAACAGTGCGTAAGCGGGGGCGACAAACGCCGCTGAAGCGGACATCAAACGAGTCGGCCCCCCCCTCCGTCGCTCCGATGCGTATGCGATAAGATCCCCCCCGCCTGTTCGACGAGCCGGGGAATGTTTAAGGAGAGGAAACGGCCCGCAAGTCTTTAACAAGCGCGGAAAGACGCGAGGGGGGGGGGGTAGTCCCTCATGCAGCCACTGCAACCTTTGGTTATGCGAGCGCGGTAGTCGCTGGCGCGCGCGTTATCTCGCAATCTCAGCAGGCGACAGCGGGCGGCTGGCTCCTACGTGCTCCGCTCTCAACGCGAGGACATTGTGCGAACAGTGTGCCTGGAGCGGCAGTATGCTCTTAAACCAGCATTTTGTAGAGTTGCGTGAGATCGGATCTAAAAGAGTTAGCTGCCATCCTCACTTCAATTAACATTAGAATATGTTGCTATCGCATTGACTGCTTCACCCTTGCGGTGAAACTGTGACTTTTTATTACATTAAACTTAAAATAAGTGTGGCGTATGATATGAATGGTGCTTATAACGTGTTCCATGCGTTGTAAAGTTATATTGATCTTTCTAACACGGTATACACCTCAAGGCACTATTCCGACTGTGAGGTAACGGATTCTCTGATACGATTTAAGAAACATATTTCAAGGCATCAGATTACATAACATGCGTTTAGTTATACAAAAACGCAGAAAAAAACTAATGTTTAACAAATACAAAGTCAGAAACTGTCTAAGAGGGTGTTATACAAAGCGATGTACATCTTTCATTTTGATATTTTGTCGGGCTTCGTTGCTTTCGAAATTATTTAATGGATATTGCGTAATTAGGCAATTAAGCAAACGAAAAGATATAGTGGAACTAAGTTTCTATGGTGTGAGCAAGATGGATTTGTTCGCGTCATCGTAAAGCGTGTCGCCGCATTTTCAAAGTCTGGAAAGACTTTCATAGTGCACTCTGTGCAAGGGGTACATGAATTGTACATGACTGATGTACTTTTGTGAGTTATCTGAAAGTTATTTCATTACGTTCTAAAAGCGATAGTAAAGCGTTGTCATTACCTACAGCCAGCTGGAACTTGTAATGCAACTTAATTACATTTAGGAGTAGTTTTGCCATCTCTCAAGCACATAGACCCTACTGGTTTTGCCATTTGTAATTTAACACATCATTTCCTGACGGAGACGAATTCTACCCATTAGATGCGCTGCTCCTCGCCGAAGCAAGCTTCTTTTTTCAAACTAACGCCCATGCTCTGACGACAGCGCCTGTTTTCGATCAGCATTCACACTACCTCATGGGCGCCACAGAGGTGCATACCTTCCAACTCCCATCAATGTGTCCTGGAGGCGCCCGATTTCTCACGTGTTTTCCCGATTTAACGATCGAAGCCTCAAATTTCCCGACTCACCGAAATACACCGGCTGCTTGGCATGCCTATATATAGCTGGATACGACGTTTGCTGCACGCCACAACTATATATATATATATATATATATATATATATATATATATATATATTTCGTTATTGTTCTAAATGCGCGTGGCTGTAGGTATACTAGCGCCAACGCGAACGAAACTGTCAATACAGCATTCACGGTTGTGCCAGTGTGTTTCAGAGCGAAAAAACAGGTCGCTCCTTTTATCCATCGGCTGTCACATATGCTTCCTACCCTTTTCCGAAGGGTATTCCCGCATGCTCTGCTTGTGCGAGAATCGCGTGTGAAAGTTGACAAAGATCGGTGTTAGCCGCTCCTTGGCTAACTAACCGAACGAGCCCAACAGCGCAAGGTTGTCGTCAAAAACGTGACAAGATTGGTGAAGGAGCTGATTAGAACGACTTATCCCATGCACAAGACCCCGCCCAGTAGCCGGAATACAAGCCCTGTGCCCGTGGCCGCTGCCTACGAGGCCTACAACCACAGACACCGGAACAATCTTTGAAACAGCGACTATGATGTCGTCTCAAGTCGCCTTGGAAGCTCCTACGCCTTGTACGCTGTTAAAAACCCACTGATGCTTAGTCCTTTTCACGGAGAGCCGTTTGAAGATGTGGACGACTGACTCATTGAGTTAGAACGTGTTGCAGCGATCAATCTCTGGGATGACACCGCAAAACTTCGGAATGTATACACCTGCTTGAAGGACGGCGCTCGAATGTGGTTTTTGAACAGAGATAATCTCTTGACGTCCTGGCGCGAGTTCCAACATCGTCTTGACGTCCTGCCGCGAATGTGCTCAGCGGGCACTGAAATGACGCATTCAAATGCCCAATGAGAGTGTCATGATGCACGTCGAGGATATGACTCGGCTTTTCAAGCGAACGGATCCTGGTATGGCAGAAGAAGAAAAAAGTGGCGCCATTTTATGCGTGGTGTAAAGGAACGACTTTTTGGTGATCTGGTACAGTCTTCTGAAGAGCGTAGCCGAGCTATTTACTGAAGCCACAACGATGGAGAGAGTACTGCACCAGTGCTCTGCCCTGATCAAGTGTCAAGTGAATGTCGCGTCAAGACCGGAATTTTTCACCCCCTTTTCCTTGCACGAAACGTCACAGACATAAATCGCTGTTTGAGTGCAGTGCTGGAGAAACGCCGACATATAGGCTCCCCAAGCATTGCTTAGTGGCGCTGCGACTCTTGACAGGCAGCGCCATCTCCTTCAGAAAAATAAAAAATCAGAATATACGACGCGCATCTTCCCTTCTCTCCGCCGCGCTGCCGCTAGCTTCCGTGCACGCACAGAGCTCTGGCGCTGCTCTTGCCAGCCATAGAGTTAATATACTGACTTCTAGAGGAAAAGCTCCCCATAGGGCCCATGCATTAAAACCTATAACCGCTCGGGAGCCGCCATGATGGAACAATACTCAGCTTTCGGGTGACGTTCACTCGCACTCGCCACTGCATGCTGCAATAACTCCTGATATTTTTGCTTGTTTCCGTGGCTCTCTATTGCATCGCAGTTAAGAGACTGTTCACATAAAGTCGAGCTTTTAGCTCATGGCAACAAAAAACACGCACGCAAGCAAGCCGGCGCAATCGGCCGCACGCTGCGCGGTAACGCTCAGAAATGTTGACACGATACAAGGATGGTGGCGCCATCTAGTAAACAAACCTGCAAACACTTCTTTCCGCGTGCACTAAATTGCATAAATGGCTGTTGTATCTTTCCTAAAAGTGCTTGATGTGAACATCAAACAATTTCCGTTCGTTTATAATACGTGAACACGCTTGTTCACTATTTTTATTGCGAGAATTTGAGTGTTTTCAAAAGCCATATTTAGGCGCTTCTGTAAATTACTGTAATGGCAACTGCGACAACCGTTCCGAGATGTCGCCGCTCGCGTGGTTATAGCTTTAGTGGCCCAGCTTTTCCTCTAGAGTCTGTTATATTAACTCTATGCTTGCAGCCCCTGGCAATGTACCGCTTGAAAGAGGTCTCCCAGCTGGACAGGCACTTCAAAAAGCGAACGTAATTAAAGGAGAAACGTTCGTTAATCACGTTTACGATGTGAAGGCAGACATCAGACGAAGACGATTCTCTAGTTAACGCAAAACAGTGTTGCGGAGGTGCCACTCCTGAATTGGAATGACCCTAGAATCATTCCACATTTTCGCGACCCCGGAATGGAATGGGAATAGGAATGGGGACAACGCTTGGAGGAATGGAATGGGAATTGAATTAAGGCGCCTTTTGCACGGAATGGAATGGGAATGGAATTAAGTTTTTTCCCTAAAATAGAGCACGTTTTCGTCTACGCGCTGTTTTTCAAATTTCAAACATTAGTAAGTCAGAGCCTGGAATATCACAATAAAGCAGCATATTTAACATGGCCTTATTGGCTGATTAGAAGCATGGCACATTAATAAGCAACGCGCCTACTACAATTCTGTCCTTATATAGACTGTGTTGCTCCGAAGTCTGTCTCTATTCTTTGGCGTAACCGCGGCTCTATGCCGTTAGTATCCGTCGTGCGGAGCTACGACGGCGGCATACCCCCCCTTACGCTTTGTGATTTTTTTCCCTCGGCGGCACCCCAGCCACCTGCTATCTCCCCACCCTTCACTTCTTTGTTTTTGCTTCTGTAGCCGTCGGGGACTCGGACGCATATCCTGAAAAAGCGCTTCTCTAAGTTGTGATGCGTACTGACGCTGGCGCGATGATTGTGTTCACTGCAAGCTTTCGTATACCATCTTGCGCGCCGTGTCACCTCATACTCCCCTCCCCCCAACCCTTTTGCAATACTGTCCTCCCTCTCTAGACAGATGGGCGCCTTTGCCTGAAACTCGGTCGGTGAAGGTTTGTAAGTCAGCGCAGCGCACACGCGTGGCAAAACTGCGTAGTCTTCTTGAACACTACTTTTGTCAACGTAAAAAATATCCTATGTCGTCATTTTAGCATTAACATATTTAAGCTTAAACAATATTAAAACAACATTCGTTCAAACATGCTGACCATGCAACTACTATAGGGGCTCGGGAGAAGTGCCCCTATGGGAATTAGTAGGGTGGTTGTACTGCACGAGATATGTCACCAAGCTACTATCCCTCGACCTTGGTAACGTGTTTTTCGTACTTTTTGCAGTTCTTAATGCATCTGATGACGTCAGCTTTACGGGGCGTTCATTCTTAACTCGATAAAACTATCAAGATACCTTTCCTAAGATGAGGAATTACATGAAATGGAATTGAACTGCCCAGCAATTCCCAGAGTGGGAATGGGCTAAGTTTTTTTCATTCCGAAGAATGGAATTGCGGCAAGTTCTAATTCCCCGGAATGGAATTGGAATGGAATGGAGGCGCCCATTCCGCGACACTGACGCAACATTCATATTCGAAGTCAACGATATTGCCTGTGTACGACGGTACACGTCGTCATATGTTTCCATTCTGTCATACGTTAAAGATGCCCAATGGTCCATATGCACTGCGGGATGAAGCCACGCACGCGATCGACCTCGCACGTTGTCGAATATGAAAAAGATATTATTGTTGTTTTGATATGCATGCTGGCAGTAGGATACGCGTACCGTCGTAAAAAAACTTTCGCGGCTTGCAAAAAACAAACAGAAAGAAAGAAACAAAGATTACACAGGCCATGGCAATAAAAAAGCCTCAGAAGGGTTACAGTGATGTCCTGCTTATCGCTGGAGCATCACCCGCGGTCTTAGACGAGAAGCAGCTAGCTAAACTGTAAGCGCTGCGAAGCAACTTGAAGTGTTTGCCTTGCTGTTTTTTTTTTGTTTTTTTGTGTGTGTGTGTGTGTGTGTTCGGGCTTCGCGCATTCCCTCCCTTTTTATGAGAATAACGACGTTACAGGTGTACCAGACCTGCTGCGCGAACGAAGCTGAGCGTGACAGGGGCATTTCAGGCGCTATTTGGTATCGGGCGCGTGACGAGCCCGAACAATTAGCGCACAAGTAAAAGCACACTCAGCACTGTACGGAGCGTATAACACACGCGGCGCGCGTGAAAGAAAACCGCACAATCTCCGCCAGTTAGATTCAGCGGGTTGAATATATACCACCCTAATATAAAGCGTCAAAAATAGAAAAAAACCAGAAAAACGATGTCAAAATTTCCTGAAAATGCACAGACGTTCGTTCCGGCGCGATGATGCAGCCTTCCCGACGCGTGAAGTGTAGGCGGGGAACAATGCCATGAGGCAGCGAGCAATCATTACTGCAGTCGTTCCATGCACGCGCCGCGTTACCTACTGATTCAGGTAGTCGCAACAAACGATTTCAAACGAAGGATTGAGACAGCCAAAACGGAAGGCGAGACAGAGCTAGAATTTACTTTATTATTTTAACTACGGTGGATCCATGCTTGTGTACGTTCTCTCTCGTACGAATTGTCCGGGAACTGATACAGTTTTACCGGTGGATCGCGTTCCTTGGTACACAGTTGTTGCTTCCGCGTGCGTGGGGTCGCCTCTACAGTCGCGGAAATGCAGCTTCGCAAAGCAAGCCTCTCAGTTCAGCATGCCAAGCTCCCGGCAGAGCGCCTAAGTTCCCCGCACCGACCGAAGAACACAAGCGCACGTGCGCCGCCGCTGATGGCTGTCGGTGAAGGTAGTGAAACAGGCTGAA
Source organism: Rhipicephalus appendiculatus (assembly GCA_030522465.1). Lineage (NCBI taxonomy): Eukaryota > Metazoa > Arthropoda > Arachnida > Ixodida > Ixodidae > Rhipicephalus > Rhipicephalus appendiculatus. The sequence continues at coordinate 627,855 of JALIZH010010921.1, read as the reverse complement.
TCGGCCGCGCCTATCACCAGTTTCGCCAGTGCTCGCCGCCAGAGCGGCGCTGTTGTCGCTCCGCAAACTTGAGCTTGGGTTCTCTATCATACCTTTGCAGATTCAGGTCAATGCCTTAGTGGACACATGTGCAGACTATTTCATTATTAGCGCAAAACTTCCGACGGGTCTCAAGAAAGTGATTGCAGTGGAACGCGTACTCGCACAGCTGGAGGGCACGTTGTTGCACCAGTGGGTCGCTGTACTGCGAGAGTGGAAATTCGTTCGTCAATGTTTCTAGTCACCTTCCTCGTCCTTCGCGCTTCTTCTCGTCATCTCGTACTCTGCACGGACTTCCTTCGAGGGAACGGCGCGATCATACATCTCCGCGAGCGCATCGTGACCTTCTCGACACAACGCGCAACATATCGAGACGACGATAGCTGTCGTAGACCTGCGCTGCGTGTTACTGACGACAGTGTAAGGCTGCTGCCACGAGGCATTGTTTACATAGGCGTGACGTGACGTGCGAAGACCCCCCGAGACTGAGACGCTGTCGCTGAAAGCGAGCTCTCCTTTGTTGCTCTAAGGTGTTTGCGCAACTCGAATCCTTGTGCGTGTTCGTGATGGCGCTTCAAAAATACTAGTTACCAATTTCAACAACGAACACAGGCGGCTTTTTTGCGGCACCACCGTGGCCTATGGAGATCCTGTAGCCGATGTCACAAAGTGCTTTGCGTCCGAGAAAATGAGTGACAATGACACGTTTCTTAACAGCATCGACGTTAATTCGACGCTGTCGGAAGAGAGGAAGGCGGCACTTCATGATCTCATGAAGGAATTTCAATCTTGCTTCCCGTGTTCCTCAAAAGTACGCCTAACGCCCCTCGCGAAGCAGCGAATTATCACCGACGATGACGTTCGCGCTGTGGAACAGCAGGTTTGCCGTATTTCTGCCAAAGAAGGCGATGCTGTTCAGACAAAAGTTAAGGAGATATGCTCGACGATGGGGTCATTCAACCATCCAGCAGCCGATCATCCCCGCCAGTCGTTGAACTGAAGTATAAACATGGAACGCTACGGTTCTGCATTGGCATGCGTGAGGAAGCTAATAAACACCGTCAAGAAAACTATCAGTTGTTCCGAGTACGAATGAATAATACAACCGACGAGTGAAGCTCCTTGGAAATGGGACGCACACGGCGTTCTGCGCGCGCGGCGTTTCATTGTCTAGGCAGCGGACCATTCACTCGGCGGACGACGAGGTGAAGCGATGGCGTCGCGCTGTCGCCGGGTTGAAGGGAGAGGGCAGAGTCGAAGAAAGAGGGAGACTAATCTGCCTCCGTTTCGCACGCGTTCGTATTTTCGCGCTTTGCGCTCATTTATTCTCCCGGGTGAGGGGGGAGACGCCATAGCTGGCCCCATGCCTGGGAGATTCAACGGTGACGGCGGAGTGCCGGCCTAAGGAGCTTCGCTCTTAAAAAAGATGTTTACCCGCTTCTACGGATCGATGGCTCTCGACAGGTTACGACACTTCAAGTATTTTTCTTCCATTCATCTAAAGAGTGGCTATTGGCAGATACAGTTTGATGAGCCACATCGAAAAAAGACAGCCTTTGTAACTCCAGAAGGACTTTAGGAATTCGAAGTTCTTCCTTTGCGCTTCTGTTCCTGCCCCAGCTACAGTTCCAGCGGATGACGGAAGTGGCAAAGCTGCTTTTTGTACCTTAATGATGTTGTAATCTTCTCCGAGAGGTTCAAAGAACGTCTGAAACACCTAACAAACGTTCCGGATGTCATTCGCTCAGCTACAAGTCACGCTGAAACCCCAAAAATGCCATTTCGGCTATGAACAGCTGAAGTTTCTGGGTCATATCATGGGTGCAGGTGGAGTTCGACCTGATCCAGACAAAACTGCTCCTCTCGCCGCCTTCCCCGTTGCATCAGACAAAAGAGCCGGGTGATGTTTTCTCCGATTGGGCTCCTAGTATCGGCGATTCATCGCCGACTTCTGGAAGACCACCGAACCGCTCACGCGACTCACCTTTGATGACGGACGCTTTGTCTGGACCCTAGAGCGAGATACAGCGTTCACAGAGCTAACGACAGAGAATGCAAACAGCACCTCTTCTTGCCCATTTTAATGAGGACGCTGCTACAGAAGTCCATACAGACGCCAGCAACGTCGGTCTTGGCGCAGTCCTTGTACAGCGACATGGTGGCGTTGAGCATGTCGAAGCTTATGCCAAGTCGTACACTCTGTCGGGGCGTGATCAAGTACTCTACTTCTGAGAAAGAATGACTCGCAGTCGTGTGATCGACGGCCAAATTCCGGCCTTACCTATACCGCCGGACCTTCAATGTGGTGGCCGATCACCACTCGCTGTGCTGGCTGGCCAATCTCAGAGATCCGTCTGACACTCTCGCTCGGTGGAGTTCGAGCCTGCAGAAGTTCGACAGCAGAATTGTGTACAGGTAGGGGCGCGTACTCGAAGACGCCGGCGCACTTTCTCGAGCACCTGCGGGACACCCTGGTATGGACTTAAAGGGTGACGATGGCTCTTTCGGAGCAGTTAGTGACCCCGCCTTCATGTCAAGACAGCGAGCAGACCAAGAATTACGCCCTGTTATTGATTCCCTGGAAGGCCCAAACTCTCAGATTTCTTGGCACATTGCTCGCCAGCTGTCCTCATTTTGTCGCTGAAGGGGTATCCTTTACAAGAACAATGTTCATGGTAGCGATAAAGTATTCGTTGTACCTACGGGACACGCGTGATGACATCCTCCTTGCGTGCCACAACGAACCCACGTCAGGACACTTGAGCTACTCGCGCAGTCTCGCCAGAGTGCGTTCACAGTATTACAGGCCACGACTATCAACTAGCGTACACCGTTATGTGTAAGGCTGCCACGAGTGCCAGCACCGCAAGACGCCGGCTGTGAAACCTGGGGGTCTACTCCAACCAATTGCACCACCGATGACACTGTTCGACCTCGTGGGAATCAACCTTTTAGGACCCTTCCCTTTGTCGTCCTCCGGGAACAAATGAATCGTGGTTGCCAAAGATTATTTGACTCGTTATGCCTAGACAAAAGCATTACCCCGTGACATGGCTTCTGAAGTCGCGACGTATGTCGTGCACAACATCGTCCTACGGCATAGCGCCCCGTCATGTGCGATCATGGATAGGGGGGACGTCATTTACGGCACAAATGATGGAAGGACATCTTTAACCCTTTACTGCCGAGTGTCGCCAATTCGAGACATACCGAAAAACTCCGAGCCAACAAGTCACGAAACACGTGCCTCCTTTAATGCCGGCTTTCAAGTACTCACGGGGAATGTAGATTTCAGAATGAAAAAATCTTGCGTCGCTGAAAAAAATTTTGTCGCTGATGGTAGAAAGCGCGAAGCACGTGCGACAGCTCTCACTTTGTTCTTTCTGGCCTGAAGTACGTCAGTTCAATGTTCAATAAATTTGTTTTTTGGTGTGCACGCACCAAAGAGGTGGCACACAACTTCGTTACAAAGTTCGGAAGTACGTTTTTTGTTGCAAGATCATGGTTTCTGTGGCATATTGCGAATTTGCGACATACCTAGAAGTATGTATTAGAGATGCATTATAGATAATTTAACTGCAGAATCAAAGGTTGCTATTTAGAGCTGGAAAATGAAAAAGGTTTGTATTTTGTTCCGTGGTTTCATCATTCAGACATTAAAAGGTTTAAATTGAGCTGCACAATTAATCGAAAAACGACAGTTTATGATCCACAAGCTAATGGCCAGACGGAGAGGCTCACCAAAACCATAGCAGACATGATTTCAATGTACGTGGACGTGCGCCACAAAACCTGGGAAGATTCTTCCATACATCACGTTTGCGTACAATAGGCTCCGTTCAGACGTACTCCGCCGCGAATGAAGGCGCCTCTGGCGGCAACAAGCGCAGATTTGACGGGATGCTCCTACCCGGTCGCACTGCGTTGCACTCGCGGGAAGATGTGTTTTTCGATGCCAATGCATTTCGTACTTTGCGCGTTTGGCCAGTGGTCAGAGCTATGGTCCATCCACGTTATCAACGCGATCATTCAGCCGCGAGTAAGGGATGATAAGAATAGCGTAGACCTTTCAAGTAAAAGAAAGGCCCCACGACCATGGTTTGCTTGTTTCGATGAGCAAGTTTTTAATTCAGGTAGAATGCAACTGTCACGGCATGTTTACACTTCGCCGCGACACCGGCACGGCAGTGACAGTCGGTCGCATGGATGCCCCTGCGTTCATCGATCTGAAAACATTACACGAAAAATACATTAAGCAAAAAGCATGATTCGAATCTTATGAAACATACCTTGGTTTTCACGGATCTTACCAGCGCGTTTGTTCGCCTCTGTGGTGTGCACTTGCCTTGACGATCCGCCGAGCAACACCTTTTCCACGACACCGTGAACATTCCCCGCTTCGTCAAGCTCTCTGCCCTTATTCAGGTTAGTTCCATGGAAAAGGCACTATCTATAGCCCTTAGCTCTCTGAACCGAAATGTAAAAATAATTGGCGCATTTTGCATAGCCATGCCTAGGAAAACATGCCGTGACGACAAGCTCGGCCGCACTGGTTGAAATCGGCGCAGTGAATTCAATGCTACGGTCCCTCGATGGAAAACGATTTTTCATTCAGCGGCCGCGAGTGTGCAATCGCTGGTGTCTTCTGTGTAAATCTGCTGCCACGTTAGCCGAAGGGTGATAAGCTGTGATCGTTAAGTGAGCGAAGCAGCCCGCGCTACACGCGCGTAGTTTCCCTCAACAGGCTTGTCGCCTGCGTTGCCGTCTTCCCCCACCTCATGCATTTCGTCGCCGCGTTCGCCTAGGGGGCACGAGGTCTGGCGAAAAGCACGTGCGCTAACACTTTGGTTCCCTGACGGCTGTTCAGAATTTCTTTTGAAGGGAAATGGAAATCAAAAGGCCTCAAGCGAGGCACCAAAGCGCGGCGCAGTGGCTTGCCGCCTCTGGCGTCACCTGCTCCCGTATCTCGCCGAATTTGCTGTCGTGAACACTTTAGCGCTGGAAGCAGCACGTGCCTGTGGCGGCATCAGTGGCGACGCACGCACACACAATAACATACACGCGCACGCATGCATCCACATACACACAGGCACGCACGCACACGCATACACGCACGAACACATACACGCACGCACACATACACGCACACACACACAGGCACGCACGCACATGCATACACGCACGAACACATACACGCACGCACACATACACGCACACACACATATATACACACACGCACACATGGACGCACAAACACACACACAAACATACACGCACACACAGACGAACACACACACGCACGTACACAGACACACACGCACGCAAACACACATATACACACACGCACGCATGCACTCACAGACACACAGGCACGCACGCACATGCACACACGCACGCACAAACACACACACACACACACAAACACACGCGCACGCACAGACATACACACACACACACGTACACAGACACACGGACGCACGCTGGTACACAGACACAGACGTCGGCACACATGCACAAGCTCTTACTCACTCACTCGCACACGCACGAACACAAACCCACACACACACACGCACGCACACAAATACATACACACACAAGCACGCTCACACACGCACGTAGAAACACACATAAACACACGCACGCACACACAAACACGCACGTACACAGACGCAGGCACGCACGTAGACAGCCACACACACGCTCACATACACACGCTCTTACTCACTCACACGCACGCACACACACACACACACACACACACACACACACACACACACCGGCACACTGACACACACACGCACAGAAAGAGAGAGAGACAAAAACAGATTGCCCTTTTAGAATGCTCTATACAGCGTAGCGAAAGGTAAGATTTAGTAATATATAAAAGGTTGCGTATTTCATATATAAGCCAATTGACCAAATAAGAGCAATAGAAAGTTACCTCAGTGAGCGCCACATTACGGCAAACGATATGTCGTTGTTTTCATTCAGATATAGTTATTTTTTAATATTTAGTTGCAGTGACGTAAGGCGCCCTCTAAAAAAACCGCATACAGGCTGCTCCTTTAAAAGCTATGACAATTGAGTTTCATCCATCGTCAACTTATATTATTCAGACAATAGAAAACTCAATTCCCGCGCAAACTCAATTTTGCTGTTTCGCTTTGTCGCATGCACAATTTTTCTTAACTGTATACGTTACCTTTCTTTTGCACATCGCCTTGGATAACAGATTTTTATTGGAATGTACATGTGAAGACTAGGAATTACACAATTAAAAATAGGAGTAAAGCAGCAAAGGTATTTTCGCGGCAGGTTACAAAATAAATATTCAGCAAAACAGACCAGCAAACAGAAACTTTATCAGCAAACGGAGGACAGCAGAGAAACACTTGTGCTAGCAATCAAACTTGACTAAATGAACTGCTTGGATAATTTAGCAGGAAGAACAAAGATACAATACTCCGATATATCTTGTTTTAGGTAAATCCTTTTTCTATTTCGTCTAGCAACGGCACGGGCTCTGGTATAGTTCCTAGGATTTCATTTGCGTATAAGTCGATCCTTCCATATGTAAGTCAAACTTATATCCATGAGATCTTTCAACGCGCTGATATGTGAAGCGAGCGAGACGCAAAGCAAACCCTTTCTTGTATTCTTCAGATTTTGTGACGAATCACCACGCACGAGAAACTACGATAACGACACCATAGCTTTGTTAAGGCATTTATTTGTTTGGGGTCGTTGAAGGTTTCGCAATGGATCGAGGGGTCTATGACGCGGGGTAGGAGGCAGGCGCAGCTCCCGCAGCCAGGTTGTTTGCGCTCGGCCGATGAGGGACTACGGAGCTCGGCCTGGGGGGTAGTGCCTCGGCCGGGCTACCATAGTCCCGAGGAACGACTCATACTCAGGTGGTCACTCGCAGAATATCGTGCACGAATATCTAGGACGCACTGCCCTGCTCGGGTTAGATTGCTCGCTTAGACCTGTCTGGCGGGTATTGCCTCGACTGGTCTGCTGAGAGCAATCGTCCCCAACTCCTCGAGGCCGGCCTCCGCTCCCCTTTTTAAGGCTTCCTCTTTGGGGGGGGGGAAGACAGGGGGAGAGGCGGAGGTCATTCACCCGCTCCGTTGTCGCTACCCCCCAGTGCCACCTTCCGAGGGGTCCCTGCAGCTATTTATTTTCCAATCATATCACCGTGCCACAGTTTCATCAGAATTTGCGCGAAAGACGCCGCATGCATTGAGGGGGGTTGAGAAGGGGAAGGGGGGAGGGGCAAGGCCCTTCACGCTTGTTTTGCTGCTTCCAAGAGTTTTTCCTATGCTGAACATTACGCCCACGGGACTTGGTCGTCAAAGTGGGTAGGATGTGAGGTATCAGCCATCTCGCAGTGCCAGTATCCCGTGTCTCAGGACCGACGGCAGCACACGCGCCTGCTTCGTTTAGCATTTTATCCTTGACTCACTAGAGGCCGCCTAAGGTCAGACTCTAGCAGAGACTGCCAAGGACTGCACGCGTTGCCCGCGCTGCAGTGTTTCCGTTATTTTGTTATTAAAGATGTAGTTACCAAGAGACATTGTCTGTGTGCCAGCAGTCTCTCGCCTACCAGCCTTACATCATCTTCTTTTTTTTGTATTGTGATAGCAACTATATGAACACTCTCGGCTGGTTTTCGGCGCCGCCGTCATGTCCCGTATATGTATATGTATCTGTATATTTATAAAAAACATTAAACAAAAATATTTTCCGACGCGCTGGCATCGCACGAGGGTCTCGCACGTCCGTCAACGTTCAAACGGTGAGCTATTTATATACAATGTGTTTCGGCGTCCCTCATAATCACATCTTGGTTTTGGGACGTAAAACCCCACATATTATTATTACAATGTGTTTCTAGCGTCTTTTCAGCATTAGCAGTGAGATGGCGCAAAGGGCGCGCTTCGGCGGGGCTTTAGCTCGGCGCCCCACTCGTCGCGACGCGCGCTCTCAGGCGCTCCTTTCCCACGCGTGCTTTGCCCCGCGGGGGTAGACGCCCGCGCGCGCGCGCTCTTGTCTCGCGGTGGATAAGAATAGTACATCTTGGGCTTTCGCCGGAACGATTGAGTTATAGTTACCGAGCGCATGAAGAACGAGCTCGTCTGTACCTGTGAATACGTTTCGTGCGTCGTTTTTGTTTGAGGAGCGCGTTAAGTGTCGACCTGTGAACGTTGTCAGTTCGCTCTCGTCCTGTGCGTGTTGTTTTCTTGCGTAAGGTGTGCGTGAGCAGCGCGCCGCACGTTTCGACATGCTTGTCATTCGTCGCTTGACATTCGAATTTGTTGCTATCACATTCACTGCTTCGCCTTGTGGCAAAACTGACTTTTTTTCTTCTTAGTCAATGTATTGAGCCTACTCCAGCCCCTCGCGAAAGCTTCCTCCGCCTAACGTCGTTTTGCTCTGCCTCAAATCCCAGTCGATGTATTGAGTCTACTCCAGCCCCTCGCCAATGCTTCCTCCACCTAACGTCGTTCTGCTCTGCCTCCGATCCCAGTCGATGTATTGAGTCTACTCCCGCCCCTCGCGAATGCTTCCTCCACCTAACGTCGTTCTGCTCTGCCTCCAATCCCAATCGATGTATTGAGCCTACTCCAGCCCCTCGCGAAAGCTTCCCCCGCCTGACGTCGTTTTGCTCTGCCTCCAATCCCAGTCGATGTGTTGAGTACACTCCAGCCTATCGCGAAGGCGCCTAACGTCGTTTTGCTCTGCCTCCAATCCCAGTCGATGTATTAAGTCTACTCGAGCCCCTCGCGAACGCTTCCTCCGCCTAACGTCGTTTTGTTTTGCCTGAATCCCAGTCGATGTATTGAGTCTACTCCAGCCCCTCGCGAATGCTTCCTCAACCTAACGTCGTTCTGCTCTGCCTCCGATCCCAGTCGATGTATTGAGTCTACTCCAGCCCCTCGCGAATCCTTCCTCAACCTAACATCGTTCTGCTCTGCCTCCAATCCCAGTCGATGTATTGAGCCTACTCCAGCCCCTCGCGAATGCTTCCTCCACCTAACGTCGTTCTGCTCTGCCTCCAATCCCAGTCGATGTGTTGAGTCTACTACAGCCCCTCGCGAATGCTTCCTCAACCTAACGTCGTTCTGCTCTGCCTCCAATCCCAGTCGATGTATTGAGCCTACTCCAGCCCCTCGCGAAAGCTTCCTCCACCTAACGTCGTTCTGCTCTGCCTCCAATCCCAGTCGATGTATTGAGCCTACTCCAGCCCCTCGCGAAAGCTTCCTCCACCTAACGTCGTTCTGCTCTGCCTCCAATCCCAGTCGATGTATTGAGCCTACTCCAGCCCCTCGCGAATGCTTCCTCTACCTAACGTCGTTCTGCTCTGCTTCCAATCCCAGTCGATGTATTGAGCCTACTCCAGCCCCTCGCGAAAGCTTCTTCCGCCTAACGTCGTTTCGCTCTGCGTCCAATCCCAGTCGATGTATCGAGTCTACTCCAGCCCCTCGCGAATGCTTCCTCAACCTAACGTCGTTCTGCTCTGCCTCCAATCCCAGTCGATGTATTGAGCCTACTCCAGCCCCTCGCGAATGCTTCCTCCACCTAACATCGTTCTGCTCTGCCTACGATCCCAGTCGATGTATTGAGTCTACTCCAGCCCCTCGCGATTGCTTCCTCCACCTAACATCGTTCTGCTCTGCCTACGATCCCAGTCGATGTATTGAGTCTACTCCATCCCCTCGCGAATGCTTCCTCAACCTAACGTCGTTTTGTTCTGCCTCCAATCCCAGTCGATGTATTGAGCCTACTCCAGCCCCTCGCGAATGCTTCCTTCACCTAACATCGTTCTGCTCTGCCTACGATCCCAGTCGATGTATTGAGTCTACTCCAGCCCCTCGCGATTGCTTCCTCCACCTAACATCGTTCTGCTCTGCCTACGATCCCAGTCGATGTATTGAGCCTACTCCAGCCCCTCGCGAATGCTTCCTCAACCTAACGTCGTTTTGTTCTGCCTCCAATCCCAGTCGATGTATTGAGCCTACTCCAGCCCCTCGCGAATGCTTCCTCCACCTAACATCGTTCTGCTCTGCCTACGATCCCAGTCGATGTATTGAGTCCTACTCCAGCCCCTCGCGATTGCTTCCTCCACCTAACGTCGTTCTGCTCTGCCTCCAATCCCAGTCGATGTTTGAGTCTACTCCGAGCCCCTCGTGAAAGCTTCCTCCACCTAACGGCGTTTGGATCTGCCTCCGGGAGTGGAGGCATTAGATGTACGTAATGAAATCATGTCACGGTACCTGACGAGATCTTGTTGATAACTGATGGTAGCGCAGGCTAAGGACACGGACGAAAGAAGGCACATTCGAGACACCACAGCGCTAACTTTCTACAACTCTTTTATTACTCGCTGATCCCGTTAGTATATGTACTCCCACAACGTCATACGTCACGTGTGCATAGCTCTCACAACCATAAATTGTATACTACACGCATACATCACAAACATGACAAGCACTGTATCAAACGCATATTTCATATAGTGCTTACCCAAAAACAGCGTTGCTCCTGACGGTTTTCTTTCCCTTTATTGCCACAGATGTAAGTGCAGAGCTAAATTTAAATGAACAGCTATCATGAGTAGAAGTAGGTGCGAGATGACGCGGTTGATAATGGAGGCCATGAGGATTTCAGCGTTTGGTGACGCCTGTGTGAGCAGTCCGTCAGGAGTGTTGTCAAATAAGGAACTGGATTACATGTATTTGGGATAAACTGTTTTTGGATAAGCACTATAAAAAAGCCTTTCATACAGTGTTGTCATTTTTGTGATGTATGCGTGTAGGTTACAATTTATGGTTGTGAGAGCTATGCCCATGTGACGTATGACGTTGTGAGAGGACACATACTAGCGGGATCAGCGAGTAATAAAACAGTTGTTCAAAGTTAGCCCTGTGATGTCTCGAATGTGCCTTCTTTTGTCCGTGTCTTTAGTCTGCGCTACCATCAAGTTATCATGCAACGATATCAACAAGCCCGAACATCGCCACCCTCATCGAGATCTTGATGCCATGATTACCTGAGAAATTACGGCACTCCGGGACGTGACATGGTGACGTAATCACGTGTGATCTTTTCGCATGACTTGTGTTGATGCCGACGATAAATGTTCGTATTTGATGAGGCATCTAAAGCTTTCGCCTTAAAAGCAGTCTCATGCTACGGCAAACTCGAGGAGTGGTTCCGACTTCCCGCGCTAATAGAAAGTTTTAGTTTGGCGTTTTTACGGCCCGCTCCGCTCTGAGTTGGCTCGCTAAGCCGCAGCGGAGCGGTGGATGATTTTCTCGTTTTAGTTGTGCGTTGTCGGCAGCGGGACTAGCGTAGCGGATCCTTAGCAGTTTCGGCGCCCTCTGGTGATGTTCAAGCGTCGCTAAAGAAAAAGAGAAAAATATTTAGTCGCATTTACAAACCGAAATAAGAACGTATGAATTTATTTGTTCACGACGTATTTAGAAGTGCGCTTTAAATATGTTGGCGGTGTATATTTTCTTTACAGAGAAGCAAGCTCTGACTTGTCGCTGCACGCACGCCATGTCGCTTCCCGCACGAGAGAGGGCGCGCGCTTCGTCCCTCTTCCGCTTGCGAAAACGGCAGCGGCACTCCGCGCTCCGCTTAGGCAGCCCGTAAGCGGAGCGTGGGCCTCGCTCCGCTACCCCGCTTACGGCCGTAGCGGAAGGCGCATGTGCACTCGCGTTCCCGCTCCGCTTAGCTGCTGAGCGGAGCGTAAAAACGCCAAACTAAAACTCTCTAATATTGCGCACTGCAATGTCTGCGCGCGCATTCTCTTTCTGGCAACCAACCTCTTGTGTCTGATTCCTCCGCAGGCCCCCCCCTACCAACAAGATTCCAAGCATCCTCAATTCTGGATAGATCTGGACGATATTTATGTGAAATACAAAATCATCCACTTTGGTTGCCTGGACCTCTACAAGCAGTACGCGGAGCGGGCCAAGGTCACAGAAGCCCTCAATATACTAAAGGTGGTTTTTTCTACAGTCGCTTTTTATGAGGTCGCCGGCAACTGTGAATGGATCTTAATTCTCATCTTAGAGTTTAAGCTAGAAAATTAAGACTACAAAACACTAAGTTTAACATTACGCGCGTGTTAGTATCAAAACCAATAGCGAATGAAATTGAATGATGTTCGAATATTTTCAAATAAATAGAATAGCAGAGACTTTTACAGATATATGTAAAAGTGGAATTTCTGTACATGACATATAAAAAAATTGATGCATTTTAAAAAAAGTATTCCTTTACGGATATCACATGCAGATTTTAATGCTGCCATAAAGGACGAATAGCTGCTTGATTGTTCGCAAAGCAGCGGCATTGTTTTGCATGTCATCGTACCTGCAGTCAACGGAAACGCCTGCTCACTAGACATAACTAGTGATGTAATCTTGTCGTCATAGTTTATTCGTCTAATAATGCTTTCTGAAATGAAAGGATAAGTGACAACTGACCGGCCCGATAGTTCATTGCATATGGTTCATCTTATGATTTCCCAGAGTAATGCCGGGCTTCCATTTTGTGAGATTATTAGTTTTACAGTGACTTCCCATTTGTCATGGAAGTTTTGTTCAGTATAACGTCGGTACTCAATTATTATAATGCGCTCGGTTTCATACACAACATACATGCTCTGGGCGTTCCACTTAAATATGGCACATTTCCAAAGACGCACTTGTAGTGTGTCGACTTCGTCACTTCCTAAGAAGTCTTATCGTGTAGAAGTATTAGGAACAGTCAAAGTGCCTTGCGAGCTGAATCGAATACCAAACTATTACAAAAGAATATTCGAATATTCCATACATCGGCACGGTTTTTTGCGAGGCAATCTACACTCGGCTCTTCTATCAACCTGCCTAATGAAGCAAACCTTCATTGCGCAGAAGTATCAGGCACGGTGCTCTGGTCTTATGCGTATTTGTAATAGTCTTTTTCCAATAATTGATGCGTTCTCGATCGTGGGCTGAACGGCAATCGGCAGTTTCTGATAGGGCAATGTGATCCTTCACCGAAGCGATTGTTAGTTCACATCATCATCATCATCAGCCTGACTACGCCCACTGCACGGCAAAAGCCTCTCCCATGTTCCACCGATCAACCCGGTCCTGTGCTTTCTGCTGCCACGTTATACATGCAGTTTTTAGTCTCATCTGCCCGCCTAATTTTCTGTCTCCCCCCTCACGCGTTTGCCTTCTCTCGGAATCCAGTCAGCTACCCTTAATGACCAGCGGTTATCCTGCCGACGTGCTACGTGCTCGGGCCATGTCCATTTCTTCTTCTTGATTTCAACTATGATATCCATAACCCCCGTTTGTTCCCTGACGCACTCTGATCTCTTCCGTTCTCTTAAGATTACACATATCATTTTCCTTTGCATCGCTCGCTGCGTCGTCCTCAAATTAAATTCAGCCCTCTTTGTAAGTCTCCAGGTTTCTGCTCCGTAGGTAAGTACCGGTAAGATGCAGCTGTTGTATACCTTCGTCTTGAGGGATAGTGGTAGACTACCATTCATGATTTGAGAATGCTTGCCGAATGTTCTCCATCCCATCCTTATTCTTCTAGTTACTTCACCCTCTTTGTTCTGCTCCGCGGTTGCCACCATGTCCTAATTAGAAGTATTCCTTTACAATTTCCAATGTCTCGGCACCGATCGCAAAGCGCTGTTCTTTACCGAGATTGTTCCACATTACTTTAGTTTCATGCATATTAATTTTCAGACTTACCATTCTCTTTTCCGTATCCAGTTCAGTATTCATGAGCTGTAATTGGTCCCCTGAGTTACTCACTAATGCAATGTCATCAGCGAATCGCAGGTTACTAAGAACTCTCCAGTAACTCTTATCCATAACTCTTCCCAGTCGAGGGCCCTGAAAACCTACTGTAAAGACGCGGCGAATAGCATTGGATAGATCGTGTCTCCCTGCCTTACAATCTTCTTTATTGGGATTCTGTCGCTTTCTTGATGGAGGACTATGGTGGCTGTGGATCCACTGTAGATTTCTTCCAGTATGTTTATGTAGGCTTCGTTGGTGCCCTGATTCCGCAGTGCCTGTATGACTGCTGATGTCTCCACCGAATCAAATGCCTTCTCGTAATCTATGAAGGCTATGTATAGGGGTTGGTTGTATTCCTCGCATTTCTCTATCACCTGTTTGATAGTATGAATATAGTCTATTGTCGTGTAGTCCGTACGAAATCCTGCCTGACCATTTGGTTGATTGAACTCTAATGCCGTATTAATTCTATTAGCAATTATTTTGTAAATAGCTTGTAGACAACGGACAGTAAGCTGATCGGCCTGTAAATTTTTTGTCCTTGACGTCCCCTTTATTATGGAATAAGATGATGTTGACATTCTTCCAAGATTCTGGTATCCCACCCGTCAAGAGACACTTCGTATACAGGGTGGCCAGTCTTTCCAACATAATCTCTCCACCGTCTTGCACATGGTAGCCTTTCATATTTAATCCGGATACGAACGCATAACCGTCGTTGTCGCCTGTAGGAACTGAAGTCTTGCGCTGTGAAGAGCGCGGATGAAATCCCAACTCCCGCTGTAGAGGAAGGAAACAGAAGGGGCACTGCGCATTTCGAATAAAAGAAAAAAAAAACAGATGAAAGAAAAAAAAAGAAAAAAAGAAAACACAGTACGTTAGACACTCGCATGCCAAGTTTCACTTGGGCCTACTTGCAGATAGGCCAAGGGATACTTATTTTTGTCTTGCATTAATGTAGTAGTCACCGCGATAGAGAATTGTGCCCGAGGATGTCATGGAGAAGGCAAAAAAGTTGTACGAAAGCTAACAGAGGCAAGAGTGGCGCAGTAATGTGAAGTGTGGAGAGCATGCTCCTCGGCATTGCCACCACAACCGTATATTTTCTGGTCACCGCATTGAAAGGGTGAATTTTCAGATGACGAAGTTTCATGAGAAATTCCAGTTTTGGGCTTTAAAAGTAAGCTAGGATATACAAAAATAAGGTGTTCTAAATTTCCGAAAGCAACTACCCGTTGGCGGTCCCTATGGTGGGGCATTCATGTCGATTGGGAGGATGTAAGTAGAGCTATAAACGAACGATTAACCCTTTGTGCGGCAGTAGGACACATACGTCCCACTTGTCCGTCTACAGAAAAAATTTTCTCCCTCATCACCCGTTTCAATTAGCGCAACATTAGGGCAATCATATCCTACCTAAGTCTTCGTAATCTCGAAAAAAAATTCCTTTACCACGCTTTCGAAGGGCGGATGTAGTGTTACAATAGTGTTGAATTTCGGTGAATTTTTTTTGAACGCTTCTGAATTTTCCTCTTCTTCAGGTACATAGAACCAACCAATCTAAATGTCGGATAATTTCCTCTTTTTCTGGTTTTTGAGAGAGGCGATCTTAGCTTCCAGTCATCACATGTTTTTTTGTAAATTTTCGTGATAACTTGACCGATAAATGGATCTGATCAATCCCCTGCAAAACTATGCCGCTAATCCCGTAGCGCAACTGCTGATATTAATGCGTGGAAATATTTTTCTTGATATCATATACCTCTTTAAATGTAGGCACATGTTCAGGGATAACATCTGTACTCGACCATTTTGACAGCAAAAGCAAGGACAGCCAAATGGACAGAAAAAAAGTGGTTTATGCATGCGGTGAAGTAAGCTTTACAGGAACATACCACAGCGCTTTGAAGGCTCAAGAGACGCCACTGCAGGCGGCGTTCTCCTGCTGAATGAGGTCCACACAACTTTTCTCTACACAACTTTAGAAGTGATATTCTGTGCCACTTGCTTCGGCCGTTTCATCCCGAAATTCCCGTTGATGCAATCGCGAGATGATGCCTTCATGAGGCAGTGGGACAGTGTTTTCCCACTTTTTGAAAACACTCTCATGAGTCAGTGGGACATATATGTCCCACATTTTTTCAGTAAACTACTGGCTCGATTTTGATGAAATTTGTTTCATACTATTTCTTTCTAGTTTATATGAATAAAGCACAGCCGGTTTTTATATCACCATGTCAAAAATATAGGACGACCTACAAAGGGTTAAAAAACGTTTTCTCGAAATGGTCAGGTATTGAACGCGATAGGAAAAAGTTAAATTGTTTTGGATTGTTTTACGAAGTAAGGGTAGCAGCTAACCACTATAGCGTTCGATGTGAACTCTACAAAATGACTGCATGCGCAATCCCGCCCGCTGCAGTGGGAGAAGCGATCTTCGAGCTGGCGTGACGATGAAATATAAGCTACCGTTTAGGCGTCTGTGTAGTCGACGTACCTGGTAAACCTGCACAAACTACTTGTTTTACACAAAAGAATCTGTCCACGTCGTTACAGTTGGATCTGAGAAAAAGAATTTGGCAGATTCAACAAACCGTCGGGATCAATCAGATGCGAAGCATGCATCACGAAATTTGCTCTGTGGCTGATTTTCAAGTACGAGCGCGATACGTAGACAGGGACAGGAAAGACACGGACAAGCGCTTACTACCAACTGAAAGTTTAATCAGAAAGTTGCGAGATATATACTGACAGAAGAGACATATTTAGAAACACATTCGATAAGACCACCACGCGACATGACCATAAATATATGTGTATATCAGCGCCCCCTTAGCATTGCAGCGATTCCTTGCCGTCTACGCCATCTGCTACTCTCTAAAAGCGCAAGCTCATCATCAGATAGAGCTACTGACGGCTTGCTTACGCAAGTCAAGTTCTCACGCGCAATGTTTTCAGCTTCAATAATAAGCCTTCTGCGCTCATCTTTGTGAGTTTTAACCACTGTTGTGCTATCAAACTGAACATGACAGCCACAATTACTGACATGCTGTGCCAGAAAACCATCACTGCGCAATTTCACTAACGCAATTGACCGTTCTTGAGCACATATGATGGAAGCCAGCTTCCAAAATCAGGTCGCTAGGCTCAAGTCAGCCGGTTATTCTGAGCCAGTCTTGGTTTCCGTGGCCGAAAGGTATACGTAGAAAACGGAGGGCTAAGGAGAGGGAAAGGAATGATGCAGTAGGACGAGATAACAGCAACCAAGAAAAAGAAAAAAATAGCTGTTGTCCCTTACATGCATCAGATTACACACCGCCTAAAAAAGGTTGGGCAACGCATGGGTGTGCGTGTCGTTTCTTCTGCACCTCACAAGCTTTCTCAGTTGGCCAAGCTGACATGCGCTGCTGGACACAAGAAACAGCTGTGCAAAACAAACCAAAGAACGCGGTTCGTCAATTGCATTAGCAACGTTGTTTACAGGATACCGCTTTCGTGCGGTGCATGTTATATCGGACAAACTGGAAGATGTCTCAATGACAGATTGCGGGAGCATGCGTGCAACGTTCGCACAGGCAGTGATGGTTTTCTGGCACAGCATGTCAGTAATTGTGGCTGTCATGTTCAGTTTGATAGCACAACAGTCGTTAAAACTCACAAAGATGAGCGCACAAGGCTTATTATTGAAGCTGAAAACATTGCGCGTGAGAACTTGACTTGCGTAAGCAAGCCGTCAGTAGCTCTATCTGATGATGAGCTTGCGTTTTTGGAGAGTAGCAGATGGCGTAGACGGCAAGGAATCGCTGCAATGCTAAGGGGGGCGCTGATATACACATATATTTATTGTCATGTCGCGTGGTGGTCTTATCGAATGTGTTTCTAAATATGTCTCTTCTGTCAGTATATATCTCGCAACTTTCTGATTAAACTTTCAGTTGGTAGTAAGCGCTTGTCCGTGTCTTTCCTGTCCCTGTCTACGTATCGCGCTCGTACTTGAAAATCAATCATGGAACACCATCTAGCCCAATCAACCATTTTGACAAATGCTCTGTGGCACTCTTGAAAATGATTAGGCGGATAAATATAGTACTCAGTAAACATATGCAGAAATTTCATACGCATTCTCATATCTAGAAAACATGCAAGTGTGAGAACTGGTTGTTCATAGTTGCGAAACGACGCCACCACTCGAGTGAGCACTACCAGCGCCACCTGTTTTAAGCCGAAATGTTTTTCTTGTGTTAGCCGTGATGTTCTTTACGCGAAGCGTAATGCTGAAGCGTGCGCTAATTTTTTGTTATACAATTGGATAGCCAGGACTACAACCTCAATTCAAGTTACGCCGACCTCACGCCTGTATGTTGTCTTTTTTCAAAAGCATTTTCAAGACATTGCATGGCTTTGTCGTAGAATAGCTGATTGCCACGCAGAATGTTGGAGTTTGATTCCTGCTGAAATCCTGATTTTTAATCTCTGCATTTCTCGGGTCTACGCTGTAGCTGTCAGTTTCTCTTCACGATCTCACATTTAAGTTGGGTCAATTCTCGCCATTCCGGGGTAGATATAAAGTCTCAATCTCTTGTGACGCATACAGGCGCACCGCGGCCCGTGATATGCGGGTTTGAGCCACATGTGTCTGGAGGAAATGGGTTTGATGACGTACGCGACAAGATTTTCACGTTATTCCTGTCGTAACCGGTCCGTCGTATTCCCCAAAC
This sequence comes from Rhipicephalus appendiculatus, assembly GCA_030522465.1. Classification (NCBI taxonomy): domain Eukaryota; kingdom Metazoa; phylum Arthropoda; class Arachnida; order Ixodida; family Ixodidae; genus Rhipicephalus; species Rhipicephalus appendiculatus. Next base: position 609,278 of record JALIZH010010921.1, on the reverse strand, counting down.
TCTCTTACCCTTCGATGGCAATATTGGTCTACACCAAGCTAAAAGGCGATCACGAGAGCACCCAGATGCAGGTGGCTAGATAGATATGTATATAGAGACGCTCAAAGTGCCTGTAGTCCGCAAAGAGATGCTTCGCATTAAAAAAAAAGGAGCTACGAGCGGATTGCTCCTGGTCACATCGATTCCGACAATGTGCGGAATCTGCCGGGATTTTTTTTGGTGGGACTCTTCTGCTCAACGAAGGCCGGTACTCTTTTCTGCTAAATGAAGACCAGTACACTGTGCCTTCTTCGTATTCACAATACCTTTAGAAGTTCTGGATGCTTGGTTGGGTTGACTCGTGTCCTTTGAGCTTCAACTGCTAAACATCCTTTCGTCGACCATTCTAAACCCGCCAACCAATGTATCTCGTCTTCCGCGGTGCAATGTGTGCCGAATTTCAAATTTAGCATCTATTCGTTTTATACTGAACCAGCGACTCAGTACATTCAACGTAGCAAGTTGTTGTCCAATTGTAAGTGTTCGATATCCTTCACAGTTCGTGCGGCCCGTGAGGTACGGAAAACATGTGCAGCTACAGATACGCTTCGCAAGGATGAAAGGCAGCTAAGTTTTAGGAAGCGATCAGGTCATATTTTATTTTTTTTAAAGTGTTGAGTGTTCGAACTAAGATACCATTGCGATGCACGCCGTAATGGTCAACGGAAGTTTCGACTACCTGGGGTTGCACTGATGTGCGACTATCAAGTGAGGTCGCTCGTGTAAGGTAGCTTGACCAGGTTCCGTTAGGTGCAATCCTAATTGCACAGCCTTGGATGCCTTCTCAGCAGGGAGCTTTGACAGCACATGGAATACGCACATTTATAGAGTTTTTGCTGGCTTAGATCTTTCCAACAGTCCTCGAAGACATCGTTTTGCTGGTCTGTGCTACGCTATCGGCGCTTGGTTCACAGCAAGATGTATTTGTTTGATATTAACGCGATAGCATTAAAGAGCTCGTTTCGCTGAAATTCCGGCGTCGGCGTCGGTCTCGGCGTCGTTGGTTGTGAGCGAAAAAAAATGTTGTCCGTGACCGAAAAATCAAGAATGATGCAAGTAAAATGAATAATAAAAATTTCCGGGTCCGAGTGAGGATCTAACTCGGGCCGTCTGCGTGGCAAGCAGGTGTTCTACCACACGGCCACGCTTACGCTAGGAATTACATTGAAAATTACTTCATCTGCTTGGAAATGCAGTGAAAATAATTTTCACGCTTTACAAACACGCGCGTCCTATATACAGGCGTCACAAAACACATGTAATATCTCAGTAACATTGCCTGGTACAAGCGTACATTGCCATCTGGCGCCAGAACATTTAAATATACCATAATGGCATTATGGTTCAAAGCCGACCACCCATTACAAAAGGCACACACGTTACTGCGCGTGTGGGTGCTCGTAGTGGGTCGAACGACGAATTGGGCTAGTTGGTGGTGGTTCATGGTTTCTTTGTAGTGGGTGCATAGCAAGTTCGAAAATATTTCCCGCTCATAATTGCTCGCGGTTCAAAGCATGCTACCCATTATATGTATGCACTAAGTGATTGAAGTACGCACTAGGGACAGCGTATCGCTATCGCGTTCAACTTTTAAAGGCGAAGCTTAAGGGTCCCACAATTTTTTGCTTCTAAACTTCAAACGATGACGGATAACGTCATGGAAACGATCATGGACAACGTCAGAGAAAAGTGTTGCTACGCATATTATGAGATTGGTTTCAGGATTGTTCAGCTGTCTTTGCGACTAAAAGCTGTTCGTTGGCGCAGTGATATAGGAGTTGTTGATAAACATCGCGGCTTCTGCGTGCCATCTAGGCGCTTCCGTTTCTGCGCTTCTCTATCATGGTATCACATTACCCTTTGGCATAGTTCAAAATTACGCAGATCTTCCAAAGCATTTACCCAGGGGTAAAATTTCTTGAGCCTTGAACGTTTCTTGAGCGGCCGCTGTAAGGCTTGCTTTTCTGGCAGCATTTGGGAAACTGCCAGGGCTGTCAGACGTCGAATGTGACCAGGATCGCTTCTGCCTATCCTGTGAAAAAAAAAAACATTTTTGCTTTTTTTTTATTACTGCCATACACTAGTGTCTGCGTCCTGATTGCTTGTCGCGGTGTTTCACTTCACTTTCCTCGACAAAACACCCAAAGAAGTCCCTTACGCGAGAAATACTTTGATTTGGGGGAAGGTGGTGCATACTTAGGTTCGGAGACACAGAGCAACAAAAAGACGAGGACGAAGGAACATAGAGCGCAGGACGAGCGCTGAGCACGGGACGAGCGCTGTGCTCTAGGTTCTTTCGTCCTCGTCCTTTTATTCCGCTGTGTTTCTCCAGCTAGCTCCTGTTGTGCCTCACACATTTACCACGTTGCCATCGTACTTCGAAAGGCTGCGGATCCCGAGAATCAAGGGGGGGTCTTCGCCTTGCCCGACGCGAGTCGTCGTTCGCCCGCTCGTCTCGGCGACCGGGAGCAACATTCCGGAGCAGGGTGCGGTGGACAAACAATAGCGCTCTGCGCACCAGCAGTGTCGACTCGTTGACGCCGTGCAGGTGCCAGCTGTATGGGCCCATCCTATCCAGGGGCGTCCTGAAAGAGCTGTCAATACCCCGAAAGGGTTATGCAGGTGTCTACTCGCTGACGCAGTGCCGATGTCAACTTTCTGACCTCACCTGTCTTCGTGCGTCGTCGACGAGATGCCATTTCCCCGAAATGTCATCCTGGGGAATCTTCAACCAACCGACATGAACTGATCTTTGGAGGCACGGGCGTGGTCGTCATTATGCTCCTCCCAGTCCTGCAGGATTGGAGGACTCCTGGCCACCGCGTGGAGAGGAGACTGTGGGGGTGGACCCCAACCTTCGGATTTAATGCGGCGCACCGAAGAGCGCCGAAGCTGTACACGAGCTGTTCTTGGGCTGTTGAAGAGCAGTTCAAGAGCTGTTCTTGTCTGTTCATTGCGATCACACGATGTAAATATTGTACATAAAGTTTTTCGCTCTTCTACTGGTCATGATGAATGCTCCGGGCACGTCACCCACTCGAGGTCCCACCGGCTATGCTACCCAAATAACGCCGGTGGTTCGCAGCGCAGGGAGCCGCGACTCCAATTTCGCAACACTCCCTTGATTGATCTGATTTATCTAGCATCACGGTCTATAGGCGCACAGAACTCCTGCAACATAAGTAGCTCTAATAGCTTAACGTGCACATCTATTCGAGTCACGACACATTGTTTCTCTGTTTCATCATCAGGTTCAACTTGAGGTCGTATCATGCCAGCTTCATCAAGCACGCTCTACATTTCGCTTTACGGCTGGTCCATGGTGCCGACTACCACCTGCTACACAAGTAGCTCTAATAGCTGAATGTGCACATCTATTTGACTCACGAAACATTGTTTCTCTGTTTTATCATCACGTTCAACTTGATTTCGTACATGCCTGCTTCCTCAAGTGCGCTCTACATTTCGCCCTACGGGTGGTCCATGGTGCCGAATATCACACACGTGATGAAAATGTAAGGGAGGCTATTCACGCTCAAATGGGGCAGCGTTTGAGGGAAAAAAGAATACGTGGTGTCACTGAAGCCAACCTTCCGATAATTGCTTTTCTCTTCTTTAAGGCAGCAACAGTTGCATGTCCTTACGGCAGCAGTTGCTGCCTTGAAGAAAAACAAGACCGCTTGTCAAAACGCTGTCTTCAGTGACACACCGTGCTAAGGTTTATTTTTTATTCACATCCAAGTGACACAGATTGAGTACTCTTTTACCAGGCACCCATTGTCCCCAAAGCAAGCTTTGTTAGCCTACCTCACCCTCTAGATGTTACCCTTTGCCTGCGAAGCATTGTCTTATCGTGGTAACAAAAAAAAAAGTCACAGTTTCACCACATGGCGAAGCAATGAATGCGATAGCAACAAATTGGAATGTCAAGCGACGAATGGCAAGCAGGTCGAAACGTGTAGCGCGCTGCTCACGCAAACATGACGCACGAAAACAACACGCACAGGACGAGAGAGAACTAACAACGTTCACAGCGCAACACTTAACGCGCTGCTTAAACAAAACGACGCACGGAACGTATTCAGAGATACAGACGACCGCGAACTAACTAGTGTCACAGTTGTTACTTCGCTGTGTTTGAAAAGCGTGTTCTTTTTGCAAACGGGGGGGGACTGCCGCGAGCGAAGTGACCTTCGTGCGCTCGGTAATACAACGCAATCGTTCCGGCGAAAGCCCAATTTTGCGCCACCGCGAGATAAGCGCGGGCGCGAACGGGCGTCTACCCCCCACAGGGCAAAGCGACGAAAGGGGCGCCGATCTATGGCCCCGCCGAGGTTACGCCGAGCGCGCCCTTTGCGCCATCTCTCTGGTAATGAGGAAACACGCGGAAAACTCGCTGTACGTAAATAGCTCACCGTTTGAACGTTGAAGGACGTGCGCTTTCGTGGCTCAGCGGTTAGCGCCGCGCGCTGCAGATCGAGAGGTCCCTCGTTCGATGCCGCCCGTCGGAAACATGTTTCCGGATTATTTTTCTTTGTGGCTTTTATAAATATATAGATACATATACATATGCTTGACATGACGGCGGCATCGACGGCGAAAACCAGCCGAGAGTGTCCATATAATTGCTATCGCAATAAAAAGATCCACGCATCTTCACGAAGTGAATCGTGACGAATAAGCGAAGCTATGTCCTAAAGTCCACAATGTCTAAGTTGAAGTCGCCGACTAGTATTAAGGGTTTGTGCTTGCAGACGTTTTATATTGGTACATAAAAATTATGATGGATATTAGTCTATTCCTAAACCTTTTGTGTTTCACATATGTTACCCGAGCGTTCCCCTGTATAATGTAAAGTGAGTGACCTAAAGTGACATAGAGTCGCAGACAAAGCTAGGTCGTAAGGTCTATGTCTACGTTGAAGTCGCCGACTAGTACAAAGGTTTTGTGCCTGTAGGTTGTATTATGTTGTTCTGTCACATTATCATTGATATTAGTCTATTGTCTCACATATCTTACGATACCGGAGCGTCCCTGAGTTTAGCCCCACATAATGTAGCCGTGACAACGGACCCCTGACAAGCCTCACCCCTAAGGTGCGTTGCCCCTAAAATTGTTTCGCATACTTCAAGTCTTTTTAATTGTTACATCTGCCGTAATCGCGTCAGGTAGAGTTCGTGATATATTAACCGACATGGCGACCTCGTCAGATCTGACTGCAAGCCAGTTGCACTAATCGAACGAGACAGGATGTGCTCACCGCATTGCTTGTTTCCAGGCGCTGTACCTCCACCTGAAACCGAAAACCACCAGCGCAAATCCTTCCTACTATGTCATTGGCTTGTCCCTGGACGATCCAGCAGCCAGTACCCAGATTCTCAATTTGATGAAGTGAGTTCCACATAATATGAATCGCATATCTTACGGTATATCGCAGGTATTTTTTTTTGTACAGGGTAGATAATCTTTTAAATTTACCTACACAAGATTTTGTTAATTTGGCAAACAGGGCTTGCTATCAGCTAAGAATCTCTGGGTCATGAAAATCACACCTATTACAATTATAAGCACATCCTTGCGAACGCTTCATCTAACGGACTGATCATGGAGCTTTGGAAAGTATTGGAGACCAACCGGACACTACAGCGCAAAAAAGACACGACGGACGGAAGGAACATAAATTACGACGGCAAGCGCTCAGTCATTTGTGTTCTATCCGTCCGTCAGGTTTTTTTGCGCTGTAGTGTCCCGTAAGTATGTACCAACAAGCCCAACTCGCCGCATTGGAGATGTTTCATTGGCTTGATTGTCAATCTTTCACGTGGATGGTTGGCGTCATTATGCGGATAAGGTTCTGATAGTGCACAGAAAGCAGCATTTCCTCAGCTGCAGATATAAGCGATATACTTTCAGAATAACTGTGAAGACAACAGGGATGAAATTATCAGGAGTCGCTACAGGCGCAGTTCTTTCTCGTACCGTGAAAGTAAATGCAAGTCAAGCTTGGCGCGCGCTTGGCTCGCATGCGACTTTCCAGTCTGTTTCTTTCCAGCGCAATGAACTATGCTTCCCCCTCCACCAGCTTTTACCTTCTTCCACGCCGCGAGTTGTACCGCTTCCTTAGAAGCCCCACAATTCAGTTGCGACGGGCAACAACGGTGGTCATGTGCTCATATGAAGGTAACAATAAAATTTTACCACGTAAAGTGAGAAATCGCCTCGAGAAAACATCGAACTTGGCCTATCAGAAATGGAGATCTGCGACAAGCTCACGATCCATGCTACTTCGCTATAATGAGGTTGGACTGGAGTAGACTACGCGTATCGTAGTGAGTATGAATACTAACTGATGGCGTGCCGTCTAGACTTAGTTGCATTGATTTAGATTGCTTATTATGCTCGTGCAGCGAAGTTTATTTGTTGTATATGTAACTGTTGCCTTTTTTCAGGACCGTGTTCACTCCATCAATGTTCATCGCCATTTCGCACCTCAGCTACCCGGTGAGGAAGTTCAGCGACTGCCGCATATTTCCAGTGGCTGTGGAAACTCTGCCTCCGAACCTCGTCCGTGGGAAAGACTACACTTACGGGCACACTGTCGTAAGTATCGCTCCGATTACTGACTGCAGGGAAGTCAGGCCTCCGGATGGCTACGACCTCGTCTGCGTGACAGAAAAAAGTTAAAGCGGTGAAATATTCGTAATCACGAGGGGTCGCTTGAACCAGCGTTTCTCAACTGGAAGTTTGCAGCATCGAATACTACAGCGCTTGTCGATGTTCGCTTAGCGGCTCCGGTGACACCGCGTGTTTAAGAATCCTTCTCTTGAAGCTTCTATCTACCCATGAACATCTGCTCTTTCACAAAAAAAAAGTCACAGTTTCACCGCAAGTGTGAAGCAATGAATGCGATAGCAAAAAATTGTAATGTCATTCGAAGTGAGGCTGGAAGCTAAATCTTTTGGATCGGATCTCACGCAGCTCTAGAAAACGCTGGTTTAAGAGAATACGGCCGCTGCTGTCGGCTGCCGAGATGGGAGATAACGCGCAGGTCGCTCGAGAGACCCCCCCCCCCCCCCATCGCGCCTTTTCACGCTCACGAACGACGGGCGGGGCCGGTTGAACTGTTGGGGGGGATCTTATCGCATGCGCCTCGGAGCGACGAAGACGGGCCGAGCCTCCGCTTCAGCCGCGTTCATCTCGCCCGCTATTACCCGCTGGTAGAACGTACGATGCGCAGGCGGCTCTTATCAATATGGACTTCATACGCGACATGACAGCGATGGCAACGGTAACGGCGACAGCAAAAACTTGTCGAGACTGTTCATATAATTGATATCGCAATAAAACTTGAGAACATGTGCATTTCGATATCAAGGCCAACCTTGGTAGATGAAATCGGTGAGATTTTCCACCTGATATCTATTCGCTTGCGCACCTCCATGCTATCATTAAAGAGCCCTGCAACACTTTTACAAGTAGCCATGGAATGGATTCACTAAAGGAGCTTGTTGCCTCACGAATTCATTGCAGTGAAACTTCTTCGAATCTGCCCAGTAGGAGTGGAGTTGCAAAAATTTGCCGCACGCTGCAATTGCATTCTTTCTTCTCTTGTCCAGACGAAAGCGCTGGAAGATATGCAGGGAGGGATGATCCGGCGGATGAAAATGTCACGCTCGCCTCATGACCTTGAGCACGTTTTCTCTTCTATTGCGTCGAATGCGCAGCTTTTCAGTGCGATCGCGCGCGCACGCGTGGACAAGTCATGGTCTCCTGCGTTGACCCCAGTAACGACCGAGTACACCAAGCTCAAATCGGCCAATGGCTGATACGTGGCCTGCGACGCAGTGATTGTTCAGCCTTTAACGTAATTTGTCGAGAGAAGAGAAACCGATTTTTAGCAGATTTGCCAATTTATTGTTAATTCCAGGCCACGTGCTGCGCTATATTATTTGGCTTCTGTGTTCTCGGGAGCCTCGACTACCCATCGGCAGTGTTTTCTGACCATGCTCAAAAAGCGTTCCAGGGCCCTTTTAAAATTAATGGCCCTATGCGTATCGTAAAAAGTAGGGCAAGTAAACCTTTACGTGCGCGCGCCTGAACTGCTATTTCCGTTGCTCCCTCCTAACTTTTTCCTTCCTCCATGTGAAGAGGCGGACCTGAACCTATTTGTCAGCAGCCCAACACTCCTGTTGCTACAAGCAACACAGACATTCGTGTTTGAAACTAATGAAATTCAACAATAAAAAGCAACAATGAAATGTGGGAACGTGCCATGATGAGTTACGTATGTAAACAAATTAGATTGCCATATCGGAAATGACGGAGTGCCGACGCTGGCCCATACAAATGCACATGCGACCGCTGCATCACAGACGACCTTATTAGTTTACAACCGCTTAGCATACCTAATAAAGCGTAGCATAGCCGTGTATACTACACTATATGAGTGGCGTGATAATGGTAAGACAGGGTGAGGAGGAGAGATGTGAATGCGAGGGGGAGGAAACGAGGAGGAGGAGGCTTTCAAGTTGAATGCAGCTGCATGCTTCTCTTTGAACGCGAATCTCTAATAACCGAGCTAATTCTGTGTACCGCGATGTCGTTCGCAGCATGACCAATCCCGTGAGCAGGAGTAGGGGGGGGCAGTTAAGCAAAAGGCCAATGGCAGCCACGCCGAGAGCACGTGCGAAGACGTTAGTAATGACGTCACACTCTTCTGTGAAGGACGCCCTCTCGCATCGGCGAGCCTCTTTGTCGCTCTAGATTTCCGCGACGACCAGAGGATCATTTTTGACCCGGCTTACGCAGTTCCCGAGCTCGTTAGACCACCGCTGGCAAACGTGTCTCCGGCAAACGCGTCGACCACCGCCGGCAAACGCGTCGATTGCGGTCGATCTCGTTCCTCGTGAGCCATCACTTCTCGATGCATTACGTTTCGGAGGCTTCGCTTCAACTCTGCTAGTCATATTGTTTGAGGCAGTAAACCCAAGCTTGCTTTTTATGTTTGCACTGCAAAGGATGTTGAGAAACTATTTACGCTGTTTGCCAACGGGTAGAACCTGAGCAGTATTCATTCTAGACTGGCATTGTTCAATATCAGCGCACCTTGCCGGTCATTTGGTGCCAACACAGACGATTACAAAGGCGTTAGCAATGAAAAAAAGTCTTGAGCATTCGTACGCTTCCAGTGAAAAAAAATTATTGATGTCCTAGCAAATGCTCTGAGGCAACAATAAAAA
>JALIZH010010920.1:0-62620 GCA_030522465.1 Rhipicephalus appendiculatus | reverse complement strand
GCTCAAGCTCCTGCGAGATCTGCATACCGCCAGCGGTAAATGGTGTCTATAAATGGCTTGCCACTATTATGCCGGCGCACACATGGCATGTAGCTCAGTGTTCTTACGCAGCGCTCTGCGGAGCGAGTGGCCGCTGGTTCGACTCCCCGGTCGGGTGCGTTGGAAATTTTTTCGTCTGATTTATTTTTCTTTGTGCCTTTTTGATATTTATACATACATACACATATCCGGGGCATGATGGCGACGGCGACGGCAAAGATCGGCAGGGAGTGTCCCTATAATTGCTATCGCAATAAAATCGGGAAAAAAAAGGAACGAGCGCCTTCATAAGTTTGGAATGAGTCTGCATTGCTGCCCTGGAGCCATCGCGAAATCTTGGTCTTAAACTATTTTGAACTCCTATTTGCTAAGAAATTTCGTTGGCAACTAAGAAACGTAATCATACCTGTCTGTAAGTTCGAGCATGTATGCACCATGACCAGAAGCCATGAAGCTAGTGGTCTTGGTGAGAAAATAGTATCTACTCCTATTCGTGCTATAAGTCATTTTCTGACGCTAACAACTTTAAGAAGACTCTTGCTGAGGTTCTTCAAGCCTCATAAATGTCGCTACGGCTTCCATAATTCTGCAATTATTCAGCATAGAGCTTCACCACAGTGCGAAGTATCACAAGGTAGTTAACACCTCTTGGCAGCATGCGACGCCATGGTCGCGAAACATTTTTCATTACCCCAACGCGAGTGTGGTTGCGACAACGGCGCGTTGCGCACTTTAGCGCGCTTGAGTTTTTTCTCACTTGCTGGGCACTACGTTGCCTTCATGTTTACTACGTATATAAGCCAAGCTGACTGTTTACAAAACACTCCAGTTTCAGTCTCAACCCACCAACATGAAGGGCTCTGCAAACATTCGGTTTCTCATTGTTCATGCTGCACAACGGGAACAGTCATATGAATACCAATGAGACGTACGAAAAGCAAGAGCTACGCACCATTACACTTTGCGCTGACGTTCTGGCAGCTCGGTAACAGAAAGCGTGAAGCTGATTTGACTTGGTCATCGAAGGCACTGCCCTCAAAAGCTGCAATAATATGTAAAGTAGCCCCAACTGCTCCTTTTTTATTTAATGTATGTTAGCACTTCTTTCAACCTCTTCTGCTGGGCTTATACATGAATTTATTGAATATATTGCTATCAAAAGACGTCTACCCGCACTCTCATAATTCAAGTTCACATGACTTTTTTGTCTGTTTCGCGTGAAGCGCAACTTGAGTACACGCCCTTCTAGTATTATTAAAGAATTTGCTTTTTTTTCATTCTCGCGCAACTTGATTAATATTGCAGGGCTCATGTGGTCTGTTTTCTTTGGCCTTCGCTGGTGCCGCGCTACACGTTTATCCGAATAAGTCGATTTAACAACTCGTCCAAATTTCCGTGTGTACTTATGCCTTGCAAACGTGAGATGAAAGCACATGCCGAATTTCGCAATCACTTCGTTTTCTCCAGTTAAGCTTTTTGCCACGCAGCAGTCAGCTTTGATGGAATACACAGCCTCACCGTTCGGTGTTGCTTTTATTTTAACTTTAATATCGTACTGTTTCGAACGTGAGGAACATATTCTTGGAGCAGTTCAAAATATTTGCATCTGGATAGATTACGTTTAGGCACAAGACGCCCATTCGTGTGAATTAATTTCCTAGAACGCGAATGGTTGAAAGGTGCTTTTTTGCTTTGCCCAGTGACAATCGAAGACTCGAAAGGCAATCGAAAGACAACTGAGAGGTACTAGTACGGATTTCGCAAACAAACGAATTCTTCAGAGCGCTGATCTGAATTGCTAGAATTTAAGCACGCAGGGCCGAAGGGGAAAGAGACTGTAAGAGTATAGTGGAAAGTCATTATGGTATGATTGGTGGTTGATGAAGTTGATGAAAACCAACAAAAAATTAGGCAAGGGCAAAAAATTACCGGCGCTGGGCAGAGTTACTCCGACAAGTATTCCGGAATACAGATATCTAAATACACATGCTGGGAGCCTAAAATACAGGTACTGACATGCAATTCCCTTGGACGTAACGGGATATTTCTGAGGTACTTTTTTAAAAACGACAAAAAAGTATCCCGGAATACAGGTACAGCAGTACAGACACTGGAATACTTTGTTTTTCGGGGAAGATAATGCTAATAACGACATTTATTGTGTGCAGCATATTATTCCTAATAATATGCTGCACTCAATAACGTGGTGGTTTTACCACATGTGCCATTCGGTGCGTCTGAGGAATCCTTCACAGCCATTCCTGTGTCGCCTACCGGCGGCCCGCCTTTGCTTGGCATAGCACAAAAAGTCTTCTTTCCCCGTTGAAAGCAGGATAGAGAAATCCTAACAAAAAAACGCCAGGCCTGCGCGGAAAGCGCAGCACAGTCACAGCGAAACCTGGAAGAGCGACATTAATTTTGTAGAAATCGTTGCAAACTCTCTTGGGGCTACTAATGCAGGTACGCTTGCAAGGTGCCCACTAGGCCATAAATTAATGCGGTGGCTGATGACGATGAGGAATTATGGCTGAGCCCTTTGTAATCAGTTGGAACCATTCAACAGCCCAATCGTAATGCAATTCATATTGTGTGGCGCTTGGTTGCAGAATTCATATTCTCTGTTGCCCGGTTGTTATTTTACTCTTCTACCACGCTACACTACGTATGTTAACGAGGTTCCTTCGCGGCATAACGCTTGTATAGGGTTTCTGTGCGCCCGAATTGATCACCGGCATGGCTCTATGGTAGAACACTGGGCTGCCACGAAGAGGACCCAGATTCGAGGCCCGTTCGATCCTGGATATTATTTTCTTATTTCGTGCGATAGCGGTTACGGACACCGGCGGCGGCGGCGGCAGACAACTAGGCCACCCTTGTCGTGATCTGATAATAGCTTTCGCTATAAAAGGCAACCAGATACCCGTGTCTTGTACAGTATCGCAATACAATAGATACAGGGGACAAACATTTATCTACTGCGATACAAATACATTTTTGCAATATATCTCGATATAGAAATACCGATACACAAAATTTATCTCTATGATGCTATCGCGATACTGCCAAGTCCTGAAAATTACCAACGATTACGACACGTCCAGTGTGAAATGTGAGCGCAGGTGCGGGAGTGTTTTCCTTTAGCGATACATTGAGGTAAATGATTTGGGAAGGTCATGCATATACGTACACCTAGAAACTAATCGTTAATTCCTTCTGCGTCGCACACTTCGGGGTCTGCGTGGCGACACCGACCACGTAATTATTCGGCATCGGTATCTGTGGCTTCTGAAGTCGACGCAGGCACGCTTTTGCTCCGATAGGTCGTTTAGCGGCCACACTGTGGCCGGTCATCTTTGCGAGTGGCGAGTTGTGCCGTGTCTTACACCCAGGCGCCCATTTTGGAGCGGCACCTATCCGGCGCTGGCTACCAATACTGTACTTAGACCCTTTCACTGTTTACAAACACAGGCCCTCGACGGCATCCGGTTTCGTCCACCGATGTGCCTATAATAGCACCGGCGGGCAAGAAGATCCTTAGCGAGTAGCCGGCTGATTTTCTACACTTTCCTTCCCTATTTAGCAAAATATTTTTAAATAAAGCTTCTTTTGAGCAACACAAAATTTATAACATATTTCTTTGAACTTCATGCACCTTCATTTCATCTAAAACTCTAAAGAAAGACTTTCCTTACCCTGAACCAACTTGAAAACGCGCTTTCGGTTTCGGTGTTAGGGGCTGATAAATCAGTTGACCGGAAGTTTTTTGGGGTACAACGCTTGCTGCTGTTATCGCAATATTGAAACCATCTATAAAAGAATATTCTAGGATTCACCCTCTCCCATCCTCGACTGCTTCCTCGTCACCTTACGTCACTTCTTCTATTAAGTTCCTGTTCCCACCCCTTGTTTTACTATGCCATACATGGCTATAGAGGAAAGTATATAACAGCTGCATCTTACCGGTACTTACCTACGGAGCAGAAACCTGGAGACTTACAAAGAGGGTTCAACTTAAACTGAGGACGACGCAGCGAACGATTGAAAGGAAAATGATAGGTGTGACCTTAAGAGACAGGAAGAAATCAGAGTGGGTCAGGGAACAAACGGTGGTTAAGGATATCATAGTTGAAATCAAGACGAAGAAATGGATATGGGCCGGGTACGTAGCACGTCGGCAGGATAACCGCTGGTCATTAAGGGCAACTGACTGGATTCCAAAAGAGTGCAAACGCGTGTGGGGGGAGACAGAAAATTAGGTGGGTAGATGAGATTAAGAAGTTTGCAGGTATAACGTGGCAGCAGAAAGCACAGGACCGGGTTGATTGGCGAAACATGGGAGAGGCCTTTGCCCTGCAGTGGGCGTAGACAGGCTGATGATGATGATGATGACATGGCTATATTACGTACCAGTAAAGGGCTGCTGGATGCAGGCACGAGCAGCGTAAAAGCATCGACAAAAGAAAAGGCATCGACAAAAGAAAAAGCATCGACAAAAGAAAAAAAATCTACAGAGCCATACTGTGGCTGACAGACAGCCGAGAATAAGCGTAGCCACGCACCTGACTGCCGTCGTTCGAGACCACAGCAAAAACGGCTCGCACACTCTCCTCGCCCTCACGCATGTCCGTCATCGGGCTTGAGACTGTCGCCTGAGCAGGACTCATGCCGATGTGCCCCGTTAACCTGCAAACGCTGCACTACACAAAAACACACCTCGATAGCAGTGCGGACGATCATAACTGGTTTGTAGCATCACGCATGGCAGTAATATACTTAGCTTTGCTTCATCGTCTCGCTCTCCTTGTTTCCCTCCTTCTCAACGCTGAGTTCCCTTTCCCACCTCCTTGATATACTCTATATGGGGCTTTTCTTGGCTTTGGGTGCCTTTGCTTAGTTCGGTATGGCTCCCTCTCTCTTAACATGGCTTTTCTTCGCTGAACCAGTCAATGCGGGATGACAGTTCTGTCGAGCTCAAACGGCTCTGCTCCTAAAACCACTCGAATGTAAGACAGGGAAACCAAGGATAACACTAGGATTCTCCTGGCATTTAAGGGATCAACTTATATTGAGGACGACGCAGCGAGCCATTCAAAGAAAAATTACAGGTGCAAAAAGAAAAATAAAAAGGCTGTGGAGGACTCCGGAAATTTGGACCACCTGGGGTTGTCTAACATGCACCTAAATCTAAGTACACGAGCCTCTGATATTTTCGCCTACATCGAAAATGCGGCCGCCGCAGCCGGGATTTGATCCCGTGATCTGCGGATCAGCATTCAAGTACCATAACCACTAGACCACCGTAGCCAGCAGTGAAGAATCGAGATAACCAGTACTGACTTAACAGTGGATTCCAAGGGGAGGCAAGCGCGCTAGCGGAAGCAGAAAGTTCAGCTTGCAGATGAGATTAAGAAGCTTTAAGGTGTAACGTGACCGCAAATTGGAGAAGCCTGGGAGAGGCCTTCGCCTTTCAGCGGGCCTAATCAGGCTGATGATGATGATGCTCCTGGCATACTTGAGCGGAAAGTGTGCCGTACTGCAAATGCATATTTTCCTGCTCTTGTTCAGCGCTTCGATTGATGTTATCTTCGTGTTGGAAAAATTATTTAACGGGCAATCGCGGCGTATTTTGAACGGGAATATAAAGACATTCCATTTTGTTTTATTCATTTTAAACATTGTGATCAAATGAGTCAATATGCTATAATTAAGAGCAGATGCAGCAATGTTAGAATGCAAGGTCATGTATCGGAGATCGGTAAACAGCACCATCATGATTGCACAAGTAGAAATACAAAAGAAAAAACACCATACGACGCTAAATTTCCAAGTTGATTCGGACCACATAGCACACCGAGAAATAGCAATCTTCACAAATAAATATTCACTTTGGGTAGGAGAAGATTGATCATAGGACAGTGACAAATGCGAACGTGTCATCTTTTCTTCTAGTTCCTCTACCGGTAGCTTCTTTAATATAAAGCAAACGTTCAAGGCTGCCTCGTATACGCAGTTCTAGCCCCTAATCCTACGAAAATGCGGAGCACACACACTGCGGAACATTGCCTGAGGCAGGCACGTGCGCATTCATCACAGAGTCCAGCTGACGTGGCAATTCGGTATCGTATGTCGGAGCACGCCCCACTTAAGCAAACAGACTGCTGGTTCGTCGAAACGCTGAAGAGAGAATCTCCCAGCGTAAGGCTTTTATAACTGTGTTACGCCAGGAATGTATTGCTTCCATTTTCGGGCTGCCTATCTAACACCGCCAAAGAAAACAATTGCCGGAACATCGATTATTAATACAAAACAAGAGAGCAGCGACACTTTATGCGACTGCGTTATCGAAATACATTCATCAGAGATAAAAAGCGGCTTCTATTTCTTAGTAAAAGGAATACTACGAGTCTGCTTGAGTCGCTACGATTCTGGCAGCTGAAGGTAAAAATCGCTCTGGTGTAAGTGTGGAGTAAAAAAAATGCGCCAATATGACTCTGAAGATGCTGGAAACGTAAGTGCGCGCATCAATATGTTTCAGTTCTCGCATTTCACACCGTGACTGCAGTATATTAAAAAAAAACGAATTTCTGCATAAGAGAAAGTTCATATTATTTGGCGTTTGTGCGGAAGGTCGCTCATGATTAAAATATGCACGGTATTCAAAGGTTTGTAGCTGCAATGATATATTGTCACAGGGCTTGTGGAAGTGTTGCTTTCGATTCAGAATAACGAGTTGTTGAAATCGATTTGCCTCGTTTTACCCGAAATTTGTACCTTGCAGTATTATGAACCTGTGCCCTCAAAGTAACATTTCACAATTCCGGCCTCTTTATGGCACAGGTGTTCACAAGCCAGAATTACTTATTCCGAGGCAGAGTGCATTTTAGCATTTAAGGTGATGTAAAAGAATGACAACCTCGGGTTTATTTACCCACGCTTACTACTTGACTCTCAAAGACCATTTTATTGCGTTGAGTCTAAACTTAAATGCATCCCACATTATCATCCCAAATGACCATTGACTTTGAAATCGTATGCGCGGGAGGTTCGAATTAAAATGTACGGAAAATTGTTTCATAGGGCCTTTCAATAGGGGCCCATTATATGTCATCGTCGACATTTTCGTCCGACAGTTTCAGCGACAGCACGTCGCAACGCTTCTTGTAGCTATATAGCGCAGCTTGTCGCTCCAAACACCGTTGTCCTTCGACTTTCGTGGCATCGACCGAGGTTTCGCGCAGCATCTGAACTTTCGCACTATAATAAGTCCTCTCCGTAGTCACAGAGACGAGTCATCTTGCATTTTGTAGAAGAACTAGGTACAGCAGCGTGTTAGGCAGGACCGAGAGCACGGGTTGGGAGAGGGGTTGGAATGCAGAAATAAGGTAGGAGGCATGAAATACGCCGAGCGTATTTTACGCTTTCAGACGCGGAATTACTTGTGCGTCGGTATCAGCAATAGCAGCTCCTACGAAACGCACTATATAGGCCTTCAACAACTTGGGACAGCTAAAGCTGTATAGCACTTGTTTCCAACAGTTTGTCTTGCCTTTTCTGCCACTGGAGTACCACACATGAACTGAACGTCTGTACGGATTACTGGCTATTTCAAACGGGTATTTTTGTTCTGATCAGTCAGTCACCACGCTAAATCTTAGAATCCGAACGTCCAGTTGTTGTTTCCGGTGTGGCTGACCCTGTTGTGTGCAATGGGTTGACGTTACGTCATTTACAACATCATTCACTGTTTTGAGGAGCGGCAACAGCATGCAGCGGAAAAACAGAGTCCTGATAAGCGCAAGTGAAGTGACCCTCCAACTGCAACGAAAGTGTCAATGCCACAATTACTACCACGATCAACGTGTCTTGTAAAGCAAGCGGTTAGCATAGAGATGCTACCTGTATTGGAGGGAAGGACTAGCCACATATCAACTGCTACCTCGCCTTCCTGCTTGAAGTGGTTCAGGAGGCAGTATTGTAAAGTCAACATCTTCATGTTTTAATGCGCTGACAGGTAAGACACGGCCCAAAAAAGTCTGTCCATGCTCGAAATAAAGTAGTTGTTAGTTTGTGCATCACTCTGTGTTGTTCTCGTTTTTTCCGTGCGTGTCTTACCTGGTAGCGCATTAAAACTACAAGACGCGCCCACTAGCATTATTGCAGCCTTATTAGCACGTAAAGTCAACGCTGGGCTGCTCTTAGTCGAAAGCTTGCTTTTCGTTCAGGCGCTCTAGATAATGCGTTTGAAGACATTGAAAAATCGGGGCCTTCCAGCAGCTAGTAGGACTTTTCTAGAGCACACGCTTTCAGGAATGAAGCTCCTTAGGCTCGCACCCTGTCCGTTGTCGCCGACTTCGTAGCTCCCCGCAACACCGAAACACAGGTGGTACATATACCGTACATAGAGCGTACATAGCGCGCATATAGGTTTAAAAGAGACCATGCTCTGTCCGTGCATGTCGGTCCCTCCGTCCATTTGTCCATCCGTCCGTCTGTACGTGCGTCCATCCATCCATCCGTTGGTTCATCTGTCCGTCCGACCGCCCGTGGATCTGTCCGTCCGACCATCCGTGGATCAGTCCGTGCGTCCGTCCTTGCATCTGTTCGTCCCACCTCCGTCCGTCCGTGCATCCATCCATTCGTCCGTCCCTGCGTGCGTCCGTCTGTCCGTGCATCCATCCGTCCATCCATCGGTGCAGCCGTCCGTACGTGCGTCCGTCCATCCATGAACGGACGGACAGACGGACAAATAGATTTCATAAACAATTTTTATATCATTTATCATTTCGTCAATGGAGCTTCGCTCCATCATGAGCAACCACTTCGTGGATCGGCTGCCACTTTTTTTTAATCGTGATCATGTTAGCCTGGACACCAAGTATGTATATGAAATGAAGGCCACGGCAAAAGCCAGCCGCAGCCATTATAATCGCTATCGCACTAATAGGCCTGCCGGAGCCAGCGAGTATTCAGCTCACCGCAGAAGCACGGCTCGGCGCGATATTCCTCGTGGCGCCATGTTGCAAGACGCGTAGCGCCACCTTTAGGCTGTGAAACACGCGAATAATCGAGGCATAACTTTCAATTGGGTCTTTCTTTCATTCCTCCTTGGCGCTGGACAACGTCCAGTCAATTGTCACGATTGTGTCGGGAACAAGTGATAATCGCTCAGCGGTATTTAATGTGTGTGGTTAAAAGATAGAAAGCGTTGACAGTTTTTCACAAATTTACCCATTCGCCGAATTCACTGACTGTAATTCTTGGTGAAAAAATTCTCGTAACTTCGATGTGTTCTCAGAGTGAGGTTGATGGTCGATTACCGTGGGATTTCTCAGCTCCCCATCGATAATCGGCTCCGTTAGCGGTGCGGACAGGACTGTATTCCTGGCCGACATACCGCCATC
This sequence comes from Rhipicephalus appendiculatus, assembly GCA_030522465.1. NCBI lineage: Eukaryota > Metazoa > Arthropoda > Arachnida > Ixodida > Ixodidae > Rhipicephalus > Rhipicephalus appendiculatus. Next base: position 53,180 of record JALIZH010010920.1, on the reverse strand, counting down.
GAGTACTGCAGTAGAAATGCTCGTCTGATTTGGTCACTTTTTATTAAGGCGAAAGCCCTTAATGTCTCATGCTCACGTCCGTCCGTCCGTCCGTCCACACCCCCACTGCGCATGCACCAACCCATTAAAAAAAATAAAAATAGAAAACGTCCTCTCCACCTCTCTCTCCTCTAGGCATCCCTCCCCGCGGAGGCCACACCCTCGCTGCGCATCCCCTCCCTTTCTCCCCCTCCTACGCTCCACCTCTCTCCTCTAATCATCCCTGCCAGCGGGATCCACACCCCCCACTGCGCATGCGCGTCTTCCCCTCTCCTACGCTCCCCCTCTCTCGCCTCGCGTCGCCGACGCAGGCAGCGTCTGCTGGCGAGTTTCTTGGTTGAAAAAACCGACTGCTCGCGCTGCACAACCGTTCACTGGCCACCCCGTATATATGGCAATGGATGTTGACCTGCAAGGTGGTGCCGGTGGGAGATTTCTCCTGTGCGTTGTCGAACGAAAAAAATTCGCAGCGTGCGCGTTAACTAAAAGCGGACTGCGGGTCTCTGTGTCCAGTCCGAGTCTTCTGTCTCTCATTGCCCATTAGCAGCGATTGGCATGTTCCAGTAGGAAACACCGGTCCATCACTGCGTGCTTTGCGCCTCCCAGGTTTCTCTCCTGTGCAACGCTGCGATGAGCGCCAGCGTCAACGCCGCCGCCAGTGTAAGCGTTAGCGCCCGCTGCTTCGCATCTACACATGGTTCCCTTTAGAGGGAGATGGTGTAATCTTTACGGCGAATGCCTTTAATGTCTCATGCTCACGTCCGTCCGGTGTCCGTCCGACCTCCGTCCGGCGTCCGTCCGTCTGTCTGTCTGTATGTCTGTTCGTCCGTCCCTCCGTCCATCCATCCGTCTGTCCGTCCGTCCGTCCATTCGAGCTCTGGCATGGAATCAGGTGGCCGCCGGGGTGCGCGAACGGACGGCGGTTGCGTCGGATTCTACAGCGCTCGCGCTTTGCTTGCGTAGCGTCGCTGTGCCCAGAGTTTGCAATCATTCTGACCGACGCCGTCTCAATGGACCCAGGCGTTCACGGAATACACTTTCCAATTTATAAAGGGTCCGCCAATTTAAGAGCTGGAACGCGGATGGCGTTTGCACGATGCGCAAAGCGCGAGAAAATACTAACGCATGCGAACGGAGGAAGATGAGTCTCGCGTCTCGCTGCGATTCGCGGTAAAAAATTTAAGAAGAAAACACTCACCCATTCGGTTTGTGTCTTATCCCACTGAGAGTGTAAAAGAAAAAAGACATGGCATAATCAGTGGAATGGCCACACGCTTTCGCCGAACACACTTTGGAATGTACAAAGTGTCCTTCAATTTTTTGTAAACCGTAGGCCGAAAGCTTGCATCTGATGAGTGCACGCTGCTTCAAGCAGACAGCCAATTTTTCCAAGCTTTAAAACCCCGGCTGTTTCGCGAGATAACCTCAGTTTTTGAGGGTTTTAGGGGCGAAGCTCCCTATCGCCTAGCCTTGTTGGCGTCCGACACGCTACACAAAACCGAAACTGAACACCTGCAAAACAAAACGTGATAAAATCTGCGTAAAAAACCGACTTTACGTAAAGGCAGCACAATCAAAATGGCTGTTAACCAGAACGAAATAAAAGGTCACAACGCCGTAGAAATACCGACATTTAGGCACCCATCAATCAAAGCATATGACAAAAAAAAAATGCCCCCCACCTCCCCGAAGGGAATCGTGAGGAAATGCGAATGCATTTCGCGCGCGCTTCACTCCATTTATATATACGTGCGAGCGAGCGGACGGGCGAGTGGGGCGCAGGGAGGAGAGAGAGCGAACGGCGAGAGAAGGAGCGGCGAAGCACTGCACCTACCCTCTCCTACACTCTCTCCACACACGCGGGAGCTCCGCCGAGCTCCCGCCATGCAAGCGCCCTCACACACCAGAGCGTGCTCCTCCTCTCCACTCACTCTCCGCTACTCCGCCCACACCACCTGCTCCGGTTCCTAGGGGCGAGGATAAGCGCGCGCGCCCGCAGCTGTTGCTATGGAAGAGGGAGTGAGAGCGGAGAGATAACACCTGCCGGCGCGCGGACACCTCCTCAACCTATCCTCCTCCTCCGCGGACAACGCCGGACAACGGATGCCTGACATAGCCCGACTAAGAAATGCATTCGCATTTAAAAAGGTTTAACAATAGACTAATATTGTTACGAGCCAGGAGGTGTTTATTGAGAACGCTCAGCGACGAAGCACAGGATGGGGTGAGGCTCCGGAAACGACAACAACGTCCTCGTCATCGTCTTCTGCCACAGCTCCTCTTAGTCGCTCTAGAGGCGCCGTTACACTTCTCCTCGCGCAGACGAAGCCCGCCGGGCGAGGCAGTTGTGCTCTCGTTGTGTACAGGGCTTTAGCCGGGCGACGTGCGTAACTTCAGTTCTCACAGAACGTCGGCCGCTGGGTGTGAGGCGCGCGATAGTGTAGTTTACCTCACTTAAACGGTCGATCATCACAAACGGGCCCGCATAGCACGCCAAGAACGTGGTGCATAAACCGCGCTTCCGTACTGGGGTCCACAGCCACACAAAGTCGCCAGGGGCATAACTCACAGGACGGTGCTTACTGTCGTATCGGGCCTTTGACGTGGTTTGGGAAGCCAACGTGCGAAGTCGCGCTAGTCTACCAGCTTCCTCAGCACGACAGAGAGTCTCAGCTACTGATAGGTTGTCAGCGGTCGTCAAAGGGAGGATAGTATCCAAAGTATAACGAAGTAGGCGCGCGTGGAGAAGGAAGAATGGGCTGTAGCACGTCGTTTCGTGTCTTGCTGTGTTGAACGCTTATGTTATAAACAGAAAAATTTCGTCCCAGTTCTTATGATTGGACGCTACGTACATTGAAAGCATCTTCGTAAGTGTCCGGTTCGCACGCTCGGTAAGTCCATTTGTTTGAGGATGGTAGGGTGTTGAATGACGAAAGGTCGAACCACACAAGCGTAGCAACTCCTTCACTACGTCTGCAGTGAACTGCCGTCCACAGTCGCTGATTATCACTCGGGGCGGCCCGTGCCGGAGGATGACGGAATGTAGCAGGAACAGAGAGACGGCAGCAGCAGTCGCAGAAGGGATGGCGGCCGTCTCGCAGTACTGAGTGTGGTAATCAATGCACATGACCATCCAACGATTACCCGCGAAGGATCGTGGGAAAGGACCTAGAAGGTCAATGCCCACTTGCTCAAAAGGCGAGCACGGAGCCGGCACAGGCTGGAGTTGACCAGCGGGCACTTTCGTGGGATGCTTGTTACGCTGACACCTCATGCATCTGGAGACATACTGCTCGGTAGTATGACGCATTTGCGGCCAGTAAAAACGCTCTTTAGCTCTATACAGAGTCCGCGCTGATCCTAAGTGGCCGGAAGTGGGGTCATCATGCATGGCACGTAATACAGAGGAACGGAGGCTTTCCGGCACCACCAATAGCAGTAAAGGCCCCGTTGAAGTGTACTTCTTATATAGTATTCCAGTGCTGACACAGAACCTACGTGCTATATTAGAATTGGGAGCGGCGGAAGGCGGAAAAGTATGGCCGCAACTATGGGTCCTTCAGCTGTTCGGCGTTGAATACGTCCGCGTCGGGAAATGCAGGATCAAGGGAGGAGAGGTAATGATCAAAGTGTTTTGCGTCGCAGTCCGTGGATTTTAGTGGCAGTCTTGAGAGGCAGTCAGCGTCGGCATGGCGCCGGCCGGTCTTGTAAGAAACAGTCAAGTCATACTCTTGTAATCTCAGGGCCCAGCGTGCAAGTCGGCCAGGTGGATCACGTAGATTCACAAGCCAGCAGAGGGAGTGGTGGTCTGTGAGAATTGTGAAATGCCGTCCGTACAAGTATGACCGAAATCCCTGGACTGCGAAAATTACGGCAAGACATTCCTGCTCAGTCAGAGTATAGTTGCGCTCCGGTTTGCTCAGCGAGCGGCTGGCATAAGCGATGGCATGTTCTTTATCACCAATGCGTTGGGTGAGTACAGCGCCGAGGCCCACACCACTTGCATCTGTTTTAACTTCTGTTGGGGCAGAAGGGTCGAAGTGCCGCAGAATCGCTTGTGATGTCAAAAGACCCTTCAGCTGTCGAAAAGCGGCGTCACGTTCATCTGTCCAATGGAGCGGTGCATCCTTTCGCAGGAGGGGTGTCAGCGGGTGAGCGACGTCAGCAAACCGGTTAATAAAACGACGAAAGTACGAGCAGAGTCCTAGGAAACTGCGGAGCTCCTTCACCGACCGTGGTGGCTGGAATTCTTTGACGGCCACAGTCTTGTGCGGGAAGGGTCGGATACCATCTCTGTCGACAAGGTGACCTAACATGAGTGCTTGCCGCTCACCGAAATGACACTTCTTTGAATTTAGAACAAATCCAGCGCAATGTCCAGAAGCCGATTGTGTTCGCTGAATGTACGACCAAAAAAAAACCGCCAGGCCTGCGCAGAAGGCGCAGCACAGCCACAGCGAAAGCTGGGAGAGTGCCCTTTAGCCTTTTTAGGGGCGAAGCTCCTTAAGCCGTGGGTCGTGCGTCCTAGATGTATGTAGTTGTAGGTAGCCACCTCTCGTTTAGTTCTTGGAATGTCCGCTAGATGGCGGTACTTGTATATGATGAATATATTTAGGGGCGAAGCTCCTTATGGCATCACCTCGGCGGTCCTCGGTTGTCCATGCATTCTGAGTAGCCAGTAGGCACTGGATTTCGACCTCCAAGGTAGTGCCTTTGTGAGATGTCTCCTGTGCGTGATTAAACAATACAAAAATTCACAACGTACATGTAAAATTAAAGTGAGCTGCGAGTCGCAAGGACTCTCATCGACCCTTTAGTATAAATGCGCCCGATCTCACGTCGTTGATGATGTACTGCGCAGAATTCGCAGAAGATTACCGGTTTACCGACGCACCGCCGAAGCTTCGCCCACTCATCATCATTCACTCCGTGGATATGGTGTCGTCATCTCCAGTTCTCGTCTCGTTTCCGAGAGGGCGCTGTCCTATAGACATGCGCACAATATGGCGGTTGGGTGAAGGTACGCTAGATGGCGTGGGCGGTGCAGCTGCTCTCCGATTGCGCGGTCCGCCGTACGTGTGCGCTTGCCGAATCGTGCTGCTTGGCGGACCATGGACGACGACCGGTCGTTGAAGTTTGAATAAAATTTCACACACACTATCGCTTTGATTACTGCTGGGCGAAACCACTGAAGATTTCACGGTGTAACCATGATTGCTTCAGTCACCATAACTCTCATCGACCCTTTAGTATAAACGCGCCCGATCTCACGTCGGTGATGATGTACCGGGCAGAATTCACGGAAGAGTCACGGTTTACCGATGAACCTCCGCAGCTTCGCCCACTCATCATCATTCACTCCGTGGATATGCTGTGTTTTTTTAAACACTCTTGGGGCAACTACTACAAGCCCACTTGCATGGTACCCACTACGCTATAAATCATCATAATTTTTGTGTAGTGGGGAAGCGTCTACTATGCCATTTTTCGTCATTCTTCAGAAAAGCGCGGTGCCCGCTACACTCTTGTAACAAATTATGTGCACTTTGTTGATGCTGTGGCTGACGACGATGAAGAATTATGCCACAGGCTTTTGTAATGCGTTGGAGCATTGAACGACCTACTCGGTACGCAATTCGCATTGTGTGACGCCTGGTTCTTACTTTACTGCTCTAAAACGCTTTACAACACACGTTAACGCGATTCCTTACCGGATATGAAGCCTGCCTAGGGTCAGTTTGCACCGCAGTTTCAAGCAGTGGCGTAGCTCAGTGGTAGAGTGCTGGACTGCCACGCAGAGGACCCGGGTTCGATTACCATTCATTCACAGGTGTTTTTTATTTATTTAGTTTTTTTCTAATTTCGTGCGATATTGGTTACGGACACCGGCGGCGGCGGCGGCAGCGGCGGCGGTGGCGGATAACTGCGGCGCAGAAACGACCCTTGTTGTGATCTCATAACAGCTATCGCTGTAAAACTATGACGTCGTCCAGGTAGCACATACAGATCTCCCATTTGAGGCCACGCAGAATGGTATCCATAAACCGTTCGAAGGTGGCGGGAGCGTTACACAGACCGAAGGGCATAACATTGAACTCATAGAGCCCATCCGGAGTCACAAAAGCTGTCTTTTCTTTGTCCACCGGATCCATCGGTATCTGCCAATAGTGAGTAATAGCTGAGCGGCTCAGCGGGCCAGCGGACCCAGCGGAGGAGCGGAGGGGGGCAGCGGAGCGAAAGACAAATGGAAGAGTAATAGCTGAGCGATGACCAGCTTGCTTCAGCGGAACGCATTGCTGCGCCACCTCTTGAACAAGGTTGAAGTTACTGTCAATCGAGCAGAGGCTTTGCTTGGAAAACGCTCCCACGCTCGTCCGCTGCGCAAGCTTCGCTGAGGAGACGAAATGAGCGGGTGAGCGGCTCGCTCCGTGAAAACGCCGGCCGTGCCAGCGTGCCGCGCATGCGCAGTCGGCGTCTCCGCTCGTTCGCTGGGCCCGCTGGCCCGCTGAGCCGCTCAGCTATTACTCTCTAATAACCTGAGCGCAAGTCAACGGAGGAAAAGTACGAGGCGGTGTTGTAGGCAGTCAATGGCATCATCAATTCGAGGAAGGGGATAGACGTCTTTTTTAGTGACTGCATTAAGACGTGGATAGTCCACACAAAACCTCCAGGTGCCGTCTTTCTTTCTGACAAGTACGACCGGGGCTGCCCAGGACTGCACGACTCCTGTATTACCCCCCTTTTGCAGCATTTCGCGAACTTGCTCACTGATTATCTTTCGTTCTGCCGGGGAAACTCGATCAGGTTTTTGCCTTATCGGATGCGCCGTGCCTGTGTTGATCTTGTGGCGTGTACGAGACTCGGGGATCGGAAGCGTTTTCTCCTCTTGCGCAAAGTCAAATACAGATAGGTGCCGTGACAGAACGTCAACCAAGTGCGGCACTCGCTTGAACTTAGTGACGTGTTGACCATGCCAAGAAGACGCGAGTCCGAAGGCCGTAGAGTGACCGTCTCACTCGGAGCATCTGTGTCTGTCAACGAGGCCACCGTACAAAGCGCGTCTGCTCGGAAGGTAGCGAGTTTCATTCCGTCCGGGAGTACCGCGGGCTCTTTAGAGCAGTTGACTGCCCACAAAGCAGATTTTCAATTTTTCACTGGCACCAGGCAATGCGGAATGACGATGTTCTTTTTAGCGCAGGCTGAATGAATCGGATCCAGAGTGGCATCAAACGTGACGTTTGTAAGGCTAGAGCAGGTCACTGGTACCCTCACAACTGATAATGCTGGCACAGTGGTATCCTCCAAGACAGCAAAAGTACTCTCGCGGCCGGGGTTCCTGTCCTCCAAAAGCTCGGAAGGGAGGTTGTCGGTTACGGACAGCTCCCCAGTTCGACAATTAACTGTAGCTGCGCACTGATTCAAAAAGTCAATACCCAAAATTACGTCATGGGTGCACCGAGAAATGATCACGAATTCAGTAGTGAAAAGTCTACCACCCAAGGATACGTCTACAGTGCACATTCCGACAGGAGACAATGATTCGCCGCCCACTCCAAAAAACATTCCTTCGTGATCCCACCGAAACATCACCTTGAGGCATAGCGCACTCTTAAATACGAGACTCATTACCGAGACAGTCGCACCTGTGTCCACTAAAGCCATCGTAGGTACTCCATCGACACGCACATGCACCTTGTTCCTTAGCATAAAAACGGGAGGAGGTATATCTGTTGACAGCAATTTTCCAGCGACCTCACCCCCATCGGCCGCGCTGGTTAGTTTTCCGGTGGTGGCGACGGTACGCGCCGCCGTGGTGATGGAGAACGGCGCGGTCGAGGTCCTGATGGTGGTGTCAAGCTCCGGTCGGAGGCTGGTAAGGTGTTCCTGAAGCTCCGTAGTGGGAAATTATCCATCGATGTCATGTGGGATGGCCATTGAGTTCCGGTGTGCCCATGGTTGCGCCGAGTACCAGCCGATATGACTGCCGGCGCTCACAGAACCGCGCGATGTGACCAGGCACATCGCAGTTGTAACACACCGGGGAAGGCGGGCGTGCACACACGTCTCGCCGAAGTAATCAGGTAGGTCTGGATATGGGGAATACGCAACACATTCGGGCTCCGCGCCGTAACCAGTGGGCGGTCGTCGAAAGCGGCGGGTGGAACGAGGGCGTGGTTGGTAGTCCGGCTTCAGCGAAGTTGGCGCCATGGCACGTGGTGCTTCCGTATGATACCGGACATCTGTAGCGTTCACGTACTGCCATGCTGGAACAGGACCTGGCAATTAGATATCTTTCGCTGAGCAAGCACTCGCGAAACGTGGCGCTGACGAAGTAAGTTCTTCTCGCCGAAGCAGCTCTTCGCGAACAATTTGGCGTATCGTTGACGCAAGGTCCGACGACGAGCTCACGTCAACAGTTGCTACTGTCGCCACGTTGGGCAAAGGACCAAACTTTGTAGTTATTCGGCGCATCTTCAACGTTTCGAAGGTCCGGCAGTGCCGTATGACATCGGACACAGAGCTGAAGTTGTCTTTGCCGATGAGGAAGTTGTACACTTCCTCAGCGATGCCCTTCAGGAGATGCCCAGCTTTATCTTCCTCTGACATAGATGGGTTCACCGTCCTGCACAGCTTCAAGATCTCCTTAATGTAAGCGGTGCAGGTCTCATCAGAAAGTTGAGCCCTCTGAGCGAGTGTGAACTCAGCACGCTTCTTCTTCGCGGTGACATCACTCAGGCAGCTTTTCAGTTCTCGAACAAAGATACTCCACGTCGTTAGGGCGTCCTCGTGATTCTCGTACCAGACGACCGCGGTGTCGGTCAACGAGAACACCACTTTTGTAAGACGATCGTTTGCGTCCCATTTGTTGCTCTTGCTACCCGTTCGTAGGGTCAGCCAGTGATCGACGTCTTCCCCAGCTTTCCCTCCGTAGGGGCGTGGCCGTCTCTAAGGCTTCGAGGGACAAGCAGGCGGTGTTGTCGTAGCGTCAGCGTCAGCGTCAGTAGGCATGTCACGCTGCATTGGCGGTAGACCCGCAAGGCGACGACTGCGACGAATACTCGGTGGAACAGCTTCCCTGGTTGGACGTACCCAGCACCTCCACCACGATGTTACGAGCCAGGAGGTGTTTATTGAGAACGCAGAGCGACGAAGCACAGGATGGGGTGAGGCTCCGGAAACGACAACAACGTCCTCGTCGTCGTCGTCTTCTGCCACAGCTCCCCTTTGTCGCTCTAGAGGCGCCGTTACAATATCAATCATAATTGTGACGGACCAATATAAAACGCCTAGAATCACAAACCTTTTATAGTAGTCGGCCATTTCAATGTGGACATTATGGACCTTAGGACCTAGCTTTGTCGTCGACGCTCACTGTCCGCTGTCGCGGAGGTTAGAAAACCCTTGCTATAGTCGAAAAATACACCATCTCCCGCTAAAGGGAACCATGTGTAGATGCGAAGCAGCGGGCGCTAACGCTTACACTGGCGGCGGCGTTGACGCTGGCGCTCATCGCGGCGTTGAGCAGGAGAGAAACCTGGGGAGGCGCAATCACGCAGTGATAGACCGGTGTTTCCTGCTGGAACATGCCAATCACTGCTAATGGGCAATGAGAGACAAAAGACTCCGACTGGACACAGAGACCCGAAGTCCGCTTTTAGTTAACGCGCACGCTGCGAATTTTAGATGCGAAGTACCTTATGCTCGGGGCTTCTTATGCTCGAAGCATCTTATGCCCACCGTCCCGCGTCCGGCCACTTTCATGAAGTAGGGAAGCACCCATTATGCGAACTAGAACACTGTAGTAATATGAAGGCCGTCAACCACTATCACAGTCATCAGAGTCATGGCCGAAAGCACAGAGAGGCTGCTTAGCAATGGCTAGGCAGGGGGTGTCTGTCGCCCAGGTTGACCCCATTCCTTGATCTTGCTTGCATGTGTTTGGAGGGGGGCTTAGTCCGTCCCTCCTACCGCGTCCCACACCACCACAGCGCATGCGCGTCCTCTCCCCCCTCTCTCTCCTACGCTAACCCCCCTTTCTCTACTCTAGGTATCCTCTACTCTACGAGGGTGGCGATGTGGGCTTGTTGGTGAATAATGGAAAGGTAGTTTTCTTAGCGCTGGTGTGGACGAGGACAAATAAGAAGAGACACTAGACACATGGGCGCTACTCACAACAATAAAGTTTAATCCTTGATCGCGTCGAACTATAGTGCCTTCACGTACACGTCACAAAATTATGTGACCTTCGTAAGATACATCAACCAAGAAAACCGGGACGAACAGAAAAAATTTTTTTTACTACAGCAGAATCAAACAAAAAATGATAATGTTTTTTTTTACGGTTTGCGCAGGAAACTAATCTCTTTGTCAGAGAGGGTTAGCGAAGTCTTGCTGATGCAAGAGCTACCGTAATAGTCAATTTGCTCACTTTCTATTATCAATCGGGTGACTTCGCAGTTGCTCTTTCTAACGATAACAGTTTTGTCAAACAACGGTACACACGCGCATTGTTGGCAATGAATTGCCAGAAAACCATCCGCGGGTGTCTTATTACATTTTTAGTGGTGTTCTCGAAGACGATCGTTCACGCACCTTCCCGTTTGTCCGATATAAAAACGCTGGCAAGATAATGGAATACGATAAACAACACCTGATTTGCACTCAACAAACTTTCTCTTGTGGTTCTTATTGCAGTTGTCATTAGTCTTCGTTGGATTAGTTTTCCTACACAAACTTAACAGTTTCTTAGGCGCTGAGAAGACAACCTGTACATTGTCCCGAGCCGCTATTTTCTTTAAGTTGTGCGATATCTGGTGGATGTATGGAATTACAGCTACATTGCGTTTGTCAACAGCAGGAATTATGTTGGTGCTACGTACGGCACCACTAGCTTGTAGGCGCCGCAGTGCACCTTCAGCTACCGATACTAACAAATCAGTGGGATAACCTGATGTCAAAAGTCGCGACACTTGTTCATTGAAACTGCTTTGCATCAGGTGGCAACATGACTTATCGAGTGCATTATTAAAACACAGCTTGGTGATACCACGTTTTATCAATTTAGAATGGCAGGAATGATATGGTAAAAGCGCCTTATTAGCCCTCGGTGTGTAACACCAACAGGTGCGCTGATCTTCGAACAGGAATGATACATCTAGGAACCTTAGGGTTCCGTCAACAGGTGTTTCGACAGTCAAAACAAGGGGTTCAAAACACTTACGTATATTCAATACGATGTCATCGCACTCATGCTGAAAAAACTCCACAGGGCAGTTTACGAATACAATAAAATCATCTACATATCTGAAGATTTGCATGCAGGTTCTATGTGACGCTAGGCGTAGGGACAGTGCACGATCAAACTTCGCTAAATACAGGTCACTTAAAACAGGAGCCAGACAGGAGCCAATGCAAACTCCTTTCTTTTGTAAATGAGGATGATTATTCCATTCAATGAAAGTTGAAGAGAGGTAAAACTGAAGCATTTCTAAAAAACCACTGACGGCGACACCAGCTTCGCAGGAAAATTTTACAGGCCCATACTCATCAATGCATTCTTCGACACATCGTAACAGGTCATCATGCGGTAAGGAATAATATAAATCTGTCACATCTACGGAAAAGGGCTTTGAGGGCAACGTTTTCATGAGCCTTTACGAAACCTAACACTTGATTGGAATTCCTTACGAGAAAAGGATCGTTGATTTTCAACCGCCTTAGCATGCCATTTAGATAGGATGCGACTTGGTTCTGCCACGTGCCTCTCTCAGAAATAATGACCCTGAAAGGAATACCTTCCTTGTGTGTTTTGGCACTAAAGAAGACGTTTAAAGAATTGCTGGAACATTTTACAATACTTTTACGCAAATTCTCAAGACCGAGGTTCTTACAAAGTTCTAGTGCACGGGCTTTCACCTTAGGTAAGGACACAGCCCTTTTCTCATTAAAAACGGCTGATACAGCTTTTCCAGCCTTTTCTAAAAAAGCATCGCGTGAAAAAAGAGCAAAACCGCCCTCCTTATCTGCGGGAAGAACGCAAAGAGAATGATCATTGAGATATGACAAAACACGCGTCACTGGAATGCTGTCAGAGCGAGGCTTACTTCGAAGCAGGACGTCCACTCCCTCTGAGTTCAGCCTTGGTGCCTCATCTTCGGGAACCCGCTTTGAAACCCGCCGCACAACACTCAGAAGCTCCGCATTTGTCCTTTTGGAGTCCACCGCAAACTTTGGGCCGAGTTCAAGGACACGACGTACACCGTCTGGAATCGAAAGGCCTTCGGGAACGTGAACACTGTTGCTCGCTTTTTGGGGAGACTTAGCGGTCAGATTCCGCAGCTGCCGCAATTGGACACTCCAAAGGTGCTCCGTGACTTGGTCCGCAAGGCGCCGGAAATGCCTAACCTGTGCGTAGGCGACGTCAGGTTCAAACGCACGGCACAACTGCACACCCAGCTGAGTTCGCAGTAAACGAGCCTGTCGATGCCACTCAGAACGTAGAATCTTCATAATTCTACGGCCATGGCCCGTAGAAGGGATAAAGCCCCCCAAAGAGGGCTAAGACGTCTTGAGGAATAACGCCGTTTCGAATGCAGAAACTAAGAGAACGAGCTCTGCACATTGCGGTAGCGAGAAAGGCAACTGTTCGACAAGGATCTTGGAAAACATGAAGAATGATGCCCGTTGAACGAGAAATATAGTCGACGAGGGTGGCGATGTGGGCTTGTTGGTGCATAATGGAAAGGTAGGTTTTTTCTGTTCGTCCCGGTTTTCTTGGTTGATGTATCTTACGAAGGTCACATGATTTTGTGACGTGTACGTGAAGGCACTATAGTTCGACGCGATCAAGGATTAAACTTTATTGTTGTGAGTAGCGCCCATGTGTCTAGTGTCTCTTCTTATTTGTCCTCGTCCACACCAGCGCTAAGAAAACTACCTTTCTACTCTACGGAGCGGCCGCCGCGTCCCACAGCGCATTCGCGTCCCCTCCCCCTATTCTCTCCTACGCTCACCCCTTTCTCTACTCTAGGAATCCTCTACCCTATGGAGCGGCGCCCGCGTCCCACATCCCCACAGCGCATGCACGTCCTCTCCCCCTCTCTCCTCTAGGAATCCTCTGCTCTACGGAGCGGCTTCCGCGTCCCACACCCCCACAGCGCATGCACGTCCCCTACCCCTCTCTCTCCTCTCCTACGGTCTCCCCGTCCTCTGCTCTAGGAATCATCTACGGAGCAGCGCGAACTACAGGTGGTGTGATAGCTGCATACTCCGCTGGGGGGCGCCACGGTAGTTCCGCGGTATGAAAACGACGGAGCGCGCGCGCGCCTCATTCTCTCTTCTGTGCAGCGCCGCGATGAGCGTCGGGACCGCTGCCGTGAAATGAGAGCGGCGACGTTCCTCCCGCTCAAGCTGATTATCTCCCCGCTGCTTCGCATCCACACATGGTTCCCTTTAGAGGGAGATGGGGAAGTTTCTCCAGTGCGTTGTTGAACCAAAAAAAATTGTATTGTTCAACAACGCACAGGAGAAATCTCCCACCGGCACTACATTGCAGGTCAAGAACCAGTGCCATATATACGGGGGGGGCCAGTGAACGATTGTGCAGCGCGAGCAGTCAGTTTTTTCAACCAACAAACTCGCTAGCAGACGCTGCTTGCGTCGGCGTCGCGAGGCGAGAGAGGGGGAGCGTACGAGAGGAGAGAGAGGGGGGGACGCGCATGCGAAGTGGGGGGTGTGGACGCCGCGGAGAGGGATGCCTAGAGGAGAGAGGAGGGAGCGAAGGGAGAGAGGGAGGGGACGCGCACGCACAGTGAGAGTGTGGTCGCCGCGGTGAGGGATGCCTAGAGGAGAAAGAGGGGGGAAAGGAGGTTTTTTATTTTTATTTTTTGAAAGGGTTTGCGCCTGTGCAGTAAGGGTGGTCGGCCGCACACCACCACCACCACCACCACCGGATTGAACTTCGCCATAAGACGCTTCGCATCTAAAAAAACTTCCCCATCTCCCGCTAAAGGGAACCATTGGTGGATGCGAAGCCGCGGGGAGATGGTTAGCTTGAGCGGGCGAAACGTCGCCGCTCTCGTTTTGCGGCAGCGGCCCGGGCGCTCATTGCGGCGCTGCACAGGAGAGAGAATGAGGCGCGCTCCGTCATTTTCATACCGCGGAGTATGCAGCTGTCGCACCACCTCTCGAGCGCGCCGCTCCGTAGAGGATTCCTAGAGGAGATAACGGGGAGAACCGTAGGTGAGGAGAGAGAGGGGACGCGCATGCGCTGGGGGGAGTGGGATGCGGGAACCATTCCGTAGGGTAGAGGATTCCCAGAGGAGAGCAAGGGGGGTGAGCGTAGGAGAGAGGCGGAGAGGACGCGCATGCGCAGTGGGGATGCGGGCTCCTTAGAGTAAAGGATTCCCAGAGTAGAGAAAGGGGGTGAGCGTAGGAGATAGGCGAGAGGACGCGCGTGCTCTGTTGAGATGTCGGACGCGGGCGCCGCTCCGTAGAGTAGAGCATTCCTAGAGTAGAGAAAGGGGGGTGAGCGTAGGAGAGAGGGGGGAGAGGACGCGCATGCGCTGTGGGGATGTGGGACGCGGGTGCCGCTCTGTAGAGTAGAGGATTCCTAGAGTAGAGGAAGGGGGGTGAGCGTAGGAGAGAGGGGGGCGGAGGCGCTGTGGGACGCGGGCGCCGCTCGGTAGAGTAGAGGATTCCTAGAGTAGAGAAAGGGGGTGAACGTATGAGAGGAGAGAGAGAGAGAGGGGGGAGGGGACGTGCATGCACTGTGGTGGTGTGGGACGCGGGAAAAAATTGGACCATCTCCCGCTGAAGGGAACCATATGTAGATGCGAAGAAGCGGGCGCTAACGCTTACACAGGCGGCGGCGTTGAGGCTGGCGCTCATCGCCGCGTTCTGCAGGAGAGAAACCTGGGGAGGCGCAATCACGCAGTGATGGACCGGTGTTTCCTACTGGAACATGCCAATCGCTGCTAATGGGCAACGAGAGACAGAAGACTCCGACTGGACACAGAGACCTGCAGTCCGCTTTTAGTTAACGCGCACGCTGCGAATTTTTATTCTTCAACAACGCACATGAGAAATCTCACACCGGCACTACCTTGCACGTCAAGATCCAGTGCATATATATACGGGGTGGCCAGTGAACGGTTGTGCAGCGCGAGCAGTCGGTTTCTTCAATCAAGAAACTCGCTAGCAGACGCTGCCTGCGTCGGCGTTGCGAGGCGATAGAGGGGGGGGGGAGCGTGGGAGAGGAGAGAGAGGGGGGAGGGGACGCGCATGCGCAATGGGGTGTAAACGCCGCGGGAGGGATGCCTAGAGGATAGAGAGGGGGGAGCGTAGGAGAAGAGATATGGTGAGGGGACGCGCATGCGCAGTGGGGGTGTGGACGCCGCCGGGAGGAATGCCTAGAAAAGAGGGAAAGGGGAGCGCAGGAGAGGAGGTGCGTGGAGAGGGTTTGCGCATGCACAGCAAGGGTGGTCACCAGCACCGGATTGAACTCCACTATAAGATGCTTCGCATCTAAAATATGTGTGTATGTGAATCGAATCACGGTCACCAAACGATCCCCGTGCTTTAATGGCCCACTCATCACCATTCACTTCGTTTAGGATATGCGTGGATTTTTAAGGCGAAAGCCTTTAATGTCTCATGCCGTCCGTGTCCACCCGTCCGCCCGTGTCCGTCCATTCGGCCGTCCGTCCGTACGTTCATGCGTCCGTCCGTCCATCCATCCGACCATCCGTGTCTGCGTCCGTTCTTCCGTCCGTCCGTCCGCGTACGTTAATCCGGACGTACATGTGTTCGTCCATGTCCGTCCGTCCGTCCATGTCCGTCCATCCATCCGTCCGTATCCGCCCGTCCATTCGTCCGACCGTCTGTCCGTGTCTGCGTGACTCCGTCTGTGTACGTCCGTCCGTCCGTTCGTGCATCCGTCCGTGCGACAAAACAAAAAGACATGGCATAGTCAGTCGAATGGCCACAAGCTTTCGCCGAACATACTGGAATGTACAAAGTGTCCAATTTTTTAAGCTCTCCTGTTCGGTTGGCTACCCATTTTTTAATATTTATTTGACGGTGGAAGGGAGCGGCTTGGGCCTGGAGCCGGTGTGGCCCAAGGCAGGAGGCGCGCCGGCCCACCGGGAGCGGGCCTTGAAAAGCCTTCTTTCGCTGCCTGACGGGAGCCTGTCTTGCGTTTGAGCGGTGAAGGGCCGTACTCAGTGGCGATCTTAATTTCTGTGCTAACCCAGGGCTGCACGGCTTTAAGGACCGAGTCAGATGCCTGGGTCACTATTCGGGAAGGGCTTGCGTTAAGGCAGCCATGAACGTGGCCTGGAAGGATCGTGGATTGCCTACATGATTTGAGTGGGGAGAGCTGCCACTCGCTCTTCCAATTCCTCGGTTTTACTCCCCAGGCACATGTGGCGCCCGGAGTGTCCGGTAGTGGAAACTGATCCAACTAGAATGGTTTGCATCTGGGCTAGCTTGCTTCGTGCGTACGTTTAAATTTAGCTGCAACCACTCGACACGCATGATCCAACTACTGTGTCTGCGTCCTGCCACGAGGCGCTAGTATGGCAGAATGCTACGGATGATCCGCAATACCTGACTTCTACATCGGCTGCCTGCATTGGTTCTGATGACCCGGCATACTTGGCTTCTAATTGCTGAGTTTGCATGCTAGAATTCGATTCTGGCACCTGAGCTCCTCTATACGGCTTCTATAGGGTGGTCTTGGTATTGGATGGAAAGGGGGAGCCTCCGGAGACTGCCCCACCCAAACCGCTCACCTGTGGTTGTGCGGATATCAAGGACGGGAAATCCTTGATCTTGAGCTCTGGTGGCCTCGATGGGCCCCAGACTTTACATTGATTGAGGGCCAAGTTTGGGTTTTCGTTTCCGGTAAATTCGGCTTGGCGGCTGGCGCTTTCTTGGGGCCGGTCTTAGGCGCAGGGACCTGGTTCTGTCACTCCGCTGACTTCGACTTGGATCCACGAGAGTATCCCGACTTGATCGGCTTCCGGGACCGCCGAGCACTGTCGGGAGCTCCACTCTGGTGGCCGCCGCCGCAGAGGAGGCAACTTGGAATGCAGTGGCAGGGCCGCTGGATAAAAAAGAAGATGTGGCCTGTTACGTGCCGCCGAAGTGGAGTCTCGGGCCTAGTTCACCTCGCGCCCGCTCTAGCGCCTCAGCTCGTCCCACGGAGAAGCGCTTCCACATGCATTGGTACGCGCTACAGTGACTTTAATCAGGCCGTAAATAACGCCTTTGTAGTCGTACATCAGAGCGTGAATATTGAAGTCGTTATTAGAAGGGCCTATTACACCACATATGTGAAAAGTTTGCCCTAGGAGTGGCAATCTTCCGTAGAGTGGGCCTCAATACTCTCCATAATGATGCTACCTGTTTGACTCACCTGAAATAAAAAGTATCACTGATCACGTTAATGGGGAGGCAATCGCCGGGCAGATTCGAAGGGCTGACGTATCGGCCCACCGAAGCGCATCACAATATCGCAGACAATTTAAATGTAAGTCCATTTAGTGCACCAGCGAAGGGTGGCTGCGGTCCAGATACCGAGTTAGAGCCCAGAGTTGACAACACAAACAAAATGTATTCTCAGGTAAGGCAGTACAACCATCACACAAGCTTGCACCCACGGCTTGTATAAATTACAACTCAGAACATCACTTAGATGGTGTTTAAAATAACGGGAACAAACTTACCGCGCTACAAGTGCAATCTCATCCATTATAAACTATTCAAGAACACTTAAAGGCCTTGAATATTCACCAGACGTGTACAAACAACAAATGTTCGCACGTTTCTCGAATACTTCTCTTCCATGAGACACTCAAACGAACTCCAGCAGTGATCGTCGTTCTGGCGACACTTCAAAACAGAGCTCCCACGGCGTCATCACACGATTCTTCAAGACCGCACTACACGACTCACTCGAACAACATAACTTCTTCCAAAACCCGTACTACCCTCCGTCACCTCTCGTTTGGATCCTTCCCGGCTTCGCGAACATTCCAAGTTATTGTTCGGCGCGTACCACAGCAACAGCTAGGGGAAAGGGATTCGTCTCGTCGGTCCATCTGCGGCGGTCGGCCCCCAACAGAGGTCCCCCCAATACCGTGCGCTTTTTTCATCCAGCGACCGTGCCACTACGATGTCTCGAATTCTCCCGATCTGCGCGGGCGTTAGGCTGTCGCGACAGCGTCTTCGGTGTAGAGGGCAAGGGCGCGGCCTGGGTGCCTTTTGATACTTGTTTTTTTTTCTCCTTGCGCGCGACCGTCGGCGCGGCGGTGATTTCATGCTGTCGTCTCGTCTGGCAGCGGCGGCGCACGTCTGATTTGGCGCTCGTTTGTGACAAAAAGAAGTGCTCTATTACGAATAATACCCTTCCCGACACTGTAGATCGCAGGGGAATACATGGTAACTCAAAGTAGCGTCTCTTCTCGCGTTCGAGCTCCTCAGTGGCACACAACAGCTTGGAGGCATCACACCACTGGAAAAAAAAATTGACGGCAGATCCACGAGGTGAATGATGATGAGATTGGGCGAAGCTCCTGGAAGTAATCATCGGTTAAACCGTGAAATTTCTTCCGTTAATTCGCCCGATAAAAATGACGTGAAACGATTGATTAAATGTTTTAGCAAACTTTTATGGCTGGTTTCCATTGTCCTTTCATTATGACCGCTTTGTGGTTGGTGAAATGTAAGCTAAGTGGTTCTTGCACTGGTTGCAGCGGCATCCTTATCCATACGAGCACACACCGACGGCAACGAGCATCGTCAACTACAAACCTGTATCGCGATATGGTTTTGATTATAAAACCATTGCTTTAGAAAACACCTGGCGTCTTTCGTTAAGCAGCTGGCGTCTTTTCGTTTTGCTTTAGAAACATCTGGCGTCTTTTCTTTTCGCTTTTAGAAAACATCTGGCGTCTTTCGTTGGTTTATTTCATGAATCAACGGCGTTTTGAACAAAATTTTTATTGTTTAATCACGCACAGGAGAAATCTCACCAGGCACTACCTTGGAGGTAAACAATGGCTGCTACTGGGAATGAGAGACAGAAGAAGTCGGCTTTTTTTTTTAACGTTTCCTACTGGAACATGCCAATGGCTGCTAATGGGGAATGAGAGACAGAAGAATTCGGCTTTTAGTTAACGCGCACGCTGCGAATTTTTTATTGTTCAACAACGCACAGGAGAAATCTCCCACCGGCACCACCTTGGAGGTCAAAGCGTAAGACTTGTTGCGCACTACGACTACGACAACGACGAGGGACGAACGGGTGCCGCTTTAAGGAGCTTCGCCCCTAAAAACTGTCTGGTACACAAGCGCGCCCTAGAGAACCGTTCTCAAGCACAAGAAACATGAGGCAAGGTGCCCCCACACACGATCACACATGAAAAAAAGCACGAGAAAGCACACGGAAAAGCACACGGACACGCATAAATCCTGAGAAAACCACATTGTAACACGAAGTGTCGTCTACTTTGAAGACTGGAGTGGTGGCGCCGTCACTAAAAATACGGCCGCCTCAGCCGAGACGCGCTCGCCCATTGACGGCGCCGCGACGCAACAGGCCGCACCTTCTTTTTTAGGGGCGAAGCTCCTTGAAGCGGCACCCGTTCGTCCCTCGTCGTAGTGCGTAACTAGTCTGACGCTTTGACCTCCAAGGTGGTGCCGGTGGGAGATTTCTCCTGTGCGTTGTTGAACAATAAAAAATTCGCAGCGTGCGCGTTAACTAAAAGCCGAATTCTTCTGTCTCTCATTCCCCATTAGCAGCCATTGGCATGTTCCAGTAGGAAACGTTAGTAGAAGTAGAAGTGTTAAAAGCCGACTTCTGCTGTCTCTCATTCCCAGTAGCAGCCATTGTTTACCTCCAAGGTAGTGCCTGGTGAGATTTCTCCTGTGCGTGATTAAACAATAAAAATTTTGTTCAAAACGCCGTTGATTGATGAAATAAACCAACGAAAGACGCCAGATGTTTTCTAAAATCAAAACGAAAAGACGCCAGATGTTTCTAAAGCAAAACGAAAAGACGCCAGCTGCTTAACGAAAGACGCCAGGTGTTTTCTAAAGCAATGGTTTTATAATCAAAACCATATCGCGATACAGGTTTGTAGTTGACGATGCTCGTTGCCGTCGGTGTGTGCTCGTATGCAAGAACCACTTAGCTTACATTTCACCGACCACAAAGATGTCATAATGAAAGGACAACGGAAACCAGCAATAAAAGTTTGATAAAACATTTAATCAATCGTTTCACGTCGATTTTATCGGGCGAATTAACGGAAGAAATTTCACGGTTTAACCGATGATTACTTCCAGGAGCTTCGCCCAATCTCATCATCATTCACCTCGTGGATCTGTTTATCCAGCGGCCGTGGCAGTGGTGTTCTGCTTGGTCGTCAGGGGCACCAGCAAGTTCCTGGACCCGGCAGCTTGTGCAGTGCCCAAGTTGTGGTCGCGGGCAAGCATTTGCTCGATGTCCCACTGTGCCACAGTGGGGCCATGCAGGCACTGTCTTCTTATACTGGTGAACCGGGAGACGCTCGTAGCTGTAGAACACTGAACGTGGCACCTTGGTCCCCGCGAAGGTGATCACCGGAACTGTGGTGTCCCCCCAGCACACTCTTAGAACAAAAGGAGTGCTTTTACGCCCTTTGCGAGAGTTTTGGCTTGTCCCGCAGGGCACTCCTTTTTCCGGGGTGAAACTACTCTCTTTAGAAAGAGAGTGATCCAACGCCCTCTCATGGAGTACAGTACTCCGTCTGCGATAGAGTGAAAGCACTCCCACCGAGAGAGTAAAGCTGGCACATTGAAATCGCTCTGGTATAAAATTAATCAAGCGCAAAAAAGAAAGACAAATACATACACGCACACATCCACGCAACTAAAACACGCAGAGCACTCGCGATTACAACACTTAGATTAAAGAAAACCTTCCCGCTTCGTGACGGGAGATGTTAATGAAGGCGTGATGTTTGGAAGCGTTTCGCTTCACTGCCAGTCGAATACTCGCTCGAATCCACGCCTGCAGGCATAAAATCTGTCCAAATTACGGCGCTGCTAGTCAATTCGTTATGTGACTACGCAGCGGGCTCCCAGAGAAAGCAACACAATAGACTTGACGTGGCTTTTGCAAGATTGTAGGTCATACAGCCTGCAGCGCTTACGCGTGGCGTGCTGTTAATAGGCGGCCAAAGCGGCTGCAAAAAATTTTTTTTTGGCACTATAAGAGCGTCTGACGGATTAATATCATTGATACTTAATTCTGGGGGGTAATTATAAGACATACAT
The DNA here is from genome assembly GCA_030522465.1 of Rhipicephalus appendiculatus. NCBI lineage: Eukaryota > Metazoa > Arthropoda > Arachnida > Ixodida > Ixodidae > Rhipicephalus > Rhipicephalus appendiculatus. The sequence goes on along the minus strand of JALIZH010010920.1, from coordinate 31,817 downwards.
CAGTGCATACATACATATACAAATAATACACAACACTGGATTCGAACCACTGACCACACGCACCGAGAGCAAACACACTAACCACTACACCACAGAGCCACCGTATGCTGCGATGAGTTTTCTCAAGCATATGTATTCACAAACTGCTTTGAAAAAAAAGGGGGAGGAGCTTGCAACTTGTGTTCTTGCATCGTCAGCGTGCATTGCGCCTGCATTAGCTTCGCAAATAGATTACGCGGCGTCATGAACTCGCGGAGACCTCCGTTAGCACCTTATGCTCCGACTTCGGTTCGTCGTCTGTCGTGCCGCAAGCAAAATGATAAACGTGTGTCCTTTTGAGTGTTCACCCTAAGTTGTGGATGTCTTTCTCGCCCAAAATTCGCAGATACCAGCGTGACAAGTACCTTCAGGTAGCGAAACTCACGTATGTGTATTCTACGAGCGTGTGCTGTTGAGTGATTCTGGTTATTTTTGCCGCGAGCCGCAAGTGTTTTCAGTGGCACCAGTGCGTTCTCAGCTGTTCGTAGACCATGTGCTATGGCATCTCATTGTTACATAAGTCAATGCCTGAGTTACGAGGGTATTTTAGCGTTTACATGTACAACCATGTGTATTTATTGCGCGCGTACGTACTGTTGCGGGCTGCACGCCGGGTCAGCGGCACCTTCCGAGCAGTTAGACGAATATTTCCACCACGAGCACTTAACGCGCGCTGAGGCGCGATATACAGTGCTTCTCAATTAGTCATAGTCAGTATTTAATTGCTTTTATACACGGAGACTAGCTACCTTTTCACTAAATAACCTTTACTCTTCACTGTCGCGCAGGGGCGTAGCCAGAAATTTTTTTCGGGGGGGGGGGGGGGGGGGGCACCGCCTTGATTTCGGGAGGGGCACCTCCTTGGAATGGTCATTTTTCGCTCTGTATGCCATGGCGAAAAAAAATTTGGGGGGGGGGGGGCACGTGCCCGGTGTGCCACCCCCTGGCTACGCCACTGCTGTCGCGCGCCATTATAATGAACGTCGTAGGCGTGCACCAAGCTCCACTAATTCGCGAGTGAAATGTCTCCCTAATAATAATAAGATAATACTGTTGCGCTTCTCTGTTGCGAACGTCCGCGTGTATTTGGCGGTCCTCCTGAAGAAATTGTGCAGTATTTGCTAGAAAAATGGCGTAATTGTATCCCTCAGTGAAACAGCTGTTCTTCTGAAAATAACGTTTATTTATATTTCGTAGGATATCTTTTGTCACAGCTGGTCACAAGTGATGCCACGAGCACTCGTACTACCCCGTGTACCTTTAGGTGCGGCCAAACTCATTATACAAATTATGCTACCGTTGATAAATGATCAACCCATCCATGTTCGATGAATGCTGGTCTGTTTCCGTTCACTGCCTGTCGCTTATTTGCATATTTTGCAAGAATCATCTGTTCAGTCCATCTGGTATAACACAAGGATTATCTACAGTATCCCCCTCGAACAAAAGATAAAAGCGCCCCTTTTCAAGGCATACTGTCCACTACAAGGGGCCCCATCTGATTTTTGGTATGCTTCACCGCACAACTGATTTGCATTGCGGCGGGGCTGACCTACGTTTTTCCATCCCCATGAGATGGCTGCAGATCTTCAGTTGCCATTATCTTGCGACATATGCAGTTCCCAGGCTTGCATATTTGAGGAGCAAGCATAGCTAGAAACAGGTGGAATGTGGCTGGAGACCGCACAACTTATTGACAAGCTGTTGAGATCAAACTGGCGTGACACTTCAGTTTGACCATTCTTTCGCACAGTGAAATAAAGGGCACCTATTTCACAATACATGAGTTAATTTATGGCACCTACCTTCATCACGTCCACTGTTCATTCCACAAGGGGTTTTCGAAACATATGTGGCTGAGACCCACTGATCTATACGTCAGTGTTTGAACAATTTCTTTTGCATAATACAAGCTCTTTTTTGTTTGAATGCACTAGAAATTCTTAAACATTAATTGATACAAAAAAAATGTGAATTGTAGTACTTTATTGGAATCAAAACAATAACATCCATAATGTCAATGCAAAAATACACATTTTTATCCACAGTACAGAACGTATGCTCATTATTGAACACAGGAAACAAGATACACAGCACAACCGAAAGTACAGAAAAAAAACATCACAAGGCACGGCACATATACTTAGCAATGCCAGTATGTATTTAAATCCAAACAGACGGCATGCACAAGGGACTTGGTGTCTGCTTACAAATGAAGGCAATTCGATAAGTCAATGAAGGCTTACAACACTTTTGAGAAAAATGCGACTGTGGAATAGGCATGGTAGTGTACAATTTCTTTATATTGCATTAGTTTGCCCTCAGGCATGAAACATGATACACGACTGTGGAGTCAACTTTGTTGTATAAAGACCTGTGGTGTCGACCATAGATCCACCTGCCAAAATTTGTAAACACGCTTGCCTTTGTTCACATATTTTCATATGATGATGCAAATTTCTAAAATCAAGCTTGGGAACTAGGCATTATTTCACAACCATGATTCGCCAGAATATTATGCTTAAGTAGTAGACCTACAGTTATAATATTTTCATGCCAGCTAGTGCCGTGCCATTATTTGCTACCGGTAAAGTAGTTCACCATCTTTAATAGCTGAATTAATGGCTCATGCGAAACTACCTCATGTAAAATGAATCCGAATATCATGACTGGAAAGTTACGTTAGGCAATAACAAGTTTTAAATTAAAAATTGCCTATCAATACTGGTGGTGGCTTGACACAGTAGAGCCAAGGACTGGATATGCCATAGGTTGCATAAAAATTGAACAGGCTATAAATACAGGTTGTAAAACAGCCAGGAATTAAGTTCAGTCAGCTAAATGAGTTTACATCCTTTTTCAAGACATAAAATTTTCAAAATGTGTACTCTTATTGGAAAGTTCGGACACAGCATCGTGCATAACACACTGCAGGAGTCCAAGTGCTGGCAATCCTAAATGCTGAGTCAATATAGTGTACTGTAAGGCCCATGAGTGTTCGCAGAACAGGCCGTCCTGTAGACGAACAGGTGGGCCAGAACTCTCGCTGCTTCGCCAGAAGTGTCTAGTCTTCCTGAAAAAAGATATCAAATAAAGAAGTGTATTAGGCTTTCTGCATCCATACAAATGAATGCCCTACAAAAGACTAACATGACATCTCTTACTGCAGACTTTTTGAAAAAAAACATCACAAAAATACAAAAATTGAAACGCTGCCCTGAGAGATCTCCCAACAAGTGCAGCATGCTTTTATTATAAAATCTCAAAGATGTAGCAATATGATACAGAAAGACTGAGCTAGCTCATTGCTTGTCCATGTATTTCTGCCATGTTTTGATACACATAGCAAAAGAACAAGGTACGATGGCTAGTGTGCAGTGTTGCTTGTTGTTTCATGGAGGCAACTCCTACAAGAAAAATAATTCATTCACCCTCAAAATTTACTGCAAGTTCAACCAAATAAATTATTTTAAAACTTGGGCTAGATGGGAAAAGATATAGATATATACTTATGAGGCATGCCACAGTGCACACCCCTGATTCTTTAATGTACATCTTAATCTAAAACCATGCTAATGCCAAAGCAACACTTAGAAAACATTGTTAGTACTGCACGTGTATCTGACTAAACCAACAGTGTATACAGCGCCTGCCTATAAGTTATGCACTATCCTGCTGCTGCCAATGACGAAATACGTATTCTCTGAAAATTTTCCATCCTGCTTACTGCTTGATATTAACTTAAATGTCACCTAGCCAACACACTAGACATGCAATAAACATAACTATCAAGTCTAAACGAATGCAAAAATTTTCCTAACCGTGATAACTTAAATCACGAGGTGCATGGAACCAATCCTTTTTAAGTGACTCAGTATTTCACGCCGCACTGATCAGCTGTAAAGCACGCCAGTACCTATATCAGATAACTGGCATAAATTCACTTGACGTCCATGCATGAAACACTTCTTTAGCTCTTAAATTTATTATCCTAAAGCACTCGAACACGAAAAATTAATTCAGCACACAATACACAAACTAACAGTGTGGATAAGGCTTTTCTATTACTACGGGAAAAAATATTTCACAGTATTACGTTGCAAGATTTTTGTCATTGCTGCTCCCATTTAATATTAGCATTAAAAGCATTGCTGTGCTTCCTACACAAAGTGACCTTAGAGACAGGCTTTAAAAGGTGTCATACTCTTCTTTCCTGTAAAGTTTTTCTCTGTTATCTTTTACCCTCGTACGCCCTTCGTTTGCACAGCATGGCCAGCCATATTAACAGCTGGCAAACATGCCTGTGTTACCATTTATGTCTTCCTTTCCTTCTTTCAAATAAAGTCTTGGAGCATTTCGAAATATACACATCAAGTTCAGTAGTGTAGCATTGCCAACTGCACAAACATTGATAACCTTCACACTACACAAGACTTCATGAGGGTCTAGTTGGCGCATACCGACAAAAAATTACTTAGCGCAAGAAAAACGCAGCACACAAGGAAGATACACAAGGGACAATCGGTTTTCCACTGTATCTCCTTGTGTGCTGCGTTTTTCTTGCCCTAAGTACTTCACACTATGGCCAACCAAATTAGCACTGCCTCTGTGGTGAGACCAAAAACCAAATACTTGCAGGTTCAAGCTCACTCCACACCTATTTCGTCAAATGCACAGCATTTGAGTTTCTTATAAATTAGGTTGTTTACCAGGTATCATTCTAATGAAAGAGCTGAAAACAGAGCATGGTACAGCATGGAGTAGGCGCACAACAGCACGTCCTTTGTGAATTTGCGATGGAGTTATCCGGTGACCTGCGTGCTACTGCTTTCTGACGCCGCAGTAAATTCAATATTTACATTCATCAAGAAGCATGAATGTAGGAAGCTTACACGTGGGTTACAGAAGTAAACCATAACAAATGACTAAAGATGTCTTGTCCTTGCCGAACACTGTTTTTTTAACTGCCATAATGTTTAACGGCTGCTTAGCTTTTCTTCACAACTTCATAATAGTCTTATGCAAGACAATTATTTACGATTGTCCCTCTACCATCACGATTGCGTTGAGCTGACTTGCGCTGATGTGACTGCATTAGTCGGGCACAGCTCACACATCTTCAAATGGCTGAGAATATTCACATGAAATCCAGGAAGGTTCCAGTGCTGATATATGTCACTAATTAAGTGACAATACCGTAAAATGCATGTGCTTCACCATACACGCTGTCACCTAGCAGATGACTGTCACATATCGCCATAATTATATCCCTGCAGCAGAATTTATTACCACTAGTCAATTAAACTCAACCTAATAACGTCATTAGACCATGGTATGATAATGATGATAATGATGCAAAGGAAGGAAAATGACTTTATTGCGATATTGATGCAAATGCTTTTTTTTTGTCTTAGACACGGAAAAAAAGTGTAATGCAAAAATGTTATGGAAAAGCATTCTCACTAATATTCTGTGCCTCGCTAAAATTTCCATAGTTGCACGGCGGAAGAACAAGGGCGCCCAGTGCACTCTGTATCCAGCGTAAATTCTGCCAAAACATGAGCGCCGGGTGATGCCACAGGTTAATAACGCACACAAGTCGACACTGAGACTGAAGAAAAGCACAAACACATCCAGTATGATTACTAATAATAACATTAATATTGAGGGTTTCACGTGCCAAAACTATAATATGAGGCCCGCCTTAATGAAGACTTCAGAAGCCTGTTCTTTAACGTGCAGACATCGCAGAGTACACGAGCTTCTAACATTTCGCCTCCATCGAAATGCGACCGCCGCGGCCGGGGTCCAACTCGCGACTTACGGGTCAGCAGCCGAACACCGTAACCATTGTACCACTGAGGCGGCCAAGAATGACAACTGAATCAAATGAAAACATAGTTGGCCTTCAATCACTTATTACGGCATGATAACCGCGGGCTTTCGCGTAAGTGTATATTTTCTGCAAACACGCTGCCGCACTCACGCTTTATGGGAAGCAAATAAATTATAACGCACAAATTGACTTTATCGAGGCGCATGCGAGCTTCGATAGACTGGCCGTGCGACGTCTGTGCCTTCACAAAAGCTTTTTAAACGCGCATCAGGCATCACACGTATGTGCGCCTAATGTTATATATTGTACTTTACAGGCGACACAGCATGCACTATTACACATCTGAACGACGATAGGACGCGAAGCAGAGAAAACAGAAGCACCACTTACCGTTCATATTCCCGACTGTGCCGAACCATGTGTTGGCCGGGCACTCAGTCACGCAGTTCAGTCTGCAGACAATCACAAAACCAACGCGCACACAGCACGGGATGTTGCACTGCCGTCGCTAAATGCGGTTCACGTCCAGCGTCGAGATCACAGTCGCGCACACACGTACACACGCCGCCGACGCAGCTGAGCAATCACCAAACTTCAACAACTGAACAACGCGTCAAAATGGCGAAGACAACGACGGGCGACGGCAAAGTTTCAGGGTTTCAGCCTTTCAGCTGCTTAGGGCGCGCGCACGTTTCTCCTCTCCCTGTTTCGCCGTTTCTTTTTTTCTTTCCTCGCGCGCGCATGCGTCGTACGGTTCTGTTATCGTGCTTCTCGCACTTCTCGTGTTTCTCTCTCACCGTTTCGCCGCCGCTTGATGCAAGTCGCGTCTTTTTTTTTTTTTTCCTATCGCGACAGCTTGGTTTCGGCGGCGTTGGCATGTTTGGTTTTGAGCGAAAAAGCAGCTTCTACCGTGAGCGAAAGTTCGTGCTAGATGCAATTAAATATAGGAGCCAGAGGCGCGTTTGCACTTTGCAATTTGGGACGGTAAACCCCAACGATTAACTGGTTAAAAATGAGCGTTTTATTTCTTGCGTGTTACGGAGGGGTGCACATATGAGTGAGATGTGCGTGTTGTTTCGACTACTGGCGCTCGGCCCCTGACAAGCACACCCCTGTGCTTGCACAGAACGGTGCAGAACTGCCGCGGGCACAAATGCTTGTGATAACTCGCTTAAAGTACGAGCAGAGCTAGGTAGCAGATTATGGGACTGCATGTTTACCAAGCCGGGATGTGAAGTCACCGAAACACTACTGGCGTTCGCCTTGCGCTCGCAAATACAAGTGTCAGCAAAGCTTGCCGAGCACAAGTGGTCGTGAAAACGCAGGTGTGATGTTTGGGAGCGCTGGGAGTGTTTCAGTACGAGTGAACATAATCGCGTGCATTTACGATCCCGGATTCTTTGGGCATGTCAGCGGTTTTCGACACGACACGTTGAGGAGGCATATGTTTCGTCGTCCGTTCATCGAGAACCCAGACCGCTACGTGAATTCTAGCCCGGCCTGCGGCAGATCCCCAACGGCTTTCCACGTCACGGTGGAGTGCGCCGGAAAATTGTTGCCTCCCCTCCCTGTCATCTTGCGTCCCTTCCGCACTAAAATGTGGGGTGATGCCCTCAGCATGCGACGGGCTTCTCGAGAGCCTCCAGGCGTTCAACGGGCCCGTGTCGCCAGGACCCAGGACGATCCCTCCCGCAGGATTGATTGAATGAATAAAATATTATTATCATAAAATCAGGTTATTTAGTTTATAATTTTTGAGTGAGTTACGCTGTGCATCAGCGCGTGGCCTTGAAGCGAAGAACGGATACCCCGTGACAAGCCGCGCGAAATTATTAGTGGCGTTGCAGATGCGCACGAAGTTACAGTGGACGCGTTCGTCGGCTTGTCTGTCCGAATGGCCTTCCTCAGCGTCCCAGGTCAAAACGCAAGGAGCGCGCGCATTTGCTAGCAAAGGAGCACGCGAGCGTCTGCCGGTGGTTTAGGGGCCTGGTGTTTCGTAACCGGGCCTAGCCGAGCTATGCCGCAGCCATTATTTTAAAATAAAATGTTTTCTTTCTCGACTGAGCGACAGTCCGAGATACAAGACTTATCTTTGCAGCTTCTCCAATGGGGAGAATGGGACGAGTAAAACAAGCTGCGAAACAAGCTGTCGTATGGTAAAGGAGTAAAACAGGCATTGAACTCTCTTGCGGTTTGCCGGAGTAAAACAGGCACTTTACTCTCTTTTCCCAGAAGGAGTGAAAGCCCCCTTTCACTCCTTCTGGCCAGAGAGAGTAAAGTGACTCTCTGTAGAGAGAGTATAATTTCTTACTCTCTCTGCAGAGAGAGTAACAAAGCTTCTTTACTCTTGCTGCTGGAGTTTAAGTTTTTAGAGTGCAGTTTCCGACGTTTCGTCTTGAGAGACATTCATGACGCCCCGACAGAACTCACCGGTGAGTTCGGGATGTCCGGGGAATGGTAGCTGGCGGCCCCCCGACTAGCAGCGTAATATCCCGCAGTAGTTGCTCGGCGCCGTCCACTGATTTCAGCTAGCACACGAGTACGTTTTGATCCCAGATGGGTCATAGAACAAGTCCCACATTTGCGTCGGCTCCGATGATGCGGCGGACTGCAGCGCCGGCTTGTCCAGGACCATAATAAAGTGCCTTGAGGTCGAGCGTCTCTTGTGGTTTTGGCACCATTATGATGTCTTTTTCGATGCGCGGCGTGTTCTGCGGCCGTTACTGAAGTTGCTTGACGCATTTAAAGGCGACGCTTGGTGCATTGTTGCCCTGTGCGTGCTCAGAGTGAAACTCAGTGTTGTTTGGCTGCATTAGCCCCGGCGTCTCTAGAGGCCACCGCCGAGTTCCTCTTTCCACTCCGGAGGCAGATGATGTCATGGAGGTATTCTTTCTGGGTGGGTAGATTTGCCTCTAATTGAGCGGTATCCATGCTTACAAGCCGTAGATTGCAGGTCGTAAGCGGTAACTTGATTTGAAGTAGCCATAGCGAAGGAAGCCCCGGGCAGGGCCATCGCGGCGCTTACCGCTGTTAGGCTTAGCTCCGCGGTGGTGGGGCAAAAGTTTCAAGTGACCCAAAAGGGCAGAAGGCGGCCCACCTTGACAGACGGGGTGTTACGTTTGCGTCTGACGTTCCTGGAGACGGCGCTAGAAGGTTTGCGAGAGGACGAGTTGAAGAAATTAATTGCGATCTTCAACTGAGCTGACGTGATATGCGAACGCTCCCGTCGCTCGACGCCAGCTCTTCAGACGACAGACTGCACGAAATCCGCCTCTCTCCTTCCAGCGGCCTCTTAAAGCGAAAGCCTTTAATACTCGATGCGTCCGTCGGCAGTCCGTCCGTGCTAAGAAGGAGGAGGAGAGGTGGAGGAAAGGGAAAGACGCAAGTTTTGCAGCAGTGCCAGCTGCGGCCTCTGCCCCTCACACTCTCTCAGCAATCATGTGATGGCACAGCGGCGCATAGCACGGATACCGGTCGCGCCTCTCGACAGACTATAGAGTGCACGCGTCTCCCCTGTAGCCCGGCCACAATCCGCCATTCACGCAAGAAGGGAGGCGCGCACATCGTGTTCCACCCTGACCGACCCCGTCTCAATGGACGCAGGCTGTCGTCGAACACACGGTGCAATTTACAGTGTCCTTCAGCTTGTTTAGTTTACATCACGCGTCACTCGTAGGTAGAGGTAGTAGTGACATATTAAGGCGAATTCCTTTAATGCCTCATACTCGCGTACGTCCGTCTCACCGTGGTGATGGTTGTGGTTCGGAGAAGGAAAAGGCGCCTAATTTCTGCAGCCCGGTCGGGAGCACGGCGCAGCGCCTGCGGGATAGGGGAATGGGATGACAGTGGATAGAAGAAAAAGGTTAGGGATGTAGTGGCGCAGAGGTCTCCAGCACGAACAGCAGCGTGCCCTGGAACAGTGCCACATGGCCTCTCCCCCTCACTCCCTCAGCAATCACGTGATGGCACAGCGGCGCACTGCAGCAGTTGAGCCACCACAGCTGTGGCCTCTCACCCTTAAACTCTCTGAGCAATCACGTGATGGCATCGCGGCGCGCGCGGCAACGCTCCTTCGTCAGACGTCTCATTGCAGCAGGCGTCGCGCCTGTAGCCTGGCGACAATCCGCCCACTCATGCAAGAAAGGACACGGGCGCATCGCGTTCCATTCTGACCGACCCCGTCTCAATGGGCACGTTTTCGCCCAACACACTTTGGAATTTACAGTGTCCTTCGGTTTTTTTTTGTTTTTTTTTTTTTGCTTATATCAGTGCTTTGTAAAGTTACGTGAGGTCAGACCCAGAAGAGTCAAACGGCAGCCTTTCTTCGTATAAAATTGCATTTTGTTGCTATAACATTGATTGCTTGGGCCTTGCGGCGAAACAGCGGCTTTTTTTATATTTTGCTAAAAAGTGTACGCTATGAATGCTATTCCACCTCTTTTACATGTTTCTTTACTTAAGGAAAGTGTTTCACGCGTAAATCCTTTCGGAAATACAGAGTGTCACCATACCCGCTAAGAAGGTTTTGATGAACTGGAAGTGAAAGTGAATACTTAAAGGTCCTGACTTCTTCAGCGATTCTATGCGTCGACGTGTTTCTCATCTGGTGTGGGATAGCTTACGGCTCTCCCGCAGTGGGTGCAAAGCAAGTACTCTGAATAGCTATGCACCGTTTCTTAACATACCCCTGTGCCCGTATCCTTGTAGGGAAACCTTATAGCTTGGGCTCCGTGTTTTAAAGACGATAGTCTTTCTTGGGATACTTCACCGCAAAATTTTTGGTCTGGCTGTCTGTCTGTCCGTGACCCGATTCAGCTACGCCCAGCCATCTTGAACTGGTGTTATCTTGCATACCTGTGAACATATTCGATCAAAAAGCAAATACTGCGCATACCTGAGGCGCAACATTAATACGTAAGTGTCAGGTCGTGTGTTCTTTTATTAGAAAATAGATAGGTACGCAATTCTAAAGACCCTAGTGTTTTTTAGGCTGCGCTGAAAACGCGACGCAGTGCTGCCGCTGGTAGTGGCCCTTGGTCACGGTTTAATGCCCTTGGTTCAGCACAAGCTCATGTTTTAGATGTGAAGCATCTTATGGCGAAGCTTAATCCGGTGGTGGTGGTGGTGGTGGTGGTGGTGGTGGTGGTGTGCCGCGTGCCCACCCTTACTGCGCATGCGCAAACAGTTAAAGAAAAAATAAAAATAAAAAACCTCCTCTCCCCCTCTCTCTCCTCTAGGCATCCCTCCCCACGGCAACCACACCCTCACTGCGCATGCGCCTCCCTTCCTCTCTCCCCTCTTACACTCCCCCCCTCTCTCCATCCCTGCCCGCGGCGTCTAACTGCCGCTGCGCATGCGCGTCCCCCCCTCTCCTCTCCTACGCTCCCCCCCCTCTTTCCTCTACGCATCCCTGCCCACGGCGTTCACACTCCCACTGCGCATGCGTGTAACCCCCCTCTCTCTCCTCCGCTTCCCCCCTCTCTCGCCTCGCGACGCCGACGCAGGCAGCGTCTGCTAGCGAGTTTCTTGGTTGAAAAAACCGACTGCTCGCGCTGCACAACCGTTCACTGGCCATCCCGTATATATGGCAATGGATCTTGACCTCCAAGGTGGTGCCGGTGGAAGATTTCTCCTGTGCGTTGTTGAACAATAAAAATTCGCAGCGTGCGCGTTAACTAAAAGCGGAGTGCGGGTCTCTGTGTCCAGTCGGAGTCTTCTGTCTCTCATTGCCCATTAGCAGCGATTGGCATGTTCCAGTAGGAAACAGCGCTCCATCACTGCGTGCTTTGCGCCTCCTCAGTTTTCTCTTCTGCGCAACGCTGCGATAGGGCCAGCGTCAACGCCACCGCCAGTGTAAGCGTTAGCGCCCACTGCTTCACATCTACACATGGTTCCCTTTAGCGGGAGATGGTGTAATTTTTTCAATGGTGGCCATATCTCACGCAGCGCCTCCTCTATTTTATCAACGCCAGCCAGATGCGGCCAATTCAACGTATAGTAGGCGCTGTCTGAGGCAAGGCAAAACATAGTAGTACAGCCGGCACGAGACTATCGTCTTCCGACGACATTTGCAGCGAAGCACGCAGATACGCGGCCAATTTTTTGGGAGGTAATTTTTTCTAAGGAAATTCGGGAGTTATTGCAGTGTACTCGTAAATCACCGATTCTCCGAAATTCGGTGTTTAATTTCGCATTATAAGTTGCTGTAACAGGTTCTTATTAATGTTATTTCCAAGGAAAAGGCCTTGTATTGTTGCTGATAATCATGGTTCTCGATCCATTCATTTTTTCTTACTTCCTGTTTATTTACCCTGTTAATAAGGATGTTCATGGGCGATGGTGAAAACTCGACAAAGTGTACATTGTGGGGGGGGGGGGGGGGGGGGCAGGATATAGCGCGCCTGCTTCTCAACTTTTCCTCCCAGCCTCCCTCATCTTTTAGATGTAAATTGAAGGGCCTAATATATTCGAAGCATTCCTTTGCGTACTGCAAGCACTTTGGCTTTTGTCTATCTATCTATCTATCTATCTATCTATCTATCTATCTATCTATCTATCTATCTATCTATCTATCTATCTATCTAGCCGCCTACGTCTGGGAGCTTTCGGGATCGCCTCCTTAACTTGAGGTCGACCAAAGTTAGTATGGGAGTGTAAGATGATCTGACGAATTCGTCTGGCTGGTCATGATTTGAATAACGTGAAAATCCCGTCGCGTTCTACGTCGAACACATTTCTCCAGACACGTGTGGTTCATACCCGTATACAACTGGCCGCAGTATGCGGGTATGCGCCAAAGGTGTTTGACAATTTATATCTACCCAGGAACGGCGAGGACGGACATTGGTAATTTGAATGCGACAGCGTTAAGAAAATCTGACAACAGCAGCGCTGACCAGACGAATGCAAAGAATAGGAATCAGAGTCCCAGTAGGAATCAAACCCACGCAATCTGCATGGCAGTGAAGTATTCTACCACAGAGCCACGTCAGGTCTCGAAACTGCTTTGGAAAAAGGCCCTATGCAGGCGTATTCTTGGTGAAAAATCAATTGTGTTTGCAGTTTTCGCTATCTAATTTTAGAAACATTACATTATTAAGGTGTTTATCTGCCGGCACTGAGCGATAATACGTTATGGCGACAATCACTGCCAGGCACGGACTCTCAGCGCGAGCGGCGTCTTTTTTGGAGATGACCCACTAGAAGGCGCTCGAGAGTGCAACCTATTTCTGAGTTCCAAGGCTTCGCTACAACATGCGTACTACTATGATGAAGCAGTCATGTCGGCTGAACGTCAGTCGTATACTTAAGCGCAATCCACTGTAGTTGGTTTACGTAGCACTATCCAGGCCTACCATACTCGCTATCACAAGCGCCACATATCAGCTTACCGCTTCTGATGTTGCTAATACCTTGTTTCTGTTGGCATCATTACGCAACTGTAAACAACTGGTTATATGAAATATATGCGACTGTTCAACTTATATATGTGCGTACAACATTTGTACATATCTTTAGCGTCATTTCATAACGTTTCGCTTCATAAACAAATTACAACCTAGTCACCTTACCTCCGCATGCTTCGCATAACATCGAGTCCCATGCTACTTCGGGTCTGCCGAATTTTTATCAGTATTATTCTCAATATTCGTAAATATTAGATGAAATACCTGAACACTAAAACGTTCGAAAAGACTAAGTGTATTTTATGTCTGCATGGTTTGAACGCACATGCGCATATACATACAAGTAAAAATACTTCAATACAAAATGCCGACGTTTGTTCGAATTACGGCCTTAAAGCTTGCTCTAATAGATGTAAGCATACTTTACGAGGATGCTGCCGCTGATGCAGCTGCATCCCTTTGGTACACGATTCTAAGCTTTGAAAATGCTCTTCTAACGCTTAAAACCCTCTTTTAAAATCGGAGTTTTTGGCATAGATCCGAATGTTCAAAGATTACCAGCGAGTGTTCATCGGGCTTTTTCGAATATTTCCGAAAACCCGGAGGCTTACTTCTAGCATTCCCATTAGTAAACAGCACTCTAATTCATCAGTCTTGCGATAGCAATTATATGGACTCTCTCGGCTGATTTTTCACCGTCGCCGTCGTGCCCCGGGTGTACACACACACACACACACACACACACACACACACACACACACACACACACACACACACAAACACACACACACGCACACGCACACACACACACACACACACACACAAACAGACACACACGCACACACACACACACACACACACACACACACATATCCCAGCTATCTTTAGCCAAGGGTTAAAAAATACAATATTTGAGGCAGGCGAGTGATATCAGTTGCAAATTGCTGACAGCCACCTTGCGTACTACAGTCAATTTCTTGTTTTGCAATTAACTAATTTGTTAATTAGAATTAATTTGCTATATTGCTAAATATTGAATTTAGGCAAGAAATGCGACTTGCAAAGTTCGAGAGCGTCTTCAGAAACCCCCCACTGCATTATTTGCGATAAAAAAATCTTACGCGTACCATTTTTTTCATGCTGCAAAGAAAGCCCGCGAAATACGAAAAAAGCCACCTGACTAGCGCAGTCGCGCGCCGCGGCCGTGCTGCTCTCAGACGTGGTTTGAGCGAACGAAATCAGCTGCGGCCGCGATGCGCCGGCTACGTTGCAGCGGCAGGCCGATAAGTTGGCCGTGGTTTCTTGGCCCGTTGCCAGCCAGTCGGCGCGCGTGACCGTGCAAATTGTAGCGAGTGCGCCGCGCTTTTTGGGTGGTGATAAAATCTACCCATCTCAAAAGATAGAAACGAAAGAAGCTTTACTTTCCAGCAGTAATGAAAACAAGGCAATATAGTCGCAGCTTATGGCTTGGCTGCGCAGTGATAGAAGGCGTGGCATGTGGTTGTACTGAGCACCTTCATTGCTCATTGCTCACGTTTATATCAAGTGCTCGAATAAGTCACCTTGCGAAACAACACAGCTCTGACATCTTGTCTGCATATGCGCCGTTGCATTTCTTATGACCGCCTCAGGCATAGCTAAGCAGACTTCCCTTATTTTATCTGTCAGTTCTTACGCTGTCGTAGTTGGTGCATGGTATACCTTGTTTTTCACGTAACCCCACAAAAAGTATTCCAGGGGTGTTATGTCCGGCGACCTGGCTGGCCAATTGACGGTCCCTAGCCGTCCTATCCACTTGTTCGGAAACGCAGCGTCGAGCCAGGTCCGAGCCTTGCGGCTGCTGTGTGCGAGGGTACCATCGTGCTGAAACCGTACTTCAGTAGCCCTAGCGAGTGGCAGAAGCGAAAGGAAGTCGTCAACGGGTCCTTTAAGGATGTCATTGACATAGCGCTCTGCTGTCAGCGTCTGGTCAAAGAAAACAGGTCCGATCAAACACCTGTCGAAAATTCCACACCAAACACCGAATGACCATTGGTACTGGCGCTGCGTCTGCCAAACCCAGTGGGGATTCCACTCACTCCAGTAGTGGGCATTGTCTATTTTTACCTGTGCATTTCGCGAAAAATTCGCCTCGTCAGTCCACACAACGCTGGAGAGAAAATCCGGGTCTTCTTGCATTTGTATGAGAAGCCAATTGGTATAGTCGGTCCTGCTTTGGAAGTCCCGTTGCACCAGATTTTGGTGCAGCTGCACATGGTACGTGCTTCCGCAAAATCCGTCTCACTGATGATTTGGAAACTCCTGACTACTGGCTCACGCTGCGGACGCTTGCTTGGGGATCCAAAGAGAAAAGCGATAAAACGTTCGTCTCGACGTCCTGACCAAGAACAGGTGATCTGTGTCGTCTCCGCGTAAAACTGCCCGTTTGTCGCAGGGCCTCGTACGTGTTCAGGATTGTCATTGAGCTTGGCCGCCTGCTAGGGTGCCATTGTTGCATCAGGTCTGTAGCGCGCCTTCTGTTCCCATGAGATGCTCCGAGAGCGAGAACCATGTGTGCTTTTTCTTCGTTCGAAACGGCATGTCTGCTAAGCTGCAAGCCTCTTCACCGAAGCTTCACTCTCAACTCTAGCATACTGACATCACGAGAGCATATTAAACCGTTGCCTGACCACTGCTTCTAGCGCACAACTCTTTTTACTAAGACATAACAGTGCCGCCAGCACCAACCACCAGCACAAATCACGCGTTCTAGTTTTCTTTTGCTTCTTAGTAACAAAGCTACCTTGACATTTCATATTGCCTTATGAGGTGTTGGGGTTATATCGCCATCTAAAAAGCGCGGCGCACTCGCTACAATTTGCACGGTCACGCGCTCCGACTGGCTGGCAACGGGCCAAGAAACCACCGCCAACTTATCGGCCTGCCGCTGCAACGTAGTCGGCGGATCGCGACCGCAGCTGATTTCGTTCGGTCAAACCACGTCTGAGAGCAGCACGGCCGCGGCGCGCGACTGCGCGTGTCACGTGGTTTTACAGCGAAAGCTGTATATGGCTAGGAGAAACGAAAAAGCGATCGGCATCTGTGTCACGAGCGGTCTCCATTGGCTATGCTATCAGTTACGTCGTTCTGAGCGTCGTACCCAAGCTCGCGCGCCATTGGATGGGCCGTGAGTGACGTCGTCCATCCCGTTGTAGCCGTGGCGCCGAGCGCCGAGCACGCGCGCATCAGTTTCGACTGAGAGCTTCCACATGCGTCGTCGAACAGCACCGTGTGGCTCACTGCGTGCCTGGCAGAGACGCACCGAACGGGATCGTCGGGGTCCGTAACTTCGGCAGTGGCTTCGATCTCGTCTTCGTAAATAGATTGGTCGTCAGGGATGACGTCTAACGTGGCGGCATCCACTCGTATCTTGTGATGTCGGTACAAAGGCGTCTCGATGAGGTACTGCAGCCAGGCGTCGTCGAACAGCACCGTGTGGCTCACTGCGTGCATGACAGAGACGCACTGAAGGGGTCGTCGGGGTCCGTAACTTCGGCAGTGGCTTCGATCTCGTCTTCGTAAATAGATTGGTCGTCAGGGATGACGTCTAACGTGGCGGCATCCACTCGTATCTTGTGATGTCGGTACAAAGGCGTCTTGATGAGGTACTGCAGCCAGGCTTTGATGTTTCACTTATTGACGAGGCCCCGCTAGTAGGTAGGCTTTGCGAGTAGATGGCGCTTGATATGTACCTCCATTGCTACGTCGTCGGCGATGTTACGCGGCAGACATTGCGAACACCTCCTTCTTGCGTTCCTGCCAGTAATGGACCGCGTCGGGACTGCACGCATGAACGCTATGTCTCGGTCAAGCGCCTCTCTCACGAAGTCACCCCTCTCTAGTTGTTGTCGAGTGATGGTGCTTGTAACATCGTTGGTACAGAATGTGACGGTCTTTTCGACGACGTTGAACCGTATCACTTTCATGGCCATGTACAAGATGTGAGCCGGTTCCACACCTCGACGGTCGGAGCGCACACGGTTGACCAGTGAAGCTGAAACGTGCGGCCCGGTGTGTCACCGTGTAACAACAGTGAAAGCTCGTACTAACCACAGTGGTTAACGCATTGCGAAACGCATTTAACCGCTCAATACACTTCTCCATGACCGTGATCGTGCGAGGCATAATGTGCGGCATGTGAAATAAACACTGTGGTAAACCCAAGCCAAACGTGTGTCTAACCTCATTAAGAAGCACGAACATGTAACCAATAATTGTGGAAGGCTTCAGTGCAGCGTCGGGTTGAACCCACTGCTAAACACCGAGGCCGCACGTTTCAGCTTCGTTGGTTAACCATTTGTACGGAGTGCTTGGGCGGTGATTTTTTTCGTATTTCGCGGGCTTTCTTTGCAGCCCGGAAAAAATGGTACGCGTAAGACTTTCTTTATCGCAAATAATGCAGTGGGGGGTTTCCGAAGGCACTCTCGAACTTTGCAAGTCCTATTTCTTGCTAAGGTCAATATTTAGCAATTTAGTAAATTAATGCTAATTAACAAATTAGTTAATTACAAAAAAAACATTTTGTGTACGCAAGGTGGCTGTCAGAAATTTGCAACTGATTTCACTCGCCCGCCTCAAATATTGTACTTTTTAACCCTTGGCTAAAGATAGCAGGGACACCCTGTATATATATAAGGCACAAAGCAAAATAGATCAGAAGAAAAAAAATTAACATGCACCCCACCGGGGATTCGAAACAATGACCCCTCGCTCCACAGTACGCTGCAATAGACCACTGAGCCACACGCCGTGCTTGCGCCGGCATACTTACAGCAAGCTATTTATATACACCATTTACCGCTGGTGGTATGCAGATCTCGCAGGATATTGAGCGTGTTTTGTGTCACTGAACGCTTCTACATTTTCTTTCAACTTGAAAACTGCCCTTAAGACGCGCACAAAAAGCCCCCCTTCTCTACCCACTCGTGATGTGGTACGAAAAAAATTGGCCGAGTATCTGCGTGCTTCGCTGCAAATGTCATCGAAAGACAATAGTCTTCAGCCGGCCGCACTATTATGTTTTGCCTTGCCTCAGACAGCGCCTCCTCTATGTTGAATCGGCAGCGTCTGGCTGGCATTGATAAAATAGAAGAGGCGCTGCATGAGATATGACGTCCTCTGGCAGTACTGTCGGGAAATATGAGCCTGTGCAGAACCCAGGGCCACTGCCAGCGGCAGCACCATATCGTCAGCCGAGGGCTTTTTCGTGCATAGCGTCGCATTTTCAGTGCAACTTAAGAAACACTAGGGTCTTTAGAATTACGTATCTATGTATTTTCTGATAAAGGAACAAACCTCCTGATACTTATGTACATTTCTTGCTATCACATTCATCGCTTCGCCTTAGTGGCGAAACTGTGACTTTTTTTCTAAACTCAAGATACACATAGCTCCTGTGCGCGTATTGGAAAAGATTGATATTCTCCGTTAGCAGAATACGTGTTAACCCGTAATTGTCAACCATTTGAGCGGCGAAGCACGTTAGGGTCTAGGCTTATCCGTTGTGCGCTTTCTGTGCTCACAGCACAGCACATGCCAGGTACACACTATACGACATGACGATGATGATGACGCTGATGACGATGAAGAATAAGCTCGTTCAAGAACACACATTCTCTTTCTGCCATCCCGGCACAGGACACGTAAGGTACCCACTATACGGCCTGACGATGACAATGACGAAAAATAAGCCCGTTCCAGACCACACATTCTGTTTCTGCCTTGGATGAGAACGAACGTGAACGCCCCCTCGCGCGCGAAAGGCAACGCCAACGCGGACAACAAGCTACCCCTGAGGCGACAGCTCCCGAAGCAGCGGCAAAGCGGCATCGCCGACGAGCTACTACCTCGCAGTTAAGGGCGCGGGAAGCCGCGGCTTACCGGTAAAAACACATTGCATATACTGTACACACGCGTTGGCACGTATTTACATGCGCGAGTGGGCAATGTCACGGGTGATTTACGGTAAGAACGATCCCCAGGGCTTCGCCCACTGGTCAGTATTCACTTCGTCGAGATGCGTGGATTTTTTGTTGACAGCGAACATGTTCTTAGTCGCGGCTTCCCCGTCCACTCGCGTAGTGGTGATCACGTGGCATCGCATTGTTGCGAGAAAGAGGCTCGTTACAAAGGAAAGGGCTGCGCCGCGCTGGGAGAGGCGAGGGTGAGGGCGGAGGCTGTCGGGGCTCGGAGGAGGGGTGAACCTTCTAGAAACGAGCCAAGATGGGATGATGTTGAGGCTCGGACGGTGTCAGTGTCCGTATTAAGGCGAAAGCCTTTAATGCCTCATGCTCACGTCCGTCCGGTGTCCGTCCGGCGTCCGTCCGTCCGTCCATCCGGTGGTGGTGGTGGTGTGCGTCCTGACCACGATTACTGCGCATGCGCAAACCCTCCCCACGCACCTCCTCTCCTACGCTGTCCCTCTCTCCTCTACGTATCCCTCCAGGTGCTGTTGATCCCTCCCGCCCGCGGAGTTTACACACCCATTGCGCATGCGCGTCCCCTCCCCCTCTCTCTCCTACGCTCCCCCGCTCTCTCCTCTAGGCATCCCTCCCGCGGCGTTTACACCCCCATTGCGCATGCGCTTTCCCTGCCCCTCTCTCTCTCATCTCCTACGCTGCCCCCCTCTCTCCTCTAGGCATCCCTCCCGCGGCGTTTACACCCCCCATTGCGCATGCGCTTTCCCTGCCCCTCTCTCTCTCATCTCCTACGCTGCCCCCCTCTCTCCTCTAGGCATCCCTCGCCGCGGCGTTCACACCCCTCACTGCGCATGCGCGTCCCCTCCCCATTTCTCTCCTCTAGGCATCTCTCCGCGGCAACCACACCCCCCACTGCGCATGCACGTCCCCTCCCCCCTCTCTCCTCTCCTACGCTCCCTCTCTCTCGCCTCGCAACGCCGACGCAGGCAGCGTCTGCTAGCGAGTTTCTTGATTGAAAAAACCGACTGCTCGCCCTGCACAACCGTTCAATGCCGACGCAGGCAACCTCTGCTAGCGAGTTTCTTCATTGAAAAAACCGACTGCTCGCGCTGCACAACCGTTCACTGGCCACCCCGTATATATAGGCACTGGATCTTGACCTGCAAGGTTTGTGCCGGTGGGAGATTTCTCCTGTGCGTTGCCGAACGATGAAAATTCGCATCGTGCGCGTTAACTAAAAGCGGACTGCGGGTCTCTGTGTCCAATCGGAGTCATCTGTCTCTCATTGCCCATTAGCACCGATTGGCATGTTCCAGTAGTAAGCACCGGTCCATCACTGCGTATTGCGCCTCCCCAGATTTCTCTCCTTCGCAACGCCGCGATGAGCGCCAGCGTCAACGCCGCCAGCAAAATCCGTTTTCTTTATTGCGGCATCTTCCAGTCTCAAGTGCACTGTTTCGTTATTGTTGCGCCCTATTGAAGTGGCCATTACGCTGGCTGCGTGCTGCTCGCAACACTTCTGCTTGCTGCAGAATGTACTCGTAAAAGTTGTGGCACATCACGCGGAGGTCCAGCTAGAATGGTTAAAGTCCCTTGCAGCCACCGCTAGATTCGTGCGAAGTTCATGCTCCGTGCGTGACGCATGTTGTTGGACGTGCGTTGGATCACATATACATTTCTAACTGGATGGTGCGGTGCAACTCCGGGACAAATAGACGTCCTGACAGGGACAGTGTGGTACAAGGGACGGTATACGAAAAGTCAGGACAGTCCTGCAAAATCCGGGATGGCTGGAAAACCGACTGCCGTAGCTACTGAGGCACGACTGCGTCATTGTCACACTGTACAAGTCCTCGTCTCTCCCCCCGACGATGTTATGGAAGTGTTTGTCGAAGGTTTACGAACTCTGGCGCATGTGGACACCGGTGCTGCCATATCTGTGATGAGCCGAAAACTTCGTCGTGATATCGAAAAGTAACGACGCCGACTTCCGAGTTTTCGCTGATTATAGCGAGCGCGCAACAAATTCGACCGGTTGGAGCATGTACGGCCAGAATAATCATTCCGGACGTTTTGTACCACACAGTGTTTCTCGAGTTGGCCACTTGATCTCGGGACGTAACACTGGGATGGGATTTCTTGTCGCGCCACCACGCCGTAATAAACTGCGCTCACGCTGAGGTTGAACTTTCGGTATTTTCTGATGCCACATCTACCGATACTGAACGATCTCACATTGGCAAACTTCTTGTTGCCACCGACACTGATGTTCCTTTTCTTAGTGCCGTCATTGTAGCTGTCGATCACAGAGAATTTTCTGGCTCTACCCTTGTGTTCTCGCCATCTGATGTTTTGAGTCGCCGCCACGGTACGTCTCTGTCATATGCCGTTCTGCCACCTCACCAATTTGCGACTGTAATTGTCGTTTGCAACCCAAGCTTATGCCCTCTCACCTTACGTGCTCGCGATACGCTTGGCCACGTTAACCCTGTAGACGACAACGCTATAGTGTCGGCTGAATCCCACGACGAAACTGGCCAAGAACTTCAACTGAACGCTGTCACTCCTCGTTTTACGCCGGGTGACGTCTGCTCGGATATGTTCAACCGCTCTATCGACAGCAAGCTTCCTCTGGATCAACGGGAACAGCTTATATCCCTTCTGCATGAAATTCGAGATTGGTTCGATCTTACTCAAAAGGCATTGGGTCAAACGAACACAGTTTCTCACAAAATCTACACTCGAGCGCACCCTCCTTTGCGGCAACGCCCCTACCGAGCACCGCCAAAGGAACGTAGTATAATTGCGGAGCAAGTGGATAACTTGCTTCAGCGCGGTGTCATCACGCCTTCTTCGAGCCCCTGGTCTTCACCTGTCGTACTAGTAAGAAAAAAAGGCGGTTCGATTAGATTTTGTGGGGACTACCTGCCACTGAACAGAATTACGCGGAAAGATCTCTACCCTCTTCCCCTAATCGACGGCGCCATTGACTGCCTACAAGGTGCCGAATTGTTTTCTTCACTGGACTTACGTTCGGATTACTGGCAGGTCCCGATGACAGAGTGTGACCGTCCCAAGACAGCGTTCGTTACACTAGATGCCTATACGAATTCACGGTAATGATATTCGGTCTGTGCGAAGCGCCTGCAACATTTGAACGGATGATGGACAGCATTTTACGCGGTCTAAGATGGCAGATCTGCTTATGTTACTTTGATGATGTTGTCGTCTTCTCCCCAGATTTCCCTACACACGTCGACCGTTTGCGCACGATTCTTCAGTGCCTTACTAAGGCAAACCTTCAGCTTAATTCAATGAAGTGCCGCTTCGGGGCTCGCCAACTAGTCATGTTCTGTCAAAGGATGAAATTCTCACGGACCGGCACAAACTTCGTGCCGTAGCCGAGTTTCCGAAGCCAACTTCACTCAAACAACTTCGGAGCTTCATCGGCTTGTGCTCATATTTTTGTCGTTTCGTCCGTAAGTTAGCATCGATAATAGCACCACTTACGCAACGACTGGCTAGTCCTGCTAATCTTTCTAATTGGACCCCAGCATGTCACGAAGCTTTCCTTACACTGCACCGCCTGCTTACGTCACCACCCATTCTGCACCATTACGACCCAAATGCACCCACTGAAGTGCATACAGACGCTAGTGGCGTTGGTCTTGGCGCAGTACTCGCGCAACGTAAGACCGGAATTCTAGAGTACGTCGTCGCATATGCTAGCAGCGCAATCACAAAAACGGAGGTCAACTACTCAGTCAACAAGAAAGAGTGCCTAGCAATTGTGTGGGCTTTAAGCAATTTTCGGCCTTACTTATAGAGATACAGTTTCGACTTCATAACCGACCATCATGCACTCTGTTGGTTGGCTACCCTAAACGATCCTTCAGGTCGCCTTGGACGTTGGGCTCTTCGCCTACAATAATTTGACAGTCGCGTAATCTACTGCTCGGGACGAAAACATTCTAATGCAAATGCGCTCTCACGATCATCAGTTAGATCTAGCGCAGACCCGCATTCGGACGCTGACATTTCCATCGCTGCCATTTCCGTCACGAACATGTCATCTGAACGGCGAAAAGACCCACGGATTGTCTCTCTCCATAAAGGGTCAACTTGTCGGCTAGTTGGTTGAACATATCTTATGGGTAACAGCGCGAACCACCAGGACAGTAAAGGCACGTGTCGTTGTTTGTGTGCCTTTACTGTCCTTGTCTGTCGCGCTGTTACCCATAGGACTCTCTCCATAACATCATTTCCGACACTTCAACGTCTGCATATCCACGTGCACTTCGCCGCCAATCCACATATTTCGAGATACGGACGCGCTATTATACCACGGAAACTACCAAGCGGATGGCCGTAAACGGCTCTTGGCCTGGCCTCCAATTTTGCCCCCCAATTACCACGGTCCTTATCGCGTCGTGCACCGTCCATCTCATGTAACATACGTGATCGAGCCGGTCAAGCCATCTACAGACAGGCACCTCCTTAGTCGCGAGACTGTCCACGTGAGTCGCCTCAAACCGTATCACGACCCGCTCTTACTCTCGTCACCTTGACTCGCCAGGATGAATCCTCTTTGTCGCCGGTGTATTGTAGAGAGGAAGAAGATCATACGCCGCAGTGGGCCACTACCTTAGCTGGAAGAGCCGAGCGCGAGCTGTGTGTGTTACGACTCTGATTTTTGTGCCGGTCTCGCCGCCCGGCGTCAGCGTCCGTAAATCCCCTTTTCAAGTGCTACCTGTCGCCAATAAACCCCGTTTCACTTGTATTACCTTTCTACGAAGCAGAGCAATGAAATGCACTTCAAATGCAATCATGCGCTAATCTACTGGTCATCGGCTTAAAACTAAAATTATTGAAAGCAAATACGATGCTGCGAACGTACAAAGAACATCGGAGTGAGGGGTATTACGTGGGCTTTATTATCGCCCTGCTTGCAGCTTAAAACGTTTAAGTTACTTTGTCCCGGTATATTGGCCTTCATATTCCCAACTTTCGAAGCAACTTAATTTCTCTAAACGCAAGTGAGAAAGAAATGTCTCACTAAGATGCACAAGCAGTGGGATTGACGGCGTTTTCAACGCTACATTTTGCTGACAACAATAAATTTACCAAGTCACAAAGCTCCTTTTAAGACGTATAAGGACTAAGTTTATGCAATTACGTGCACTGCTTATATTCACATGCTGTATAAATTACCGTGATCGCACATCCCAAAGACAGCAGTGCCATAAATTAGCCGATTGTTGTAGAAAACTCCAAACAGCTTTAAGTCGCCGACTGGGTAATAGGGAGTCCTTCAAGTTACGTGTGCGTCCCTAGGTACACACGTTCAATGAAACCGATGCCACGCGGCTACGCGGCCCAGGGCGAATTGTCGGCTGCACATTGGCGATAACATGGTGTCATTGCGCAAGAGTTTGGCCAATACGTAATTCCTTTCTGCCCTCGTACCCACACGCTACCCGGCATTCCCCCCACTATCACGTACCTTAAATTCCTGCCGGGCAGCGCGTACACAAAACGTCGTATTCACGCTACGCCACCTGATCGACACGACGCAATATTCGCCTGGCTCATGCGCGCAAACGCGCGGGAACCACTCGAGTGGAGAGCGAGGGACGACAGTTATTCCACGAACGCGTCGCCATCAGCAGCGTATAAGGCACGCGTCAGCGGTCTCGAAGCTGACACGCGAAGAGTACTGCGTCGCACACTGGAGCGGCCGTGCATGGCTTCGTGAACATTTTTTTCCCCGTATATGATCGTTCAACTTCGGTCAGTAACTGCAACATGTGTTTAAGCCTTCGTTGCAAAGCGTGATTGCGAGAGTTGCACGTAGCTGTATTTCCCGCTGTATTTTTGGCTGAGATCGGCGGCTGAAGACAGAAACTTATCGCAACATGAACAAGTTGTGGGCCGAAGTTTGCTTTATCATTGTGTCTATCTTTTTCTCGTAATGCTAAACTTATATTTATTTCCTTCCTTCGGAAAATGTCGCCCCATCAATTTATCTTAATCTGCTTAATAGGGTGTGTGTTATAGGTTCTGTCGCTGCGAAAGGTTAGCTTAAGTCAAGATACATTTATGGCTAAATTGTACCACAGACAACTGCGCTAGGGCCGATGACAATGGAAGAACGTGGAGCCTTCAAGACAGTCAGCTGCTGCAAGCGCGAAAAACAAAGCAGCTAGGCTACGCTTTGTTTGATTAAATTCTGAATTTTTTTAGCAACCTGCTACGGTGCTCGACTTCTGACGCGCAGGTGGCGGGATTGAATCCCGGCCATGGCGGCCGCAATTTTGATGGAGGTGAAAATCCTGGAGGGCCGTCTACTTAAATTTGGGTGAACGCCAAAGAACCCTAGGTGGTCTAAATTTTCGGAGCCCTCCACGACGGCGTATCTCATAATGATATGGTGGTTTTGGAACAGTGAATCCGAATAATTATAATTAGTTTTATTAGCGAGAACCGCCACGCAATTGGGAGGCAGAGATGGGTGGGGATTTAGTCCGACAGCACATTTACTCTACCAATAAAGATTTCGTGGATGCCAGGAAAGCGCGGTTTAAGCTTGACTCGGTTGGGGAAACTGTCGCGGCCGATGATGCTCTGACCGGGCGTTCTTCGGCTATTCGCCGCTTGTACGCAGTTCCTTCTGACAGTCGGGTTTGGCCTACCATCTTCCGTTTTCGCAGCGTGCCTGTCACGTCTGCACGTTCTTCGAGGTTCCGACGCCCTCTGGCTTTGTCTACGGCTGCCGAATCTGCTTTCGCACAACACTACGTTGCTTGGCAGAGCCACATCATCCCTAATGTTTTTGCCACGGGGTTTTTAAACGCGCTACTGAATCTAAACAAAGGGTAAGTTTTGTATTTCCTGACTATCGCGGTGTTGTAGTCATGCAGTAACGCTTTCAATTGGGCCAGTTGGTGCAATCTTGTAACTTGATTCATGGCTGCGCTAAAAACACGGACAACAGAGGAGACATTGCGCCCATCGTGTGTATGTCTCCTCTGTTGTCCGTGTTTTTAGCGCAGCCATGAATCAAGTTACAAGATTGTAGTCATGGCTGAAAATTGCGTCCAACTGCGCCGTCTTTCTGTGTCGTGCAATGCAGCAACCATTGGGCCGCCAGGACGGCTGCCATGTTTTCAGCGCGACGCACTTTTTTTTTTTGCCACATACGAACGTACACTACGCAAAGCAAACATTAGTTTCATTTCCTAATCATTTCGGAATTCGTTACATGCTCCAAGTATCGCTCATTCAATATTAAATTATAAATTTCATGTTCTATGTAAAACTTTCCTCTTTTTCTCAGCGTGTGTTGGCGTGGTTATGGCTTTATAATCTTGCTGATCATGTTATATTAAGTAGCAACAAGCCACGTGACTTAATATCACGTAGCAACTAAGCATATAACATCACGCAACAGCTAGTCACGTGACATGTTCCCGATGAAACCACAGGACACGTGCGTAGTGTGGGGAACCGATGAACACCGTACAGGAACAGCCAAGCACAACCATGATAAGTATTCAAAAAACTTAGCACCTCCAGCAAAAGCTTCGCATTACTATCATAAACATCGAAGCGAAAAAGCGATCCAGCCTTGCACCACTAGTGAAAGCTACGAACACTTTTTTTCTTCAACGTCCAGTGTAAGGGTTGCAAAATCATCTTTATGGTACGTAAATAACAAATATTATGATAACATTTCTTGCAGTCATTGAAATATAAACTAATTTGAGTATTCAAAGGTGCGACTCTTTAGATGTATAAGGCCGACTAAACAAGAGTACGAAGGGTGTTCGATGCCTGATTTCTTTTATTTGCATTATTGCTTCATGAATAATATTTTCTCTACTCCATATCTATAGATTTCTCTCGTGACATCAGACTAAACGAAAACGATGTATTCAGCTAAATTGATACCCTTTTCTAAGCCTTGGCGCTGCAGCGAATGCTTTTGTTAGTATTTTATTTTTTGTGCTTGTGATAGTGCTACATTCTTAACACAACTTCCATTATCGACGTCTACACGACTGAATGCTGTTATGTATCGAAAGCAGCCCTGTGATCGACGAGAAAGATTAGGACAGAACTTAAGCCAAGTTTACGCGACAGAAAAAAAAAATTCCTGCTTCGTTGAACGGGGCGTCAAGTGCGAGCTGATTAGAATAGAAAAATACATTAGGATAAAGAAGTAAGGTAAGCACACGCAGAAAGCTTTGACGGCAGCGAGGGTGAAGAGGAATATGGCTCGAGTGAAACACGCGCCATATTCCTCTTAAGCAAATCTAGCGATGGGACGTAACTGTACGCTATAGACAGCCAACACACGAAACAACACAAGCGCCGCTAAACTTTAAAATAGCACCGCGAACACACCACAAGATAATGGAAAGAGTGCAGCTAACAGAGACGCCGTAAACAAGGGTGATAGCAACAGCTATGCTTCTCCGTTTGCCCCTAGAAACTCTTCACACCTCTTCTCTCCACATTACCGAGCTTCTCGCTAGGCCTAACGAGGCCCACAGTTGTCGCCAGATGACGACAACCGCAGGAAAGCCTAAACTGCCGCCTTCCTCTTCAGAGACTTACAGCGAAGGTCGGCCGTGGAACGTGTACCCTCTTTCTTCCTTTCTTTTACGCAGCAGAAAGCCTCCGTCTCGGTTGTCAAAGAGAGTGTTCGCCCAGGCGTGAAAGAAATTTATAGCCGAATATGAATCCTATAGCGAATATGAAACGACTGTTCATTATTCGAATCTGCCACGACTGCCGCATTATTCGACTGTTCTATTGCTCTTCTCAATGTTTGAGCGCCACTCGGACGTCAATGGGAGAGGTATCCGCTGCCGAAACCTAAGCTGGTAACTGGACAAGGAGGCTTCCAGAGACGGCCTGTTATAAGCCAAAGCCACTCGTAAGGCAATCGAACCCATACCATGCATGGCTCAATGGTAGTGGAAAAATGGGGGGGGGGGGAGATATGTGTATGCGCGCATATATTATATATACATATATGCTGTGTGGGCGGGCACTAACTCTCTATTAAAAGTGTTGGTGACCTTTATATTATTTAACCAATTCTACTCAAACAAAAAGTACTAGGGATGAAATTCGTGGACGCGTGTGGTCGCTGGAGCCGACGTTTCGACAAGCGTACTTCTCTTCCTCAAGAGCGCCAGTGCCTGTGTACGTTCAGGTTTCGTTCCTTTAGGCAACCTAAACATCCTCAGCCCGAGCGCACTTGATTTTGGCACCGTAGCGCGATAGAAAGTCACATCCGAAGATGTTGGCGTGGCAGCGCGATGAAAGAACATTGAACGCTTTCCTTTATGGAACGTTCTGAATGTTCACACGGACTGTTCATGCAGCGTCGCTTGAGCGTGCTGAGCACCTGCTGTACGAAGCGACAATCCGGAACAAGGCGCCGTGACTTTGCGAATTCATTGGCAAAATTTGGCATCCGTAAATGAAACAGCTGCACCGGTGACGACAAAACCGACTGTAGCGATATCCTCGACTAATATGTCAATAACATTGGCGGGGGAAGATTGATGACTTCGGCAAACAGAAACTGCGCAGAAACTTGCGCAGTTCTTGCCGGTGGAACTGCGTCGTCTATTTTCCATCTACGTTAGATGCTGGCCGTCGATCCACAGGGTAAAGCGATATGCGACGCGGAGAGGGCGAAATGTTGTACGCTGCACTCTAAGGCAAAAGGGTGTTAAAAGGGTGTGCCGTTCGTCCTCTTGGGGACTAATGGGGCTGCCACAACCATTAGTCCCTTTAACGACTAACGGCACCGGGTCTAACAGTTAGTCCCCTCAAGGGACTAATATTTAGTCCTCACATTTAAACATTCGCGGGCAACCGTTAATCCCCACAGTTGCACCTCAATGGACTAACATTTAGTCCTCACATTTACACCTTCACGGGCAACCGTTAGTTCCCACAGTTGCACCTCAATGGACTAACATTTAGTCCTCACATTTACCCCTTACCGGTCAACCGTTAGACCCCACAGTTGCACCTCACCGGACGAACGGTTGGTCCACTCAAATGCTCTACTGGGATGAAGGTTTTATCCGTAGTTCAAATGATGCGTTAATCCCCAGGGATGATTTTGCACAGGTACTCTCTGCAAGGCTTCATACTTTTCTCGCGTGTTTTTCTCCGCAGTGAGCGACAAATGGCGCGGAAAAGAACACGCGAAAAAAATATTTAGTCATGCTTGTTTCACTGCTTTCGCAGTCATTGCAACAACGAAAGACAAAAGTGAGACAATGAAATGTTTTATTTTTGTATATACATAAAAGTTTCTGCATTCTTTCAGTGAATTCGCTGCCAGATGTCAAATTCAGGTCCAGCCGCGTTGTCATATCTCGTACAGTCGTCTTTGTCAAGCTGCTCGAACGGAAGCGACAGATGATTGGCATTGCACGCACAAGCGCACGCAGCCTTCTGCACGTAGTGGACAACGTCTGCACAAAAAGATTGCAAATAGTTAGTCACATGTGACAGTGAGGAAGATACACCACATGGCAAATACGTGCAAGGTGAAATAAATACGCATGTCTAAAATATGGCATGCAAATATGTTCACCGCGATGTCATACATAATCGAAAACGCACTTCGAGTCACATAGCGCAACAGCTCAAGTGCGGCAGCCGCAGCCATCATGCCTAGGCGCCGCGAACGCCGAGCCGGCGAGTTCTCTGCGAGCGGCGTCGTATACAGCTCGAGCAAGCGAACGCGGGGCCGAACGCGGAGCTTCTGCTGCTTCTGCCGCCAGCGAACCTCGCAACAGAGGAGCGAGCGAACGCGGAACCGCCGCCACGAACGGCGCAGAGCTGCTTTCGAGCGAGCGCCGCGGAAGCCGACGGTAATGGCGACAAATTTTCACAAAGTTCCTGGATCGAGCGGCAGAGTATAGCGAGCGAACGCGGGGGCCGCCGCCACGAACGGCGCTGAACTGCTTGCGACCGATTGACGGGGAAGCCGAACGGTAATGGCGAAAACTGTCAACAGAGTTCCGAAGCACAGCTAAAGTCGGCTGGTGAAAGCACCTGCCAGCTGCCGGTGCACTTCAAGCGCGCGACATACAACCGAGCTCGTTGACGGCAACCGCAATGCGTTTTGGACGAGTCGCACCGCAGCGGCGAGGCCTCTGCCCAATATCGCGAGCCCGCAGCTCATCACCGCGGCGACAGCGTCCAGGCGGCCGACGGCAATGGCGGCCAATCTTCAGGCAGTCCCAAAGCACAGGCGAGCGGACGCCGAAGCCGACCTTCGCGGTGCATTTCGTGCGCGCGATATATACAACACGTTCGAGCCCGTTGCCAACTAGCGCGGTGCGGTTCGCGCAAGCGACAGGCACGGAAAAATAAAGTATGATCACTTACTTGTGAAATAATCCAGCGCCAATTTATGACCAGAGTCAGATTGAATTCATGGATCCGATAGGCCTATGTCTTCTCGGCCGCCATTCCTAGCCGGTGTCGACGCAGTGCCGTTGCTACTCCGACGCACCGTGGCCGGAGAAATACAGCGCGGCGTCTCGGCGTGACAAGACCAGGTCCTAACTTCATGGGTGCGGCCAAACGTAAAAGCAGCACCGCACGCTCATCCACGCATACGCGGCAGACGTGTTTATCCAGGCACCGCGGCGTAGTTCCTAAATCGTCGAACTCTCCGAGCGCGACACAACCGCCAACGCGCCTCCATGAAAACAAGTGAGAAGACTGACCAAGAGCGAGGAGGACGGTTAGTTTCCTTGACAACGGTTTGCACACGGAACGTATCTCCCGCGCGGTTCATCACTTTGGTGCCTTTGGAGACTAACTGGTTTGCACACGGCACGCATCCCTCTGTGGTTACTCCTGAGTGGTCTATCCGTTCATCGCGCGCGCCTATTGGGCTCCGTTACTCCTCTTTCGGGTAATTTTGCCTTAGAGTTTATCTTCGCTCGGCCAGAGCTGCTCCAGATATTACGAGAACGGCGACGTCACTTCGCACAAATGTTCGCGTAATGTTGAAAAAATGCTGCTGTGGCTAAAGAAAGTGCATGCAAATGGTCAATATTTTCACGGGATCATGACGTGGACGAGAGCATCAATCGTCGTGTCCAAGACTTCTTATTAGGCCGAACCTGCGCCTGGGAAACGGAAAGTCAATCTGCAGCAATACACAGTGTACACTGATAACGGCGAACGGAGAGTCGGCCGTCAATAAACTAAATATCGGCCGATAATTTATACAGTAGCCACCGAACCTTCAAGCGTTATCGCTAATTCTGGCGTAAGCTCTCGAATAAACTTGATTATTCGCGTCCTGCGCAAACTTAACAAAATCATCTACAACAATTCCGAAACTTTTTCAAACACTGCGGCGCGGTCAGCGCCGACAGTTGCTAACAGTCTCCTCGGGTGAAACCCGAATCTATAAAATTGAGCACAGGCGGCAATATGAAGTTTACAGCAATCCTTTGAAAGTGTATAAAAAGAGAAGAGTTCAGAGGATATTAGGATGGAGTTGTAGCAAGTGCAAAGGCCTCT